>JACWQW010000017.1:0-397579 GCA_014849355.1 Cryphonectria radicalis
TAAAAAAATTAAAAATAAATTAACCAAAATTGAAAAAATAAAAAAATAAATAAATTTAACAAAAGGCGCAAAAAAAAACAAACCCCCCGGGGGTAACCCCCCCCCCCCCCCCCCAAAAAAAAAGGGAACTTGTCCACGGGGTGACCAATTTTATCGCATGCAAATTCTGAGAAATCGATCTAATCAAAGGGCCCCACTCGCACTCACACTGATTCTAAGAGGCTGGGTGGCAGGCAACTACTTTTGTCCACATCCTTCGACGATGACTTCCTATGTGGGAGCAGTGTGTGGGTCGCAAAGTCTATAACACGCGTGAGTCCTAGTGCGATTGTACATGTTTGATAGACGAACCTGACTCTCGTGCCCTGTTGAGAACTGATTGTGCGGATGTTCCGGGTGTGAGCGCGCGCGCGGGCGCGGCAGAATCGAAAGCTCAAAAACGGTCCTCTGCTGCTCTGCGTATAAGACTTTTCAAGGAGCCCAAAACTGGTGGGAAAAAGTCGTATAGATCCACGTAGTGTTCATTTCAAGAAAAGTCTGGGTCTTTTTGATGTTATTCCGAGTGTCGACGTTGATTTTTTCTTCTTCTTCTTTGGGCATCCGTGCCCGTGTCTGTGTCGGAAGCAGCCCTGTGCTGGCCTCCCCCCCCCTCCCCCGGGAACGCCTTGCCACGGCTACCAGCTCCAGCCCACAGTCGGGGTGTTTGCTTTTCCGCGGAGCACTCTCCTCCTCCCCACCCTTCACCTCGTCTCCAGATGAAGTCTGTCTACGCGCCCCTGGCGTCAACAAAAATCAGAAAGGCTTTTGTCTGGCTTTGATGAGCTTTGACTAGGTGGGCCGGAAGAGACTTGTTTTGGTGCGATCAGGTTCCACTGAAGCGAAAGCGAAAGCGGCGGCGGCGGCGGCAGCAGGCGTGGCACTGGCGCGGAGCCTCACGCAGAAGTATCATGCACGTTGTTGCCTAACAGCCCGGGGGGGGGGGGGCTCGTCTTCAGTGAGGACCACCGAAGAAACCACTGCAGGCAGGGATCGCAATACTACCGTCGCGCTCTCTCCAGGGCCTGTTGTGCTTTTTGCACCAGTTCACCAGCCCTCCAGCCTTGTCTAGGTGCGTGACTTTCAGCAAAGACATTGCTGGGGTGATGAAGAGGAGAGTAGAGTATTCATATTAGTACTTTTCATTATGTGTAAAAGCATGTATCGGAAGGACAGGATGTTTTGGCAACAGTCACGATAGTGTATCTAACGATGTGTACATCGTCCTGTTCATGCATGGAGCGATTCCTAACTTGGGAGTCGGCGAGCGTCTCTCCTTTTTGGGACCCTCCCTGCCAGAGACGCCAGGCTGCGACAATACTGGCTGCCTTCAGCACCTGTGCACAGGGGGGGGAGGAGGGGGCAGGGCTCGTACAGCACAACTAGCCCCTCTGTATTACTTATGCAGTGCCTATACCATCTCGAGAATGTAGTGCATCGTCCTGCATGATGGTGCGGTGAGAAAGAAACCCCCTGGACTTCAACCACAAGGGGGTGCAAGTGGATGTCTGGGAAGCGTGGCGTGAGGACCAGTGCAAACTACTTATGCGACAGCCTGTAATTACCACGATCCTAGCAACACCTCTTTTTGCTGTCAACACTGTATTGCAGGTGGATAACGTTGTGTAGATGTTCTTATACACGTACGGCTGAACAAGCCGACAGCAACATCACCTATGTCTCGCCTTTGAAAGATCAAAAGACTTGCAATGTAATGCTTTCGATCTGTTTTAATGAATCAAAAAAAAAAAAAAAAAAGGTTCTATGCTAGCACGATCATCATCTATCTGCGTTAAAGTCATGAAATGTCAAGTTCCTTCACAAGGGGCTTCCGCTCTGCAGGTTACGTGGCCTGCAGGTTACGTGGCTGAAGAGCTTGCTTTTGACCTCTAATGCTCCTCCTCGACTGGGTGCAACGACCCTGGTGTCAGTTTCACGTCCTCTCTGTTCTTTTTCTACTGACAAATGGGGGTTTTTTTCTTCTTCATTCAACTTGTTTACATGTTGCATGAGGATCAGTGTGTTTGTTCTTCTTTTTTTTCTTTTTTTCCAAAAAAAAAAAAAAAAAAAAAAGGAGTATCTTCTGTCACTGGCAACATCTTTGATGAGCAGGAATCGTACGTCCTCAACCTTTTCCGACAAGGCAATTTACTTGCCGAACCCTCCCCCTCCCCCTCCCCCTCCCCCCGTGCTACCTGCAACACCTACAGCACATCACAGACCCCACGCGTATCCATTCCCAGATGCACAAAGCTGTCACCGACGTGTTGCATTAATTATTCCACCTCTCCTATTGCTCCAAACCACCCACCTCACAAAGATCTTCTCTCGACATTTCTCTCCATCTAGGCAGGCCTACTTTCCATCAAGTTGTCAAGAGGATTCTCTTTTGGGCATCATTACGAATGCCAGTTTTGACAATAGGTTTGCTGATGTCAATGATTTCTATTCTCTTGCTTCTTCCTATAAGTCTTGGGGACGATTCTAGAGACACGTCTAACTAACAAACTTCAGAACGTAGAATCTTCCTGATTTGAAACACACGCTGACCCATGCCCCTCGCGATGCCAACGTCTTCAGACCGCTGGAGAGTTCGAAGAAATGTATCCAATAAACTAGCTCCCGACCACACAAGCCTCCTCTCAGCGATCCATCTTACTCTCCAGAAATGCCCTCCACGAATGTGTATAATGCAAGGTTCGCCGGGTCGTTCGAGCGGTGATCGGTCGGGAAACAAGAGGCTCTTGGTGGCTGGCACGAACTGTCTATCCAACATCAAGCGGCAAGCGAGGCGCGCATTGTGCCATAGCTCAATATACCACAACTGGACGGGCGGATGTCCTAGAACATGCCCATGTGAAGAAATACTCCCGCAGATCAAGAGCTGGCGAACACAGCCTGGTTTGTCATCCGCTCGAAGGTGACTTTGAGAACTCTTGCGAGCACATGTGCTTGTGGAGCTGCCGTCGTAGCAGGTACACCACTATCGGAGGACCAGGAGGCTCAGAACGAGGTCTTGGACACTCCAAAGACACACATTCACCCGGCGGGGAGCTTTCTTTTTCTTCTTCTTCTTTTTTTTTTTTTTTTTGTTTTTAAAAAAAGCGTGGTGTAGGAATTACCACAGGTCGATATATCGGTGGTATTCTTTTTCTTTTTCTTTTTCTTTCTTTCCTTCTCTTCTGTTCTTTCGCGTTGCTCGTGGCCGCTTCTCATGCTCAGTCCCAGCCACCATCCCCGTCGCCAGCTAACCAACCCATCTTCTCCTCACGGCGGTTCGCTGTGGCCTTGGAGTCGAGGATCTGTGCGTGGGCCTTGATGGCAGCGCAGGCCTCGCAGTGGTGTGTCTTGTTGGCCTTCTTCTTGCGCGGGCTTGCGGCGTCCATCTTGCCACAGTACTTGTGGGGACGCTGGGCGGTCCAGTTCGCTGGGACCTGGTCGGACCCTGACCCTGACCCTGACCCTTTGGCTTTTGCGCTCTTGCTCATCGTGCCTGTAATTATCTGTCTGCTGTTGTGTGTGCGTGTGGGGGATCTGTTCGTCTTTGGCTGCTGACTGGCCTTGTACGGGGGGAGGGAGAGACTCTCGGCATGCAGAGGGGAAGAGGAAGACAAAGATGAGTGGAGAGCGAAAGTTGCTTCCAGGTATTGTCTGTCAATAGAGTGTATGTGTGTATGAGATTTGAGGATTCTGATCAGATTTGCAAAAAAATCCCATACCTTGGGCCAGAAAGTCGCTGGACCCTGATCGATCTGCAAGTAGCAATAAGTCAGAGTTGACTTTAATTCCGAAATGGCCTGATTTCCCTCCATGTCCGATAGCATCTGGTGGGCCAGGTGGGGACTTGTGGGTCTACGTCATCCCGTGCACGTTGAACAGGGGCTACCTTGCCGTTTGCACGCTATCGCTATCGGGAAACTTGGCGCTTGCTTACCTAAAGCTAGCAGAGCAGGGCCCAAGCTGCCAAGCCCACTGGCTAAGGGCTGCCTACCACCCCTAGCTTAGTGGGTTGCAAAGATGAACTTGGAGCTTGGAGCTTGGAGCTTAGGGTGTTTTACTTGATACCCTAGACTGAGCAGCACTTTTGTCACAGAGGAAAACCCTGCAACATGCTTGCTGGGCATGTGAAGAGAGGCGAAGAAGAGGCGAAGAGGTGAAGAGGCCAACCCATCCCTCTATCGTGATGGCTCCTATACCTGTTCCTGTTCCAGAGCTGAGCAGATACCTCTTCACTGGACAGCTCTCCCAGCGAGGTTGTCTTCGCCTTGCTCGGAACAGAATATGCACCTCAACCTTCTCTTCGAGACGGCCCAGCACCCATCATCACCTTTCTCTCTCCTCCTCCTCCTCCTCCTCCAAAGACCACCACACTCCGTCTGAGGTCGTCGAGACAAGGGCTGACTCTGCATCTCTCAACCAAGCCTCCTCCTCATCTGGCCAGGTGCCCCTGCGAAAGCTCCTCAAGGCCTCTCTCAAGGCCCGGAAGAAGTCACCCACCACCACCGCCACCACCCGCAGACAGACTGTTGACGGATGGGAGCTCACCGTCGGCATCGAGATCCACGCCCAGCTCAACACCCCCCACAAGCTCTTCTCTCCCGCCACCACCCCGCTCCCAGCCGACGCCCCCAACACGCGCGTTGCGCTCTTCGACCTCGCCACCCCGGGCTCCCAGCCCCTCTTCCAGCAGGAAGCCCTCATCCCCGCCGTGCGGGCCGCCCTGGCCCTGAGCTGTAGCATACAGACGACAAGCAGGTGGGACCGCAAGCACTACTTCTGGTGGGACCAGCCGGGCGGCTATCAGATCACACAGTTCTACGAGCCCTTTGCGAGGGATGGCCACATCACGCTGCACCAGAGGGATGGGATCGCCGACGAGGATGGCGAGGCCATCACGGTGGGCATACAGCAGGTGCAGATGGAGCAGGACACCGCCAAGACGGTCGCCAGGCCCGATGGTGTGCAGTGGGTGGATTTTAACCGGGCCGGCGTGCCGCTGATCGAGATCATCACCAGGCCCGAGATCCATCACCCCAGGACTGCTGCTGCGCTGGTGCGGAAGATCCAACATCACCTCAACTCGGTGGATGCCTGCGTGAGCGGCATGGAAGCCGGCGGCCTGCGAGCCGATGTCAATGTCAGCGTCAGGAGGAAGGGCCAGCCGTCGTGGCAGGCCCTCCCCCTGGGCCAGAGGACGGAGATCAAGAACCTGAGCTCCTTCAAGGCCGTGGAGGATGCCATCATTGCCGAGAGGGACAGGCAGGTCCGAGTCCTCGAGCAGGGCGGCGTCGTCCTCGGCGAGACGCGCGGTTGGTCCATCGGCGGCACCGAGACGACACGGCTGCGCGGAAAGGAGGGCGAGGTGGACTATCGATACATGCCAGACCCAGATCTGGCACCACTGCACATCGGGAATACTCTGGTCTCGCATCTTCGAGACAGCATGGGCATGCTCCCCGACGCCGAGGTGGACGAGCTGCGCAGCCAGTGGGGCATCAAGGCCAAGGACGCCATGTCTCTGATGCACCTGGACAGTGGCGGCAGGCTCGAGTACTTCTACAGCGTCGTGCAGCGCCTGCAGGACCGTCTGGGGGACAGGTGGAGCAAGGATTGTGCCATCCTCGCGGGCAATTGGGTCCTCCACGAGCTGGGCCGCCTTACCTCTGACCGTAACCTCACGGCCGAAGGCATGGTCGAGTCTCTAGGCATGACGCCCCAGGGGGAGTGCACACGCATTCCGGCCGTGCATCTTGCAGACATTCTGTATCTCCTCCATGAGGGCCGCATTTCCGCGGGCGTGGCCAAGGACCTGCTCTTCGCCGTGTTCCGTGGTGCCCTCGACAGCGCCTCGCCCGAGAGCTACGCCAGCATTGAGGAGGCAGTCGACAGGGAGGGCCTCTGGTTCAACAAGCTCACGCCGCAGGAGTACGATCAACTGGCCGGCCAGGTGCTGGAGGGCGAGGAGAAGGCGCTCGCGACCAAGTTCGAGCCTTATTTCTCGGGCAAGGTGATCAAGTACCCAGAAGGTCAGTTGCAGCGCCTGGTTGGCAAGATGATGAGGGAGGGACCTTCGGAGAGGATCGACCCCAGGACTGCGCAGATTGTCCTGCGGAGGGTCATTCAGGAGAAAGTGAAGGGCTCGGAAGACTAGCACTTCTTGTTGTTGGCCTGTACAGTCCTACAAACGATCAGTATTTGCTCCATCTCGATCCTAGACTGCTTCCCAGTGTTTGATTTCCAATCATGAGACCACGGCCTGCCCGATGCAGGCAATTATGATGCCAAAGCCCAAGCGCACACCTTCACGATCCTGCTGATTAATGGGGTTGAATTTGTCATCTTTCCTCTTCTCCGATGGTCCAAGCAGACGCCCGCCACCTTTTGTGGCCGATCATAAATTGTGACAACCACACACACACACACTCTCTCTCTCTTCGAACTCCCTCTTTTTTGAAGGTGAAGACGAGACCATATCTGAAGACACCTGCTCCCGATCTTCACAAAATAATCCTGCCCAAAAAATGGCCCCGATCCGTGTCGCCCTTGTTGGCCTCTCCGCCAACGCAACAGCCTCCTGGGCAGCCCAGGGCCATCTTCCCTATCTACTCTCTCCGCGCGGCAAGGCTCGTTATGAAATCGTAGCCCTGCTCAACTCGTCCACCCGTGCAGCCGAGGCCGCAAGGGAACACTTCAACCTGCCCGGCTCTGTCAAGGCCTATGGCGATCCGGCGTCCCTCGCTGCGGATCCAGATGTCGACCTCGTCGCCGTCAGCACGCGCGTCGACACCCACGCGGCCCTTGCACGACCCCAGCTCGAGGCAGGCAAGGCAGTCTTCGTGGAGTGGCCCGTGGCGTCGTCAGCAGCGGCCTCCCGCGCGCTGCTCGACCCAGGCACGAACGAGAAGCACAGGGCCGCGCTGCAGAGGAGCATCGTCAGCCTGCAGGGGCGGGTCGCGCCCATCCTCACCAGGCTCAGGGAGGTCCTCGACTCCGGGCGCATCGGCAAGGTCCTCAGCAGCGAGGCCAAGGTGTATGCAAACCTGCTCGGCCGAGACTCGCAGCCGGAGCCCCTGGCCTATCTGACGGAACGCAAGGTCGGCGGGAGCTCCCTCACGATCACCTACGGGCATACGATCGACTTTATCCAGGATGTGCTCGGGGACTTCGAGCCCTCGACCCTCAAGACCACGTCAGCCGTGCTGTTCCCCGACGTCAAGATCTTGGGAAGCGACGGCGCGCCGGTCAGGACGGTCAGGTCCGACGTCCCAGATTATGTCGCGGTCAGCGGGCACCTGCAGGATGTTCGGGGTACAGGCAGGCTGGTTCCCGGGGCGCCGCTGGCCGTGACGATGCGCGGCGGCGAGCCGTTCAAGGGCCAGCCCGCGTTCGAGTGGACCATCCACGGTGAGAAGGGCGATATCCTGTTCACGAGTCCGGCAGGACCCTATATCTTCTCTGGTGACTCGTACGACATCCCGCCCCGGATCCAAATCCATGATCTCGAGGAGGACCAAGTGGTCGACGTC
Source organism: Cryphonectria radicalis (assembly GCA_014849355.1). Taxonomy (NCBI): domain Eukaryota; kingdom Fungi; phylum Ascomycota; class Sordariomycetes; order Diaporthales; family Cryphonectriaceae; genus Cryphonectria; species Cryphonectria radicalis. Next base: position 7,563 of record JACWQW010000017.1, read on the forward strand.
GAGTGGGACTGGCTGGACTGGCAGAAGGACCTCTTGATGCGGGGCCGGAATGTAGGCGGGGTCTATGACCGCTATGCTGCGTGGTGGGAGGCCGGTCGACCTGCAGAGAAAGATTTGCCCGAGGCCGAGCGCTTCCCGCGGTTGTTGGATGCTCAGGTCAGGATGGATCATTTGGAGAAGATCCTCAAGGATTTTGATGAAGCTGTTAAGCTTCTGAGGGAGTAAAGCACCAACCCCTCGGGATTAGTACTGTTGATTACACGTTTATGTTGTTGAAACTCCGTTGCGTAATATTATGCTCTATCTATATACTTGAACCACATGAATTCTACCAGCATCTGTGTCTCTGACCAACTCGGGATAAAGTCCGCTATTCACACAAACAGATCAAGCAAGGACCAATCAGTCGCTGCCCGTCTACCTTTTCTCCAAAACATGGACGAGTATATAATAACAAACCTAAAACCCTCTGGGTGGGTGCAGACCTCTGCCACGGCCCAGGGCTCCTTGGCCTCGTCCCCATTCCCCGCGTTGATATCCAGGACCTACTCCTCGTCCACGACTCTGGCTTCCAGGATCACCTCCTGCACCTCGCCCACCTCGTTGGTTCCCAAGGCCCCATGCTTGTGCACGGCTTGGCATCCCAGAACCCGCGGCTCCTCGTCTCACTCCTCGATGTCCAGGACCCGCAGCCCCTCTTCCACGACCCCGATCTGGATGATCCCTTGCTCCTCGTCCGCGTATGAAGCCTCCCCGGCCCCTATTGCCACGATATCCTCCTTGACCCTCAGCAGGAGCAAGAGGAGGCCTCATCTGCCCTGCAGGAACTGGTGGTGGACCCATTCCGCCCACGCCAGGCCCAGCCGCCGGCTGAGCTCGGTGAACTGGCCCCGGCATAACAGGATCTTCTACTCCCACACCGACTGGATTATCATGTCTTTGGCCTGGTAAAGTTGAACCACCTGCTGCAAATCGCTGTGCATGGGCGTTCATAGGTCTGACCATACCAGCTGCGCCGACTGGATTCACATGGGTTTGCCCATGCAATACCGCACCGCCTGCTGCGGGTTGCTTCCCATAACCTATGCCGGGCACGAACAGACCACCTGCTGCAAATCGACTGGCATAGGTTCCTGCACGCTGGGCACCACCCGGACCAGGGACAGGTCCAGCAGCCTGACCTGCATGGTAGGGTGGCAGGTTCAAAGGACTTGGGCCGACGTTGAGGGCAGGGTGTGCTGCTAATCCTGGTGGTAGTGCTGGCACTGGGTATGGATGGGAGATACGAGAAAGTCTAATAGTTGGAAGTTAGCTAGCGATACCAAAGAAAAGATGAAGAGAGAGGAGAAGGGGAAAAAGAAGAAGAAGGAAAAAAGCTCTTGTTGTCAAGAGAACAGTGACTTGCGGTTCTGGTGGATTAAGCAATAGAGTCTTGAGGTCAGTTTTGGACCACGGAGCGATCTCTTTTTGGGCCCAATTAAGGGCAAGATTCCGCAGTATTACTTCCTCGAGTTCCGCCAGTGATGGTCTATCCGATGGCTGGTTTGCTGTATGGGTGCGTTGTGGATGTTATCATCAGCCACATTTTCAATTGCCATTTCTAAATATCACATTACAAGAGCCCAGAGATCCACCATGGAAGAAGTAGAAACAGCGCTTGAAACAAGGAGAGACCTTACTCATGCACTGTGCGACCGTTCTTCGAAGCTCTAGGTCTTGGTGATCAAATTCACTGGTCAATAACCATCCTCCGTATGTCCATGCTTCGAACTCTGTGCCATCCGGTCGAGAAAAGGTCTCTTTTGAGCATTCGGGTGGCACTGGTGGATTCTCCGATGTTATAAGTTGCCACATGCACTGTTCACACAGTTATTAGTCTGTTGCGGATAATATATAATTATGTAGTACAGTGTACTTGAGGTTCTCTGCGGGCTGAACTCACGAGGCCGGCGGCGTAAAGGTTGGACTACCAGTCATAGTTTCCCGCAACGGGCTCGAGAGGATAGGGTGAACGGTCCAGGTAGTTCCAGTCTTTAGTAAATTGTTCCTGTGTTTCGTGTTTGAGTGGTTAATTTGCACTCGCTCACTCTGCTGCTGAAAGTTGGTATGGGTGGACGGGGTGAGCTACTGACTGGAAAGTAGTGTGTGACTTTGCCTCGAGTTCGGTCCCTGGAAAGGCTCACCCTATTATCCATGAATGTAGTATGAAATTAGCCCCCTTAACATTACTTGTTAGAATACTGGTTGTTCATGCTTACCAGTCCATGCGGTCTGCTATTGTAAAGGTCTTTGAGAGGCCGAGATCTCCAATCTACACCTCAGTCGAAATATATACTTGATATCACACCATCCAGTCTCCACTCGAACGTTTGGTTTATCACCTTGATCACAGGAACGATTGTATGAGAATGAGGGCTATTCGAAGAAGTGCGAACGTCGAAACTTCCAATCATCACTTTTGTCTGGTCAGCATTTCCGATGGAGGTCGAGTCTCATCCGCAGATATTCGAACAGACTTGCCGTTTGACAGGTCAAGGTCAAAATGGACCATCGCATCCCCAGGTAAAAGTTCACTGCCGTCATTCCCTCGCGGTATAGACTCGTCCTGCTCGGGAATATCTTGCTTTTCAGGATCGAGGCCTCCGGTCCACTTGTCAGGATAGGCCATGGCTACGCATCCTCTGAATACTACCACACAAAATGAATTTAGTCTTTTATTTTTGCCTTCCAAGGCACTCGCAGTGAAACTCTGACTTACAGCAATGGAATATCATCCATAGATCCTGGCTCCTAAGACGCGTCCTTCTTTCTCTTGCTTCGTATATCACACCTTTAAGATCACCGTATGGTGCGTACTAGAATATTCCAACAAATATTTTCGGTCAGTAGATGTTGTCAAGACGTAAAGATGCGCCATCGACTGACCTCCATTGCAAGATGAGTTGGAAGTGTATTGAACTTCTTTATGAGCGCATCTCTGTTGGTAAGCGGGAATTTCTTCAGATTTTTTCCCCGGACTGGCTCGGGGAGGTTCCTCATGTAATGTCGTTGCAAAATATGCCGTGCTCCTGCAAGTCGCTGCAAAGTCAAGAGATTTCAGCACCATACTCTCTTTCATGCCCAGGTCTGGCCATGGTAAGCCATATATACTTGGTAGCCGTCAACTCACCCGCATATTGTCAATCTCGGGGCCTAAAGACGCGGGTCCAAGAGCTGCTTTCACCACGACTTTGTGAGATTGGCCATTGATATCGTCCATCTGCAAGAGAGCAGCACAGCCATAGCCACCTCGTCCAAGCACCTTCTTGAGCCGAAATCCGATCATGTTAAACGCCGGCATGATGCCGAACTTGCCCCCTTGAATTGCGGCTTCATATTCGTGAAACTGATTCGGGGTGCCCATCTTCTCATCTTGACGGCTTTATGCGCAGTCAAATCTGGACCCTCGGGCTGTTCTCTGAGGATTCCTGTTGGTGCCTCCCGAGCCCTCGGCACAGCTATTCTTTTATAGATTGCTCGTCGCAGTCCCTGGCCGAAGGCCCTCTTCCACATAAGGTAACTGTCGAAGCCCTGCCAATAGTGATCAAAGATGTCAAATGTCACCCGTATTTGGTCCTTGTCGTGCTCCGAAAGGGCCGCAAAAGTCCCTGGCCGGGCCCTCCCTGCTGCTGGTGCTCGTTCTCGTACTGCTCGTGGTGGTGGTATCCTGACACTATTCTGAGGAGCCGGAGCCCGTGCTCCTGAGGCCCCGTCACCTCCTATCGGGGCCTTGGCGAGTGCCGCTGGGACTTTCTCTATAGTCGGACTGGGAGCTTCCGCATTAGTTTTACCAGCGCCATACTCTGGACGAGGAGGAGCAGAAGGAGGAGGAGGAGGTGGTGGTGTTGGTTGTGATGGTGATGAGTTGAGGGAGGGAAGAGAAGAAAGAGGGGGAGAAGGCGGTGGGGGACTGAGAGAGGAAGAAAGAGGAGGAGGCGGAGGATTAGGAGACGACGGAGGAGGGACTACGCCCTCAAGCAAGGAGCTCATGGATTGCGGCGAGTGCTGGTACACGATCAAAACGAGATCTTAGAAGGGATCTATCCAAGATTTATCTTGCTGTCATTTTGACAGTGATCACACGTTCTTCCAGATTCTGCGACTGGCTTTTGTGATGGTCTTGTGTGGACGATGATCTGTTTCATGATGCTACAATCTATTTACAATACTCGTATCTCTCAAGAAGAAGATTTCATCAATGTAGATACAAATAATCCATGTCCTTGTGGTCCTTTACAGAAAATGGACAAAGACCTATTGTGTGATGCAAGGCCTTTTTCAGCGCTCAAAGCCACCGTTTCTGGCTAGACTGTACACTACGCAGAAGAGGTACTTCGGCGCCATGTGAGTATTGCAAAGATACAGTGAAATATTGTGAGTTTATTTGAGTCCAAGACTGGCGTGCAGTTTCAGTACCGGGGTGTGAGGGAGGAGGTGGACGGGCATGAACATGCTGCTTCATCACTTCAAGGGATGGAGAGACGGGAATGCTTCCCACATGAGACAGCATTCACGGTATAGTGTCAGAGCATCACGAGCAATGTACTTTTCCCCTGCACATTCCAAGTGCTGATGACTGTCTCAGGTAGCAAATGGCAGTATTCTGTACTTAAATTGACCATTACATACTTAACCACGCGTAGGCGTCTTATACCAAGACCCCAAGAAAACCTTTGACTGCATCGCCTTCTTCCTCTTATTCTTTTTTCTTTTCTTTTTTGCTTTCGTTTTGTACGTGTGACAAGATTATCTTTTTCTCTTTAGGAAACAAAATCCTTCTCCCTGGCTTGGTCCAAACCATGGAGGTTGTCCTGTCGCAATGACGATGAAGTCTGTTTACACACGCCTTGCGTGGATGCGCCGGCGCAGTCCAAGCCTGATATTCTGCATTCTATTCATCCTCGCCTTTACTCAGATCATAGACTTGGTGGGAGAGTCTGGGTACTCCTCCTCGACGTGTTACTGGCTACTCTCGGCCTCCCAACAGTCCCAGCAGCATGATTATACGCACACACCAAAATGGACAGGCTACTCGATCAAGCCCATAGCCTACGTCTTCCCGCAATTCCATCCCATCCCCGAGAACGACAAATTCTGGGGTGCCAACTTTACAGAGTGGGTAAATGTGAAGAAGGCCAAGCAGAACCGATTCGGGCTCGAGACATTACAGCCCTCGAAGGAGGTAGGGTACTACAACCTCCTCGACTATGCTGTTCGCAAGCGTTATGCGAACCTCGTCAGAGACGCAGGGTAGGTTACTCTGTCAAACCAAATGATCTTTTTTTCCCCTTTCCCTTCAGAATCCTCATTGGATCTTTTTCTCTTCCCAGAATATACGGCATCGCGTATCACCACTACTGGTTCGGTTACCCGGTAATGGATAAGCCCCTCCAAGCCATGCTCCAAGACGGCCAGCCCGACGTCCCATTCATGCTCTCTTGGGCCAACGAACCATGGACCATCCGGTGGGATGGCATGGACGTCGACGACGAGTACGAGGACGAGGACAGCACGCTGCTGTCACAGTCCTACGGTAACAGCACCGAGTGGCGCCGCCACTTCGAGTGGATGGCCACCTTCTTCAGGCACCCAAAGTATATCCGCTCTGCCGGCAAGGTGCAGCTTGTCGTCTACTCGTCCAACCTGATGGGAAACGTGGGGAAGCGCATGTTTGCCAAGTGGCGCCGGTGGGCGGCGGAGGATCCAGCGATTGGGGGTTTGGATGTCATCGAGACGGCTTGGGAGTGGGATTATCCGCCTGATCGTGGGCACACTGATGCAACCAGCGAGTTTGCTCCTCACTCGGGAGGAAAGTCTGACATGAGCTCGTGGGAGTGGAATCCGCGGCTGGGCACGGTGCATCACCGCGGGGTGATGGTGAGCTGGGACAATACACCGAGACACATCAAGGATGGCCAGTCAACAAGCACAATCTGGGCGCATCCCACACTCTGGAAAGGTGAGTTGTCATTCATTACTGGATGGTATTGATAATACTCACGTCTTGTGGTTCAAATCCACAAGTTACTAACAAGAACCCGGCAGACAGCCTCGTCAACGTGATGCGTCGTATCAAACTGGACCCAAACCCCCGAGGCCAAGAAAACTTTCTCTTCCTCAACGCTCTGAACGAATGGGGAGAGGGCAATGTTCTCGAGCCATCTGTCCAATGGGGTTCTGCCTTTTCAAAGGCATTCCGCTCCGCCAGGGACTACGCTGACCTTTCTCTTCCCTGGGTTGAGGATCGGATCCGGCAGGGTGAAGAGCTGGAGCCTGAAGTTCTCGACACAAACAGCCAAGTCGATGTCTGCGTCATCATTCGAGACTTCTCCGGCTCCCTCCCGTGGACTGAAGCCTGGCAGCTGTCTCACACGTTGTGGTCGCTGCAAACGCAACACAATCCCAGATGGCGGGCTGTTGTTGTTCCGGTGGGCGCGGAGGTGGGCATGCAAGGCATCGAGACGCAGGTGCTGGACACCTACGATCCGAGGATTATGTACTCCGATATACCCAAGGACCTACGCAAGAATAAACACACAAACACATCTGACGACGTAACCGACTGGGCTATTGCCAATATAGACAACCTCAGCCCGTCCTGCGGCAAGGCCACGTACATGCTGATCACCAACGCGTCGACGACGTATGAACCGCATACGTTCAATGTCGCTTCGAAAGAACGCACAGATATTATTGGCCTCAACTTCATCTCTCGCGAGACAATGGAAGTGCAGGACCAGCTCGAAAGAGACTTAACGTGGGACCGGCGGTGTTCACGCTACTCGGAAAAGACACCCCTGGAGATGTCCCAAGCAATGCAGCCAGGGCAGGGGACGCTCGACATCAGCTCAGCGCTGGTCAACTTCCCCCGCTGGCGCAGAGAAAAACATATGTTCAAGTATGCGGCTGAGCTGTATGGGGACAGCGTGGTCAAACTAGCAGAATTAGAAAGGCGGCGTCATGAGCCCTGGGCATGGGCACCACCGACGAGATCCTCCAAGTATTATGATGTTGTCCATGCCGGTACCTACCCAGCCTGCATGCGCAACGGCCGGATCTGGTTTGATGGGCCAGGTGTGGGCGGGCTCAACTCGGGCTGTTATAGCGGCCAGGGCTTGCAGCGGACCTTTCTTACTGATGTTGTCCCGGACCAGTGGGACTACGAGAGGTTCAAGAACGAGGATCCATACTGCGTTCGGCTGTCGGAGAGGACGTACAACGATGTGTTGTCTGAGAATACTGTGGCGGGTTTGGATGACTCCTCGTCGTATGGGAACGAAAGTGAAGAAGAGAGACTCGTTGGTATCAGTACATTTTGGACGTCTTAATAATCAGGAATACATGGATTACTTACTGTATAATATGATGAGGTTTTTAATAAACCAAGCCTAGTCCTGGTGATTTGTCAAACCTTGTCGCTACGAAGATATGTTGCTTCAATACATGAAGGTTTGCAAATAACCTACTTATACGCTTTTCTGATCCTATGCACAAAGATTGGCACTTGCTGCATCGTACTCTAGCCGTGAATATATCCAATCTTGAGCGGTTTGGTCTTCATGTCGGGCCACCTAATAGCAGAGAAAACAACAAGGAATAGTATCGTTCATGATACTATCTTCTTCTTAACTCAAGAATGCTTGAACGTGCCGTCGACTCACTTTAGAAAGACATACACCGGCACTTGGATAGCCTTGAGTTCCTCGTCATCATCCACGTCACACTACAGGCTGAATGATGGTCACACTGCACACCTCAGTACTCTACTAGTCCTCACGGGCATGAGTCTGGGAAACCCCGCAAAAAAACAACAAATAGTGGACTCATGTCGGGGAACATTCCCGTCATAATTACATCGGGCTCAACGGCCAGTATCCAGGCTAACTAGTCCCTACATCAAGATGTCATCGACCATCAATGCAGAAACTATCCCCAACAAAGACCGGGCGAATTCAGGTTTGGAAGGGTTATTGGTAACGAATTAGCTTGCATAGGTTCAGCCTCAGTGACTAAAGCAGGTATGTAATTACCCAACCTACTAAAACACCTTGGGTTTGGACGCATGGTCTCTATCCACAACCACTAATACTGTGCCAGTATGGATTACATCAATCGGCGATTCCCATGAGGACGGCTCGAAATCGTCCACAGTCTCCCATGTTCATCAAGAATTTTGTAGTAGTAACTCGCTGGTTGCGGTAAACATTAGCAGAGACGGATAGCGTTAGCTGCGGAAGCGTCCATTTCTTTAACGATGAAGATCCCGTACCACATTATTTAAGATGGTTCACTCTGTTGCAGTTTGATTGCGATTAAGGAAAAGTTGGTTCTGAGGAGCAGCACAATGACTGCTGGGAAACAAGAGCTCACGGTTACCAAGCTTGTATCGTTCATCCATCCTAATTAGTATCATTACATTATCAGACAGCCAGCAAAGATGCAACGAATGGCTGCTGTGCTCTTTATAATAGGGCTGACACTCATACCTGGTGTCAGCTGCCAGTCGTCTGCTGCCATTGACTCGTTCATTCCGCAGCGGATGGCATGTCCAGAGGATGTCCAGGTCCGCCCAGCTGGGGTAAGTACGGCCTAATAATATTCAGAACTTTCCAAGGCCACTGCATGGTGTTGACCAGGACTGCAGAATCTGTCCTCAGAGGAGGAATCGTGGAGGGAGACGAGATTGACCGAGGTCATCAGCTCTCTGGAGTCTTACCTGACAAGAGCCAACATCTCAGGTTTCGACACCGAAACGTATCTAAGCAAGGTCAACACCACGAATGTCCCCATTCTCGGCCTTGCTATCTCTGGGGGTGGCAGTACCTCTGGAATGGGCGGGTTGGGAATTTGGCAGGCATTTGATGAGCGTTATGAGCCTGCTGTCGAGGCCGGCACAGGTGGCATTGCCCAGTGTCTCACCTACCTCGCTGGACTCAGTGGCGGTGGCTGCATTACCGTCTCAACTCTGTACGTTGCTGTGCGCAAAGCCGCGGTGTAATAGTTGTTCCGCCCAGACTGATAATATCTCTTTTTTGTTTTCAGAGCCAGCAACCAATTCACCACAGTGGACAACATCAGACAGGCGGTCAATTTCTCTGAAAACTACGTGACAGGCCCGAATGACAATATCACTGAGTATCTTACCGACCTCTTCGAAAACAGTCTCGCAAAACAAGAAGCCGGCTTCCCAGTCTCCATCGCGGATATCTTTGGCCAGTTCTGGCAGATGTATCTCCCGGAGTCGTGGCAAGACAGCTTATTCTCAGACCTCGCCACACAAAACACCTCCTTTTCCAACGGGACAGGGCCAATGCCGATCCTCAGCCTCGCAGAGGTGATCCCAGGTCAATCACCCCATATGGGAAACATCTTGTACCCGGGCCGCAACTCTACAAACGGATTCAACCTGACCGAGTATGAAGTCACCCCGTTCGAGTTTGGGAGCTGGGTAGGCGGGCGTGTGCAGGGCTTCATGCCGACGCAGTACCTTGGTAGTGCTATGTCAGCTGGAGAACCCTCAGGCGTCACCTGTGTCACCGGATTCGACAGGTTCACCTTTTTCCAGGGCGCCACTGCGGACGCGTACAACTTTTACTTTATCACTGATTTCTTCAACATCCCACTCTTCGCCAAGCGCGCCCTATCCAGACTACAAAGCCTCGTGACCCGGCAAGATGTCGGTGCGCCAGACGATGTGATCATACCGCCGGAATGGGATAGTGATATGCTGGTGAGCTTGGTGAACCAGACAGCAGAAACCTTTGGCCAGGATTTCAATGATACCCTCTGGGCCTGGGTACCAAACCCCTTTCAGGACTATAACGACGCAATGGCAAACGTTACTGATCTGCTTCTGGTCGATGGGAGTGAGGCGGGCGAGACGGATCCCTTGCGACCACTTATAATTCCGCAGAGGGGGGTGGATTTCATCATTGTATATGAAGCTACACTTGATGCTGATTACAATTGTAGGTACTCCCTGAGGGTATCTCTCTCTCTCTCTCTCTATGCTTTCCTTGTGCGGAATCCCGACTGACAGAAACCACTTAGGGAGCAACGGCACCAATCTCATCAACTCAGCCCAAGCCGCTGAACAAGGAGGCATCCCTTTCCCCAAGATCCCCACCGTGGACACTCTTGTCCTTCGTAATTATACTCGGCAACCGACCTTTTTCGGGTGCAACGACAGTGCCGAGACGCCATTGTTGCTGTGGCTGCCCAATTCCCCTTGGTCGTCCTACTCCAATTACTCCTATACGATGGCAGCGTTCACCGACACCCAGCTGAACGTAACGCTTGAAAATGCCTTCAACCTGGCGACCTACGGCAACGGCGAGGTGCCTGCGGGGGAGGGCTGGTCAACCTGCCTGGCCTGCGCCGCAGTCAAGAAGAGTGTGGCAAGGGTCGGCATGGAGTTACCCGAGGTCTGTAGCCAGTGTTGGACGCGTTTCTGCTGGGACGGAACGGAAGAGAATAGGACAGCGAGTCCAGAGGAGGCTTTTGACCTGCCGCTTCGTTTGAACTCCACCTTGACTTATTCCGAGTGGTATAACACCACTTGGGGCATGTGATCTAGGTGTGTCGAGAAGCACAGCTCTAACCCAACAACAAGTCACCGACCCATGATATTCAAGAATGCAGTGGCCGAGAAGAAAGGAATGCTATTTACACAGGCAGTGCCCAGGTGTATTTTAGGGCTGCATGATCTGCTACATCGTTTCGTTCATTCATGTACAGTCACGGTCGGTCTGACTAAATATAATATTCCCAATTTCTTTCCCAATGGCCTTAGGAATGGTACGGGGGATAGAATAGCAGAGTCCTTCGAGAGGTTCATTGGGATTTCTTAGTAGGAAGTACGGAAAAGAAGGAGACAAGCAGACCTAATTACATAAAAAAACAAGATGCCAGCGTTCAAGGCTGTGTCCCACAATGTAAATCCTCATCTTGTCAAATATTGTACAGACAACATATTCAATAATCCGGTTGGGGAAGTTTAAAGCCACCATCGAACACGCCGCACAAAAGTCATGTAACCTCATCCTTCAGAACCGTTGACATCTTTTGAGACTCATCGACAATTGCCAATCTTCAACTAGCACTATGGGCAGAAACATGCTTATCACTGTGCAATATAAGTGATTTGTGCAAAAACATTAACATCTTGCCTTATAGACGAACAGAAGAATACTCACCTGCTGACCGCAAAGACGCTACCCCCGACGCCACCCCCAATTGCAGCAGCAACAACGACAATGGCAAATAACAAGAAGATGATAAACGTTGGCTGAGAACAGCCACAGATGATCCTCCGCTTCCTGAAACCCTCTGCGCTCTCTCCCAGCTCGACGTCATCGAATGTGTTGGGGACTGGCGGGTCGTCGATTCGAATTTGTGCACGGCTCTCTACTACTCCTGGGGCAGGTTTCCGGAACCATGAAGAATGTGTAGCACTGGGCGTGGATGAGGAGTGCTCTGCTGCTAGTCGATCTGGAGCATGTTTTGCACTCGAGAGTGGCAATGGAAACAAGGCGACGGCGGGTGGCTCTCTCAGAGTGGCTGAGTTGATGGGGAAGTAAGCAGTTTCTTTCGTAGATCCTTCCATGATGCGGGATGTGCTCAGCATATCATCCCATTTGCTTCAGAATGGTTCGTTAAGAAGGAAGGTCAGTCTGGACATGAATGTGCGGGCCCAAAGCGATCCAAGCAATCGAAAGTGTAAGCGTGGTCCAAACAGCCGAAGAAAAGGAAAAAAAAAGGCCACCCGGCAATTGATATTAAGTATAGACTTCCCCTTCTCCATCATCGAGGAGCAGAGCTTCCAGGCGTAGAGTACCGCAGCAAGTAATTATGTTGCGTCAGACCCAGTCCTAGGGATGTACTATGAGCCCCCATGTGCCATGCGCGCACCACAGACGGCAGTCTTTTATTATTGTATCACGACAGGCCCCAATGGGAAAACTCGGGGGCGGGCTGGCACAGCGCAACCGTACAAAAAATGACCTGGCAAGACGCAGTGAACACGGCCCCTCGCGTGGCCGAAAGGACCAAGGCCAACAACCCGCAGGGGGCGGCGGGCCAACAAATGTAGAACTGCGGCTTGCCGTCCGTCCAACCCCTTTGACAGACCACGACGTAGTTAGAACATACATACAAGCACACAAGTGCCGTGAGGAGGCTAGTTACGCACGAGGTTCCAATTACACAAACACAAAGGCCCCGTTTCGACATGTCGCAGGCCTACGGGTGTGCTGGGTGGGTTTAGCTGACTTGCATCGTGGGCTGGACTGATAACAAGGCTTCAAAGATGTACATGCTGTGCTCTTGCGGCACTTGGTGTGTCGCAGCGTTGCATTTCAACGTGGCTTTGCGTGGGGGGGGATGGAATAAAAATCCAACAACTTGGGTTAAGTGCTCTTTTCCCAAGGCTGTGCTCGTGTACGCTCAGATCCCACGCGGTGGACTAAGCCCCTCCATTCTGGATGCTTCGATATCACTGGCTTCAAACGACTTTTCACGTTTACTCCATGTTACAGTACTCTTAACGCCATGCACGACGATGAGAATCTTAGCTACAGATTGGACTGATGATACACAAGTCTCAAGTAGAATCGCCACAAACCGGCAATATCAAAACTCAATCATAGCCAAGTTGTCGTTAAGAATCAGCACAAGCTTCAACCCCTGATACTGAGACAGAATGCAGTGTAAAATTCCAGCTAGAAACAAACAAATTACAACATAGATGACGTGCAGGTAGGAGCATAGGAGCGTCAACGACCCCCTCCCCCCTTGTTTTGGGGGCGGCGGGGGGCGGCGGTGGGAACACTTGAATAAGAGACTTGTAAGGAGTCGCGGTTTGGGCTCACCATACAACATTCTTCATACGTTTAGGCAAGGCGGAGGACTACTTCCCTCAGTGTACTGTCTCGCAAGAGGATGATCGCTAGATTCTAAATAGATTGTAGATATCATTATGTGTACAGTCTATCGTTCTAAGCAGGTGTATCATAAATGCTTTTTGTATCCATAGAGCAAAGATTTAAATGGAGGAAGCAAACCATAATTAAACCCCCCCGCTCGCCCACACAAAAGAAGAGTCTAGACATATATCCAACCCCCTTCTCTTCTTCCCTTCTATTCTTTCTTTCTCAAATCATATAATCATATCTTAACGGCCAACGTGGTAAACCCGACCTGCTTGCCCCTGGCCAACAAATAAAAAAGCACACTAAGCGCCATGCAAAGCCCACAAAACAACTGCAGTCCCAGATACCCACCGCCCTGCGCCTGCACGATAGCCCCTGCGATAGGGCTCCCCGTGAGCGCGCCAAAACTCATGACGGCCATGCCTGTACCGGTGCGGACGCCGATCTGGCGGATATCGCTGAGCTGAGCGATCAGGGTGGGCATGAGGGAGACGAAGCCACCGGAGGCGAAGCCGAAGAGGGCGGTGAAGACGATGATGGCGGCGGAGGAGCTAGCGGCGGGGATCCAGACGGCGAGGGTGATGACGGCGGAGAGGGAGGTGATGGCGATCATGACGTTGAAGCGGCCGAACTTGTCGGCGGCAAGGCCTGGGAGGATACGGCCGAAGATGCTGTTGACGTAGACTAGTCAGTACTGGTTTCTTCCTTTTTTCTTTTTTTTGAAAAAGAAATCAAGAGAGGGGGGGGGGGGAGAGGATAACAAGCACGAAGCACAAAGCTTACCTCACAGCGTTCAAGATGGGGATGAGATACTCGACCAGGTTCTCACTCATGCCAGCAGCCTTGGCCTGCAGCAGAATGTAGTTATACGGAACAAACATGCCCCAGTAAAACAAAAAGTTGCCCACCAGGGTCAGGGCAAAGGCCGGCTCCGTGAAGCCCGCAGTATAGTCCTTGAGCATCAGCGGCTTGGGCCGGGGCGGCAGCCTGGACTTGACGGTGACACAGGTGACGCTCAGCAGGCCCAGGAAGATGAAGGCGACGGCGCGCATGGTCCAGGGGAAGCCGACCTTGGGGATGAGCTTCTCGATCATGATGGGCATGAGGAAGCCGCCGAGGGAGGAGCCAGAGACCATGATGCCGAAGGCGACGGCGCGCTTCTTGAAGAACCAGGAGACGACGCTGGTCATGCAGGCGTTGAAGACGGCCGAGGAGGCGATGGCGGCGCAGACAGACTGGGCGAGGAAGAACTGGTAGTACTGGGTGGCGAGGGAGGTCATCATCAGGCCGAAGACGTAGACCACCGTGGCGATCAAGAGCATCCACCGCGGGCCGTAGACGTCAAACACGCGCCCGAAGACGATCCCGAAGAAGATCATGGCCCAGACCTCGGTCGCCGTGATCCAGGACACGGCCGAGGACGAGTACGAGGCCAAGGGCCCGGTCTCGTAGTATTCCTGGAACACACCGATGCAGCTGACGAAGCCAAATGTGCAGAACAGTCCGCAGAAGCCACCCAGCACCACGGACCAGGCCTGCATACCGCCGTCGGGAAAGTCAGAAGGGTGCCAGCCTGAGCCAGGCGGCGGTCCTCCTCCTCCTCCTCCTGGAGCTGCTGCAGCACCACCACCGCCCTCACCAGCACCGCCATCGCCTTTCCCTCCATGGGCTTTCTCCTCGTCTATGTCAGCTTCAGCAACCTCCTCTGGTTCCGCAATGATGTTTGCCAACGTTTGTCTATTTTGCGAAGGGATGCGCTCTAGGGAGGGCCGGGTAGACGCGTAGGGTGCCTGGTCGGCCTTTTCGAGGTCACGTCCTGCCGTTGCTGCTGCTTGATGGACTGGGATTTGTGTGGGCTCGTCCAATGCTGTGGACGAATCCGAGGATGCGCTGGTTGAGTTTGGCATTTTTGAGGGGTATGAGCAATATGCCCAAGGTTTCGTCGAGAGGGTTGGCGTATACTATATGAGACAGAAGTAGTCTTATACAGTGAACCTGCTGGTGAAAGGCGGCTGTTGAATAGGCCTTGCCAGAGGAGAAGAGAGGAAAGAGGAGACAGTAAGTTGTTGATATGCCAATGTCTATCTATATCAAGAATGATAACTCGCACCAGCTCGCGCAGTAAGATCAGGACTTGTAGTCAAAACTTATGAAAGAAAGAAGGGGAAGAAGAAGACAAAAAAAAAGAAGGAAATAAAATAATTATTAACTGCAGATGGGAAGACGCGGGTTGATCCTTCTGGAGCATCCGCGGAAAGGAAGTGAAAACCGTTGGCAGTATTCAATGCGAGGGCCATAAAATGACAAAGTTTAATATGAGGGCCACAAGACGATAAAGGTGACACGGTGAAGAAAGGATCTTCGGAGATGCGAGACGGATGAATCCACATAAAAGTAATCAGCTCGAGTAACCCCCGAAGAATAAAAGAAGAAGGGGGGGGGGGGCGAGAAAGAAAGAAGAAGAAAGAAAAAACTGGCACCGCTTTCAGACCACGGGGGGTAAAAGGCGGACTTAAGGCTCCAGTACAAGGGGATGTGAAGTTATAAAAACGACCTTTAGGAGTCCGAGCCTTTGGTTCTCCGAGAAGCGATTCTGCGAATGAAGAAAGACAAGTGAACGTCTGTCATGCAACCTATAGCGAATGATAGCCCGGTTCAAAAAGGCCGAGAACCACAGGTTCAAAAGACCGTCTGGAACGAAGACACGCGAACGATCTGCTGTTGCGACGAGTGAGTGTGGCAAACAGGGCCTGAGAAGGATCACTTTGCTTATGATAATCCTCTCTTTACAGTACAGCGTGCTTCATCACATGATCGTCCTCCGCACTCATCTTCCCAACTGCACGATTTTAAGTCTATTGCATCTCGCATATCTCCTGCAGGAGGAGGTGTGCCAGCCCAGCCACGTCTTGCGTGCTTTTGCGTCCCGAGGGATTCGTCAAGCCCCCCAGTACTGGAATAGCTAGCTAGTGGTTGCATTCCTAAGCACCGGGGATAGGCAGAGCGCGAAAGACGCGAGCCCAGGCCCGGAGAGGGACACAGGGGTTATCCTCTCTCAGTGCCACCACTATCGATCGCCCTTTGGGGCGCAAGAGCGGCACTCTCATGTGTTTGGACTTGTCCACTTTGCTCGATATCTTCTGGATCAAACTTCGGCATAATAAAACCAAAAGCCATCCCAGTGGAGGACATGGCTGGGCTGGTCGAAAAATCCACTTCTGAATCAGTGCTGTACATTCGGTTCGAGGTGGGTGGATTGGCTGGAGGGTACATAGCAGACGAGATCAAAGGTCCGCGGATGATCCGCTCCCGTATGACCCCCTCCCGCCGCCCGAATACCCCGGTACGGCGGCGGTCTGTTCCATGCAGCGGCCCGTCTTTTTACATGTGGGTTGCTGGTTGAGTCAGGCCGATAAGAAAAAGTTCACACGTCAATGATGTCTTTCTGTCTGTCTGTCTGTCTCTCTCTGTCCATTTCGTTTATGTAACACTTGAGGTGAATCTGCTGGAGAGGCCAGGGGGGTCCCTGATGATCATCTCTTCGGGGGGAAGAAGAAGTTGCTCCGTCGCTCTGCTGCTGGGGGTTAAGGCCCAAGCTGCCAGAGCCCGACCCAATGTATTGTGTACGGGTTTCTATTCCGGAGAATCTTGTTGTACACGGTGAAAGCACGTTAAGCAATGAGATTTGCCCTCTGCTGTGACCTGCAGTCCGGGTCTCTGTCGAGAAGGACGTCGGACGTCGATTTGGGAATATAATATCCCATCACCGCCCGACGAAGTCGTTGAGGTCCTTGGTGTCTTCAAACCGGACCTTTCCATCCTTTCCCACGCTGGCCACGTGTATAGCAACCGGCTGTTCAACAGCACTCGCCGGTGCTGATGCGCCAGGTCCTGCTGTGGTCACACCCGCTTCCCCCCTCTTGGGCCTCGCAGCCTGCTCCACGGCCTTGGGCACAACGCCAGCCTCGGCATCCGCAATCTCGTTCACGTCGTCCTTTGTCAACACGTCACTGATCCTGGCGCCGCGGCTGGACATTAAGATGGCCGTGGGGCCCTTGAATTGCAAGAAGAGCCTGTCCCCAAAAATGGACCTCCTCGTCTGTGTTCGCAGGCTGAACAGCACCTTTGCCAGGAACTTGTAGACTGCCGTCTCCCTCATGTCCTTCCAGAACTTGGCCAGGCCCTGCGGCACCAGGCTGGCCGGTAGGCTAGGGACAGTCAACCTGATCCCGGCACTTCTGAAGCGGAATGGCACCGGAGGGTTCCTGTCCACGCTGTATGCCACGACATGGCTAGGGTGCACAACCAGCTCCTCGCCTTCCGACAGCGTGACCTCGTATATCTGGCCTGGTGCTGCGAGGGCAGCCATGCCACGGCCCGTCAGGTGATGGTTGCCCCAGTGTGCAGGCGCCAGGCCGCGCTGGACCCTGGGGGTGATGGACAGGGTGTGGCCGGTCCATGCGAGGAGGGCATTCCGCTGTGCGACTTGCCAGTCGGTAGTGCCGTCGAGGTGTAAGATCGAGAACGTGGTATTAGGGGACTTGGTCGCGACCAGGGCTGTTATTGGAGAGGTGGAGGAGATGCGCTGGTAGAGGAAGGGCATGCCGAGCAGGGCGTGGCGGAAAGGGCTGAGGAGGCTAAGGGTGGATTGGGCCTGCAAGCAAAAACAGTAGATCAGCCAGAGAACACTTATGATGAACAGGTTGCCTGTTGGTATGGATCTTACATTCTGTGCCTTTCCTGCAACCGTCACGAGCGTCCCTCGCCTGGTGTAGAGCTTTTGTGAGGCGGAGAGGGTGACGGAGAGGAGCGAGTAGGGCGACCCGAGCACTTCAAACCGAGCGTCTGGCAGCAGCACATCGAAAGTTAGTATCGACTTCACGGGAACAACAACATGCTCCCCACCCCCTCCCCCCTCATTCCCAAAAGACTGAGTTACCTGCTGTGTCCCTGAAACCCTGCGATGACGCGCCAAAGGCATCACCTCCCCCCACCTTGGGCGACTCCGTCGTCGGCGCAGCGCTGATCTGGATCGCACGGCATTGCAGGCAGACGTGAGACGGTCTTATCCTGCTGGGAGGATGTTGTCGCGCCACTCGTGACAGCGGCAATTGGCCTCGCATGATGCTGAGCGAGGGTGGCGAAAGAGGAGAGTGGTGGTTGGAGTTGAAGACTCTCGCGAGCTTGCATCGCCAAAAATCGGAAATCAAAGAATATGACGGAAGACCTGCAGCCCTGGTCTACAGTGCACAGACCACTTAAGGGGGGGGGGGACTCACTGAACAGGGTTACCGTCTCGTCTGTGCCACGAACGAGTTAAAGTTTCAAGGACATCTCCATTTAGGGAGGACACTATGTATAATGTGGTGCATGAGGATGAACATGAAGTACGTGTGTTGGAATTCTTCAATTCATAATACTAAGGCTATGGAAACCGTTACTATCAAATTTGGGTGGAAACTGTAGTGGAAAGGCTGACTGTTGCGATATTTGGAAACAGAATTCAGGACTCTTTACAGGCAGAGACCATAGTGGTAGGGCGTCGCAGGGCGTCGCAGGGCCCCCCACTTACACAATTACAGGGGCTGCTTATAGCGCACAAGCCCACTGAACGCCTCCCTGGGAGCTGGAGGCCACCCCTGGACGGCAGGGGTGTAGCTTCGTTGCCCTCGCAACCAAAACCCACTGGAAATATTGACTGGCCTCACCACTGCAGCTTGGAGCTTGCTTGGAGGCTGCAACCAACCGGTTACGGTCTCAACCCTTTCTGCTTTTTCCCTTGCTCCTGGTGGTGCGCCGTGGCTTCCTGTCCTTGTATTATCTTTCGAGTTCTTTTTTTCCCCCTCTCTTTCCTTTTTTCTTTGCATGTTCTGAATTAGTTGTTCCTCCTTTCCAACCAACATGTCTGTCCGGGTCGTCGCGAGAATACGGCCTCTGCTGAACGAAGAGCTCGAACGAGATGTAATTGTCCACGCAGACCGCAAGGAGGGCAGCCAAAAGGCAAATATCGTCAGGATCCCGAACCCAAAGAACGAGGCTGAGGAGTTCTCCTTCGCCTTCAATGGCGTGTATGACCAGGAGACCACGCAGGAGGAGCTGTTTACTGCAGAGGGTGTGTGCTCTCTGCCAATGGACAAGAGACAACAGCTGTACGGCCCATGCAGTCGACCATGCTAATCCCCTACATGACAGTCTCGCCGCACCTCAAAGCCCTCTTCCAAGGCCTCGACGTAACCATCTTCGCATACGGCGTCACCGGAACGGGCAAAACCCACACGATGCGCGGAGGACTCAAGCTGGCTGACCGAGGCGTCATTCCGCGACTGCTGAGCAACGTGTTCCGACGAGGCAAGAAGATCACAAAGGACTCAGGCGGGGACACGACCGTAGATGTTGCGCTGTCATACTACGAGATCTACAACGACAAGGTGTTCGACCTCATGGAACCCCCCGAGAAGCGGTCCCCATCTGGCCTTCCCCTGCGAGAGGCGAACGGGAAGACGAACGTCGTGGGACTGTCGGAGCGAGCGTGCCGTGACTTGAAAGACTTCGAGGCACTCTATATCGAGGCGAACAACAACCGCGTGACGGCCGCCACCAAGCTCAATGCCCACAGCAGTCGCAGCCACGCCATCCTGCGTGTCAAGGTGATACAGACGACCGGCAACCAGGTCCTGGAGAGCACGGCATCCGCCATCGACCTGGCCGGGTCAGAAGACAATCGAAGGACAGAGAACAACCGTGAGCGGCTCGTCGAGTCCGCTGCGATCAACAAATCCCTGTTTGTCCTGTCACAGTGTGTCGAGGCCATCTCCCGGGGTGACAAGCGCATCCCCTACCGGGAGTCCAAGATGACTCGGATCCTTTCCTTGGGCCAGAACAATGGCATCACGGTCATGATCCTGAACCTCGCGCCTATGCGCAGCTACCACCTCGACACACTAAGCAGCCTGAATGTCAGCTCCCGCGCCAAGAGGATCGAGGTGCGCGAGATCGAGAACGAGATCGTGTTCAAACAGGCCCCACGTGCCATGGCTCTGGGGGGCACGAGTATCCAGAGACAGCCCCTGCGGCCGCTCAACAACGCACACAATGTTCACACGGGGACAGCTGCTGCTGCAAACAAGGAAAAGGCTGAAAAGGAGAAGGACAAGGAGAAACCAGCAAAGCTGTTCAGCGTGTATTCGGACAAGTCGAGACCCGCACCAGCACGTCCATCGACGACTGGTATCTCGTCACAAGCACGCATGTCCAACACCAGCAAGCGCAAGTCCGATACCCACGACTCACAGGGCCGATCCACCAAGATCCTGCGCCCGAGTTCTGCCACTTCTCGTCCCCCACTGGCCGCTGCCGCACAGCCCTCCGTGACAATGTCAGCTGCTCAGATTGAGGAGATGGTCGAGCGCAAGGTTCAGGAGATACTCGCATCCCGAGCAGCGACAGACTCACAACAGAAAAAGAAAGAGCCAGCACCACCACCTCCTCCTCCACAACCTGCATCGGCCGAGATCAGCGAGGCCGTACAACGGCGTCTGGAGGCTCTTGAGCGACGTATCGAGGACAACGACGGTGGGAACACGGGCAGATCCGAGGGCATGCGGCTTCTCTTGCAGGCGCGCAAGCTCAAGGAGAAGGGTGACGATGCGGGAGCCTTCAGGTGCTACGAGTCTGCCCTGGTGTATTTCCCTGGACAAGCGAAACTGATGGGCAAGATTGAGAAGCTGAGGGCTAAGATCGCGGGCAAGAACGCAGAGGCCGGTGTCATGGAGTACCCCGATGAGAACGTGAAGCCAGAACCAGTCCACAGAAAGAAGACGAGAAAGCAGTACAAGGCAGAGAGCGACGAGGATGGCAGTGATTCTGACCACAACGCCTCCGAAGCCGACGCAGACGAGAGCTACGTGGACACCAAGGTCAAATCCAGGGGCTCCAAGGCCTCCTCCAAGGCCCGTAACGCAGCAGGGCACCGGCCTTACCTCCCGACACCAGAGAGCAGCTTCGAGAACAGGCCCGGTGCAGCAGACCCGCCGCTCACCCCACGAACACGGAAGCTGCTCGACATTGTCAACTCGCGTGACGCTGACCTGATCAAGGGCCTACGCGGGTTTGGGGCCAAGAAGGCGAGGGATGTTGTGGAACTGCTCGAGGCATACGAGGGGGGCAGGATCGCGTCGGTCGAGCAGCTAAGGAGCGTACCTGGGTTTGGGGGCAAGACACTGGAGAGAGCGTGGGAAGGGATCAAGTGCTGATTCTTTGGGAGGAACGGAACGGTGAATCAGTATCTGGCATAAAGATACCCACCACGACAAACATCTCACGACCGCACGTACTACGCACGCCCGCAAAGACATCACCAAGCATCTTGTTCGGTCGTTTTTTTTTTTTCTTTCTTTCTTCTCCCTTTCATGCATGGCGAGGCGGCGTTATCAGGAGTCTGTTTCGAACCCTCTTGGACAAGCAATTTTGTAGTGGAAGAACCTATCTCTCTGAGCCAATTCTTTGTTTAATTGATACTCTAACAAAAGTGGTCAAGGCCTTGCGGTGCATCGCCGCCTCATATCCAAAACAAACTTGTTCCAGCCCCTAAGATGATGAATGATTTTGCACATATGTCCTTGCTCGGGATTTGTCTTGTGAATGTCACATCCATCATCTAGCCTTGTCTCCAAACTCTGAATACCTTCATGTTGCTGCTAAGTCAACTAACTGGTCACATTGCACACATGCTTTATGCTCTAAGAGGGAGCCAGAGCATGTGACAGTACTTAGCAAACCTGATCTAGTCTATAAAGGATCAAGAATATCTATCAAGCTGGCCATGATTTCCCCATGCTTTCCCGTATTAGTTCACTAGTCCACCACTTGTGCAAGACGGCGCCTGTACTAGAAGGCTTTGACAGCTTCGATGGCTTGGGTATCGATGTTTACATCTTTTGGTTTACGAAAACAAAAGAGCAGCTTGTTGGCTTGCTGTGATGTGATGATATTCCTCCTCCTATGAGTATCAGTAATGTCTGCTTGGTATTAAAAAGGACTGTTGGTCCATGAAGCCTATGGAAAAGTGTTATGTATCGCAAGTCATTTACCAACCAGAAGAATAGATGTATATCCAGCAGGTCACTCATTAAGTACTTCCTACGGGCAACTTCTCCTTAGAAAATGAGAGTGTATTAAAGTAGAATCGTGACATCAAGCTTCCCTTTAGCTCATAGCTCTATTCTAGAGAAGGTTCTCTGTTCGCTTCTTCTTTGCATAGCAGAACGGCCCCCGCTCGCTCGCTCGCTCGCTCCCTGATCTTCATTCATATTCCAACAACATTCCGAGCAAGGCACGTCCTGAACTCTCTCAGATTCATCTAGCATCGAAAGCTCTCCCTTGGTTCAGTACGAGATAGCCAAGCCACCGCATAGACCTCTTTATATACTTCAATTCCTCCCCATAACGAAATCCATCACGATGGCCGAACCTCAGCCCGTAACCCCTTGTACCTCTGCCGAAACGGCCACCAAAGAGCTGGACTCGAACGGCATCTCGCGGAACACCTCGCTCGCCCTCAATCCAGCTTCCTCCAGGGACGAGCCCAAGAACCCAATCACGACCCGCCAGTTCATCCTGATGGCCATCAGCGGCAGCATCGGCGCGGGCCTCTTCATCGCCTCGGGAGAGGCCCTGCAGAAAGGCGGTCCTGGCTCCCTCGTCCTCGCTTTTCTCATCGTGGGCCTCGCCGTCTGGCTGACCATGTGCGCCCTGGGCGAGCTGGCCTCGACGATCCCGGCGCGGGGGTCCTTCTACGACTACTCGGTGAGGTTTGTGTCCGAGTCGTGGGGATTTGCGATGGGCTGGAACTACGTGGTCAACTTCATGCTCATCGTGGGCTTCGAGGTCACGGTGATTGTTCGGCTGGCGAGATACTGGGTCGGCCCGGATGCATCTGTGGTGTCTTCGGGGGTCATCGCCGCTGTTCCGGCTTGTCATGTTGTGCTGGCTGTGCTGCAGTGTTTTGGGCCCAGGTGGTATGGAGAGGCAGAGCACTTCTTTGGGATTCTAAAGGTGTGCATCTTGACAATGTTCATTGCCACTGCTGTTGTGATTGCTTCTGGAGGAACATCAGAGGCCGGTGGAAGAGGGTTTGAGAATTATCTCTAGTATGATTTCCCTTTTTCCTTCTCACTTTCCTTCTCCCTCCCCCCCTCCCCCCCTCTTCTCTTCAACCTCGTCTGGTCTTTGTCTGTGTGTGAAAGGTGTTTTTGAAACAAGTAACATGTCATGTACTTATTTTTCTGTCGTCAGCGGCCACGCATTCCGAAACGGTTTCCAGGGCGCCATCTCCGTCCTCGCCGCCGCAGGACTGGCCTACGGAGGCACCGAGATGCTCGGCCTCACCGCCGCCTCCTGCGCCCAACCGCGCAAGGTAATGCCTCTCGGCGCCAAGCTCGTTGCAGGTCGCATCCTCCTCTGCTACTGCACATCCCTCTTCGCCCTGGGCCTGGTCCTGCGCCCTTCGGCCCTCGAAAGCCCCGAGATCGCCAGCCTGACCGCCTCCCCCTTTGTCGTCGCCGTGCGCGTCGCAGGTATCCCCCGCCTGCCGGACGTCATCAACGGCCTGCTCATCGCCAGCGTGTTCAGCATGGGCAATGCCGCCGTGTTTGCGTCCTCGCGCGCGCTGGCGGCGATCTGCGAGCGCGGCATGGGCCCGCGGGTCTTGTCTCGGTTCTCTGATCACGGCGTGCCCTGGGCGGCGCTGTTTGTTGTCTTTGGCGTGGCTATGCTGGCATGGCTTGCTGCGGTGCGGAACGGGACGGAGATCTTTGAGTGGCTTCTTGCGTTGGCCAGCGTGAGCAATCTTTTCACGGTTCGTGCCTCTTTTTTTTTCCTTTTTTTTTTTTTTTTTCGTCTCTTCTTCCTCTTGCTCTTCCTCGAACTTAGCTGATTACTCGTTGATGGAATACTGATGAACTGTTTAATAGTGGGTGAGCATCAACATCTGTCACATCCGCTTCCGCAAGGCCCTCAAACTCCAAGGCCGCAGCCCCGACCAAGAGGTGGGATGGCAGGCCTGCTGCGGCGTCTTGGGCAGCTACCTCGCCGCCGTCATGATCGTCTGCATCATGATCGCACAGGCCGCGAGCGCCGCCCTCCCTCCTGTCCTTCATCACGATGGCACTCCTTACTTTGTTTTCCTCCTGAGGGGGATATTGGGGTTTATTGTGGTTGCTGTGTTGTGGGTGGGACATTTGGTTTATTCTGCTCGTCTGGGCGGTTCCAAGGAGAAGACCTGGCGGGAGATGTTGCTTGTTCCGCTTGGGACGCTGGCTCTGCCTGAGCTGGATGCTGTGAGGGCACCTGCAGGGGATGAGGAGGAAAAGGGAAAGCAGGGCGAAGCGTAGATGTTCTCACGCGGGGAGAGAACAGGTGTGAAGCCTTGTTATCAATGCTGCAACGAAACTTGTATGGGTACATTAGATTTTTATTAGTGGTCATAGTATTTGACAATTGAAATTAAATAAATAAAGGACAATCAGGTGTTCCTAAGAATACCCACAATCATTGGAAGCACCTTCATCTTAGTACGAACTTCATAATGTAGTCTCGGATAACACATTACTACCCTTTATATTCATAATGAAACTGTAACCAGTAATTTGATCAATTACTTTCTATCTCCCTACACATAAGAACCCCTCAGTCCGATGCCAACCCCTCATCCTCACCCTTCTTCCACTTCCTCCACCCAAACATCAACGCCACATCCGTCCAGAATCCCACCGGCTTCGTCGTCAGACTCTCCTCATACGCATCAATGATAGGCCTATCCCACACCAGGTCCGCCTCCTCCGGCCTAACCACCTTGGTCCGCTTCAGGATCTTCCACCCGGTATACGTCACAACAGCCACAAAGACCATGGTGTAGTAGCTGAAGAAGGTGCCCAGGTCCCACTCCCCCGGGAGAAAGGTCTCGTACCCATAGCAGCCCAAGATGACCGTCTCGCCGACGAGGCCAATCCAGGCGCTGTAGGGCTGGAACCAGCCCTTGTACGGCAGGGTGGCGCGGTCGATCCCCTGTGCCTTCAGGGCGCGGTAGAAGAAGATGTAGGTAAGACACATGATGATAAAATCGATCAGCTGCGCGGCCTCGGTGAGGTTGGCGAACCAGGTGAGGGCCTGGCTGGTCCCGCTCGAGACATCGAGGAAGGACAGCAGCGGGAACAGCATGGTGACGGCGAAGGCGTAGACGGGGATGCCGGAGCGGGTGCACTTTGCAAACACCTTGGGCGCCTGTCCCTCGAGGGCGAGGCCGTACAGCGAGCGCGTGGCGCAGTACGTGTAGGCGTTGCCCGCCGAGAAGATGCTGGTGACCATGAGGGCGTTGGTGATGTGCGGGAGGACGCCGATGCCCAGGTTCTGCATGGCGATCACGTAGGGGCTGCCGGCCGCGGTGCCCGAGCTGTTGTTGGCGATGAGGGTCGGGTTGTTGTAGGGGAGGATGATGCCCACGCACAGGGCCCCGCCGATGAAGAAGAAACCAAAGCGCCAGTAGACCGTCTTGAAGGCCTGCTTGAGATAGGTCCGGGGCCGCTCTGCCTCGCCGGCCACTATGGCGAGGTACTCGGGCCCGACGATGGTGAAGGCTGCCGACCAGAGGGCGCCCAGGAAGCCTTGGAACCGGCCCAGGGTCCCGGTGTGGATGTACTCGGCGAAGGCGCCTGGGTTCTGCCAGTAGGTAAAGCCATATGCGTCGTGCTGCGGGTTGCCTCCCACCATGGTGATAAAGGTGAAGCCTAGAGATGTTGGTCAAGAAAGCAATATTATCAAAAAAGTGAGTGAGTGGCACGGGGCATATGACATACAAAAGACAATCACGATGAGGAGGAATTTGCCTGTCGACAGCCAGAACTCAGCCTCTCCATAGTACTTGACGGCAAAGACATTGATGGCAGCGTAGAGCACGACACAGGCTGCACAGACGGCAGCCACAGGAACGTCATCGCGCCAGAAGGTCAGGATCAGGTTGATGGCAGAGATCTCAAAGGGGATCATGGCCGCCTCGTAGAGGTAGAAGTTCCAGCCGCTCATGAAGCCAAAGGCCTCGTCCACCCATTTGCCAGCGAAGCGGATGAAGGAGCCTGGAAGAAAAGAAAAAAAAGAACAATTACACACGACCATGAATCAGCAAGCCGAGAACACACCACAAGGACGAGATAAGAGGATGGATGATTCACCAGAGATGGGCATGAACACGGCCATCTCCGCCATGCAGTTATTCACCAGGGCCAACAGGCCACTGTAGAGAGCATAGGCGATCAACAGCGACCCCGGCCCGCCGTCGAGCAGGCCGTTGCCGATGCTGACGAAGAGGGCGGTGCCGATAGAACCCCCGATGGCGATCATCTGGATCTGACGGTTCCCAAGATGCCGCTGCAGGGCGTCCGCGTTGCCTCTAACCTCGATGCTGCCCTCTGCCTCGTCGTAGCTGCTGGGGCGCCCCTTTTCGTGGGTCGAGGTGGCGTTGACCCCGCCCATCTCCTTCAGGCTGGCCATGATTTGACTTCTGTCCACTGTTTGGTTGTCGTTGACCTGAGAAGGGGGGGGGGGGGGCAGAGAGAGGCCCAAGTAATTATGAGGTGTACGATTTGTTGGAGAGAAGACTGCTACTGATCATGATAGATAGAATAGCAAACGCGCATAGAAACTCTCGACATACGGATTGCTCAAAGTAAAGTGCGGGTGTATGTTCATGTACAGTAGTAAATAGTTAACCAGTCTTCCAAGGTTGTGGGTCTCGAATTTATTGACGGGCCCAGCTGAGTGATAGAGGCGCTCGAGAAATAAGGAATGGGGGGCAAATTTCCAAGGGACTGCATAAGTATCGTTTGCTTATCAGTGAGCGTATTAGATCACAGTACCATGTATATACTAGGCATGCAGCTGTAAGGGAGAAGAACATTCTGTTGACGACAGACCTGCAAGACCAGTCGATAGCGTGCTGCAGCTAGAGATGGGCATCAGCATGGACAGGGTGGTTACTGGTGTGTCACTGAATTTTGTATGCAGCATTGTGGCCTCGGAAGAATCAGAGGCGGCCTTCGTTGTGGGGGGTGGAAGAGGAATAGCGAGTGAGTCGATCAGGGTCTCAACGCCTGTTGTGTTATTTGTATAACGTTACATTCCAAGGTCCATTCTTAATACTGACAGACGATTGATTGATTGATTGTTAATGCTGAACCCTATAGGTATATATAAGTATATACTGGTGGTTTATGAATTATACAAGTCACTATGCTTGTAGCCTTTGCTTTCTTTCTATACGTGTAAGTCGAAATTACTCTTCATTGGAAGAAAGAAAAGGAGAAAAAGAAGGATCATTGAACCATGTCTTTTATTCTCGCATACTGCCCTGTTGTTCCCCCAAGGCTTGATCCATGCCGGAAACCCCCCCCCCCTTTCCCTTCCCAGCCACCATCTCCTCTTCCAGCATGTACAGCCGTCCACCGTGGGATAGGTCTTCAGCTTGGCTTTGCCTGCCACGTGCCTGCTTTCCAGATAGCTTTTACAGCGCTAAAAAGAATGCCTGCATCGCCTTGTAATAAACCCCGCATCGTGGGGGGTTCCAGATCATCGACCCTCCCCCCCACCCCCGAGCCCTCGGCGGTAATAGTGAGCCCAGCGTCTGCTAACAATTCCCATGAATAGTATCGCATGTGAGTTCATCATGATGAGAATATTTATGTAGTTTTTGTTGTCTTGTGCAGAAAAAAAAGAAAGAAAAAAAGGGGGTAGACGGCATCAACTTGAATACACAGAGCACTGATTACAAGCCATTTGACCACGGCAATGTCCAGCCAATCCAATCCTCTCACATAAATTTAATTACTCTCCAAACGGCGTAAACCTGTCCAACAACGCCATGGCGTCCTCATTCTCCCTCTCCAGAACCCTCCTATGCTGCTCGCTCCTCACCCGAATCACACACGCAAACGGCTTCGGCCGGATATTGAAGCCCTCCGTATAGTCAAACGTATCATACTTCCTCCCAGGCACCGGTCCAATCTCGTACGCCCACAGCAGCTTGGCCAGCGCGATGAAGAGCGAGTTGGCGGCGAGGTTCGCGCCGGGACAGATCCTGCGGCCCCAGCCAAAGGACGAGTGGCCGCTCTTGGAAGGATGTGCCCTCCCGCCGACCTCGACGTCTTCCTTCTCCCCTCGCACGCCACCCACAGTGGTGGTATTGTTGTTGTTGTTTGCGCCCTTGGCCCTGGCGGCGATGTTCTCGTCCAGGAAACGCAGGGGGTTAAAGTGGTGCGGGTTGGGATAATACGCCTCGTTCAGGTTGATGGCCCAAGAGTTTCCCAGCACCGTCGTGCCCGCGGGGATATAATACCCCTCGTAGACATCATCCTCGGTCGACGCGTGCGGCGTCCCGCCCAGCACGGCCACGGGCCGCCACCGCAGCACCTCTTTGCAGAACGCCCGAACGTACGGCAGCGCCGCCTCGTCCTCAAACGTAGGGCTGCGGTCCCCGCCCACGACGCGGTCCAGCTCCTCGTGCGCGGCCGCCAGGGCGTCCTGGTGCGTGACCAGGGCCAGGAACGCCGAGCACAGCGTCGACGCGGTGGTGTCGGACCCGGCACCGAACAGCGACGCAGGGACAAAGGCCAGGTCGCGGTCCGACAGCGGGATGGGCTCCTCCTCGCCTTGGCCTGCCGCCGCCCTCTCGCGCATCTCCAGCAGGATCTTGCACAGCGAGTCCGGCAGCTCCGCCCCTGCGCCCTCGGCCCGGGCGCGCGCCATGTCGCCGCGCACAATGTCCGTGAGCGCCATGTTCGCGGCAGCCTCCCGCCGCCCGTGCGCCTTGATGTCGGCCTTCCAGGGCGCGAGAAAATCGGGCACGTGCTTGAGCGCCGGGATGGTCTCGACCAGATACCGCCCCGGCACGTTGAGCGAGGCCGAGTACTGCATGAACTCGAACCGCTGCGCGATGACCTGGGCGCCCAGCGAGTCGATGCGGTGGCCATAGGCGACGCAGAACACCACGCTCGAGGTGAAGGTCTCGAGCAGGCCGACGTACTCCGCGGGCCTGTCCAGCAGGCGGAACACGAGCCGGCTCGCCTCGGCCGCCTGCGCGGGCTTGTACAGCCGCAGGGCCCTGGGCGTCATGGCCATGTGCAGCAGGCGCCTCCGCACGCTCCATTCCTTCCCGTACCGCTGCACCAGGATGCTCGCCCCGTCCCAGAGCAGCTCGCCCATGGCGACCATGCGGGGCCGCGACGAGTACTTGCTGCTGCGGCTCTCCATGAGCTCCGAGGCGACGACCGGGTCAGAGATGACCACCGTCGGGCGCCGGCCGATCCAGATGGTGAAGATGGGGCCGTAGCGCCGCGACCAGGCCTCGAACTGGACCCAGGGTTTGGACTGCGGGAGCTGGAGCTTGTTGCCGATGAAGGGGAGCGGGGGAGGGCCTGGGGGCATGCGCAGCCATGTTACCGCGTCGTAGAGGGCTGTGGCTGCTGGGAGGGCGATGAGGAGGGAGAGCCAGATGTAGAGGGGCCATGTCGATGGGTGAAGAAGAAGAGAGAGGTCTGCCATGGTCTTTTTTTCTCTCTTTCTCTCTTTCTTTTTCTGTTTTTGCTCCTCCAGTAAACTCTGGGGGTGTGTGTGTGTGTGTGTGTGTGTGTGTGTATTACAGAAAGAATTATGTGAGGCCAGGAGTGTCCGCCACCATTACTTGTTCACTCCTCGACGTTTCGACTTTTGTCCTGCTTATCGTGATTACTTGTTGAAGACAAGGGGGCGAAGAAGCAAAGGTTGGGATATTTAGTTAAAAATAAACCCAATAAGATGCAGCACAGCTCAGAATAGCTAGACAAACAAAGACTCGCTCTTCCACTAAGAAGAATCATTATTCCGACACAGCACAAGAGAGAGAGAGAACTTGCTCGGCAATTGAGAACAAACATCATTTGTGTGAGTCCAGACGGGCCAGCATTTCCCCGCAAAAAAAAGACCAGCGCATTCCCCCCCCCCCCCCTCTCCCCCTCAGACCGCTCTCACTGTATCTGACGATGCTTGATTACCCCGGGACGCAACGAGGGATTGGTTGAATATTTAATATAGCCGGTGGTAGCGCGTCTTGGTGGGATGTTGGCCCGCAATAGATAGTTCATCCTTTGGCCCCGTTTGCTGCGGATCGGAGGATAGATCTCGGGGACAGATCGTCGTCGTTGGGCTTGTGGGCCAATTGCCGTCTTGTCGTTATAATATGGAATCCAGGCATAAGAAGTTATCATCATAGACGAGTGTATAATCAGGCATTGTGAACAACACATCGTTTAGAGACTATGGAACAGTAAAAGATCATAAGTAGCAGAGAAAGCTGGTACAAGTAATGAGCAACAGATAAAAAAAAAACAACAAAAAAAAAAACAATGGAAAGACATTGCATTCATTCAACAACAACTTGGTATCTCAAGCCCCCTCCCTCCCCCCTTTGGATAAAGTACGAACTCCAACCTTTGCATCAAGCCGTCTACTCCCAAAACCAGAGAATTCAAAACAATAAAAATAAAAATAGACCCAGACCCCGATCCTTAACACATAACAGCCGAGAACAGTGATACAAAAGAAAAGGAGAACAAAAAAAAAATAGTTAAAAAACGATTGGCGGGAGTGCAGATATCCCTCATCCAGTGAGGAAGTCCCCAAAAAAAACAAAAACAAAAAACCCCCCCCAAAAAAAAGACAGAAAGACCTAGAACGCCTGTCCAAGCGAGGCACCGTCTCCATGTTTTGAGACAATCTCAAACTCCTGCGTCTTGCCGCCAACACCAGCAATGCTGAACAAAGGACCGCCCTTGATCTTCATGGTAGCAGATGACGGCGTGACGTCCTCGGACGTGTTCGCCCTCTTGGGAGGCCGCGGCGAGGCAATGGTGACGGTCTTGACCTGGCCCGTCTGGATACGGCGCAGGCCCGTCCTCGCCGCAGCGGGCAGGTTCTTGCTCCTGCCGACGCCGGCGGTGCCGTAGGGGTCGCCGCCGCTGGTGAACTGCATGGACACGGTGGGCAGCTGCATCTCGACGGCGCTGTCGATGTCGTCCTCGTCGCTGCGGCCCTGGCCCTGGCCCAGGCCCTGGAACTTGACCTGCTTCTGCCCGGTGCCCTTTTGTGCCGCGTACAGCGCCTTCTGCTCCTCGTGCAGCATCGCATTGAAGGCCGCCGCGGCGATCTTCTCGTCGTCCTTCTTGTTGGGGTACAGCCGCAGCGCCACCGCGGGCTGCTTGTTGTTGTTGTTGTTGTTGTTGTTGTTGTTATTTGCGGCACTGGGGTGTGGCGTCTTGGGTCGCTGCCTGTCCTCCACCGATGCCTCGCGCCGGGGTGTCGAGGCCACCGAGTTGGGCGTCGTCGTCGCCCCGCTCTTGGTCGGCCGGAACGGAACCAGGCGCTGCCTCAGCGGCTCGACGATGTTGGTGTTGGAGCCCATCCCCAGGCTGTCCTGCTGCAGCTGTGGTGGGCTGATGGTCGGCCGCCAGACCGAGGGTGAGTCCGACCTCTCACTGCTCGAGCCGCCCCGCTCCCGACGCTGGCGGCCCCGGCCGCGCTCAGGCGAGGCGGTGCGGTCGATGCCGATGCCGATGCTGCGGAGGGCGGCGGTGGTGAACTTGCTTTCTTCTTGCGGTGGCGTGCGGGAGGTGCTCGATGCGGACGTCGAGGACGCAGAAGATTCCTTCCTATAGTGCTCTGGGCGTCGCGCCGTCCTGGACGTCACGCTGCCGCTCTTGGACGACGGAGCGGTAGAGGATGATGATGATGA
This sequence comes from Cryphonectria radicalis, assembly GCA_014849355.1. Classification (NCBI taxonomy): domain Eukaryota; kingdom Fungi; phylum Ascomycota; class Sordariomycetes; order Diaporthales; family Cryphonectriaceae; genus Cryphonectria; species Cryphonectria radicalis. Next base: position 39,342 of record JACWQW010000017.1, read on the forward strand.
CGAGGAGGAGCCCTCCGAGGACGCGACCGAGGCCTTGCGACGGGGTGGAGGTGGCGGCGGCGGCGGGTTGGGGTTGCCAAAAGACGATGTAGACGACTCGGAACCTGATCGTGAGCGGTCAGTGCCGGGGTGACTCTGCGGTGTGGCTGGCCTCGACTCTTTGGCGGCGGCGATCTTGGCCCTCTCGCGGATGGACTCGAGCTCTCGCCTGCTGCTCTCGCCCGGGGGGATGGTCCGCATCATCATCATGCCCATGCGGTTCTGTGGCGGCGACATGCTCGCGTCCCTGCTCGAGGGCGGAGTGAGCTCCATCGGCTGCGGCATGGGGAGGGGCTTGGGCAGCTGCTTTGCGCCCTCGGAAGGAGGCATATAGGCCGTTGCCGGCAGCATCGGGATCTGCTCCTCACCTGGCATGTAGGTGGCCGAGGGGAGCATCAGTACCTCCTGCTCCTTGTCCTCCTCGTACCTGGCAGAGGGGAGCTGGTACTCCGGGCCGACCTCCTTCTGCCTGATGCGGTTGACGGCCGTCTCGCTCGCCGACCTCTGGTGCATCTGCCTGCGGGCCATGTTCAAGGGCCTTGGGACGAGTGCCTCGGATGAGTTCTTGGGCGGGACCGGAGGACGGTTCATCCTGTTGCTGCTGCTGCTGCTGTTGTTGTTGTTGTTGTTGTTGTGCCCGTGGTGTCGGGGAAACCTAGAGTACTGGCCCGTTACGCCATCGTAGTGAGGCGCAGGTAGGACAGAGCGTCGAGAGTGCGCGATCTCCAGCAGAGGCTGGTCGTAGATGACAGGAATGTCGGCGCACATGGGGCAGGCCAGGTCGGAGATGAAGTCGTCCTCGTCGAGGGCCACCTCTTCCTGCTCATGAGGGTCACACCAGTGCTTGAGGTGAGCCTTGCCAACACACTTCTCCCGACGGATGAAGTAATGCCTCTCGGGCTCCTCACAGCTTGCATATCCGAGGTAGGTGAATTTACACATCTTGTTCTGCTGTTCCTTGTAGATGCTGATATTGTTGATGTGTTTTCTTCCCGAATCAATCGCAGTCCGTAGTCGTTGTCGCCGTCAAGAAGCAAGAGGGAAGGGGCCAAAAGAATCAGGCGAATTGGGAAATGGACGTCCCAGGGCCAATGGTAGAGTGAACAGCTGGTGTATGTGCTACTGATCGTGGGGCCGTCTTCACGAAGCGAGGTCTTTGGGGGCCGACGCATTGATCTTAGCGATTGGCATTGAGAAGCCCTCAAAAATATTGTTACCCTCCTCCGGATGTTATAGTCTTCTGGAAGAGAGAGAGAGAGCGCGAGGCTGGCCTCTCGAGTGCACCGGCCAGATGAAACAAGTGAGATGCTGGGGGGGGGGGGGGCATTGTTTTGCTGTGTTCCAGAAAGAACCTGGTGAGAAGAGACCAGCAGACAAGGCCGCTAAGCATCACTGAGACGATCGACATGCTGCGTGTTTGACGTAGCAGAGCAGCAGCAATGCTTGGTGAAGCAGGCGAAGGGGCGAGAGGCTCGGGACGTAACCTGAGACCGCGTTCACGGCCGCAGCCCAGCAAGGCAGCGGTGTTTTGTCATGCTGGAGCCCAACAGAGCCGCGAGAATGACCAGGCTGACTGTACAAGATGGGAAGATGGCAAGATCACGGCTCTCCCCTCGCTGTTGCTGGAGAACCAAACACCCAGACCAGAGTAACCGTCCTGCGCCGGTGGTCGGCGGCGGCCCGAAGCCCGGAAGAAGCGGCCGTCATGTCTGCAGAGGAGAGGGCCCAGGGGGTGGGGGATGGTTGGCTGAGGTCGTCTGGCTGCTGTTTTGTTTCGGCGCGGCCAGACTGCCCGGCTTGCGTCGTGGTCGTCGAGGGTCGAGGCGTGAAGAGGAGAGAGGTAAAAGGGTGGTTTCGAGATGGGCGAGAGCAGCAAAAGCTGACTTCAGCTAAGGCTTACTGTGATGGCCAGCGCCTGCACTAACATCCTCTGTAGGGGCTCTGGGGGCAGATTTGTTAGCGCGGGAACACCTAGCGACGCCGACCATAAGCAGACCCGTGGACCCGGGCTTGGGGCCCCCCCCCTTTTCCCCCCACCCAAACGGCGGCTCGAAACTCGTCCACTGCCGGTGGAAATGACGGACATTAAAAAGAAGGGTACCTATTCTTAGAAACAAGACCATCATCTTGTGTGTCGTGGCCTGGAGCAGCCGTCGTCGAGACAAGATTCCTTCCTGTAAACACAGAGAGGCTCTTCTTCTTTTTCTTTCTCTTCTTCACCGGCCCATGACGGTTGAGCCGGGCCCTCGACTGGCTTGTCAGCTTCTCGGAAAGTTTTGACTTGCCACGCAAATGCAGACAGGACCCCTTGTCAATAGACAGACGCAACTAGATGTTGGTAAACAAATCAGTTTGTTTTCGCTTTTCAAGTTCTCTTCAAAAGGACAAGGTGAGAATCTAAGAAAGCGGTTGAAGAAGGGAAAGAAAGAAAAGAAAAAAGAGAAAAGAAGAAAAGAAAAAAGCATAGGCTCAGAAGTGATTAATTAGCTCTTTCCCGCTGAAGGCAGCCAACACCTCCTCAACGGGAAGGCGCGACAGGCTGATAAGACGCCTTCTTCATCCTCAACCTCTTCTTGCCTCTTTTCAAAAGAAGAGGCCCGGGGAACCCCTGCAGGCAATCAAGCACGTTGATACATGGCAATTGACCAATCCTCTCCGACAATTATCTGCTCCGGAACAGTATCTCCGACGCTCCGCTACGGGTCCTCGACTCTGTTAAATCAATAACGAGACACACTCTCAATAACTAGTACCTCAAATGCATTAACTGTCATTGTGAGTGTGACTTTTTCAACACACCATGTTGAGGCTTGGGAGCCATTGGCCTACAACACGGCTGCTGTCCTAGGAGGCTTCCCCTCGGCAGGGCAACCATTGTGCATCAAGATCACGATCATCCACTGTCCCGCTCTCAGCTGTTTGTGTATAGTGTGATGATCCCACTCACTAGCTAGCATATTCTAAAGATATATCTGCTGCACCCAAGCGAGGCCATCCTTCCGACCTCATAGCAGTCTGACAGCCGGCCCGGTTCGTGCCCACCCCCCGGTCTAAGGGTTGGTTGAGACCATCTGGGGTGCAAACCATGTCACTTGTCCAAATCTTTGTCAGTACCTGTTGTATCCTGGCAAAGACATCATTAAGCCCAGGCAGTATTTGGTCTCTAACGCTGAGACGTGATTCTCGTGTCATATGGGGAGTGTTTTAGTAAGCTCGAAAGGTGGGCCAAGAGACGCATAATGGCTTGCGTTCCTGAAAGGTCAAGTAGAAGTTGTGGATGCCAATTGAGCCAATATGAGCAGTCAGTACCTCTTACGATCAAAAAGTTACAGGTAATAAGGGGAAAGAATATCCGCTATTATAAATTAGGTGTTCAATCCTCGCCTTTCCATAAGCCTTTGGTAATTTTGGTCTGCAAAGTGTTGGAGAAGTTGGTTTTGCTTCTTTTTCTCTAGGGACCAACACCTATCAGATTTGTAACGTCGAGGTTTGATACGAAGATGCCTGACCATTTCAAGTATTTCGAGACGTTCTGCAGCCTAGCAAAGTTCATGATGAGTCGATGACCGTTCCCAGAGACATGCCGACGCGAATTGCAGCTTGTTATAATTCTATCTTGCTCTGGGCCTGCAACGTTGTGACTGGCTACGTAAGCACTTACCTATCTCAAACTATCATATAAGAAACAGCGAGAGCAGGTAACCAAGAACAAGGAGGATGGAGGTTTTCTCTCTCTCTCTCTCTCTCTCTCTCGCGACGGTCTTCCGGCTGGTGGCCCATACTAAGTAGGCAAGCCGTCACTGCCCAGTTGACAGGTAACGCTAGACTCGCCTTGGTAGCAAAACAGGTACTCCCGCACCTTGGCACGCTTGGCGCGTTACTAAGCACGCAATCGTAGGGAGCCACGGTGCCACGCCACGCCAGGCTAGCAAAGCTTAGCTTCTGCGATAAGCAAGCAACAGGCCCTTTATAAAAAGGGTAGTTACTACTGAGGCAGGCGTGGCAGGCACAAATGTCTTGCTCAACCAATATCAAGCCTTGGACGTAAGTGACCACCGACCGACCTCTCCCCCCACACCAATTCATGGCGATCCATATTTCCACACACAAAAAGTCGAGAGCGATATGTTATATTGTGGAGAATTCACCTGGCCGCCGCCTGCCGTGCTATCCGGGGCAGAGGCACGCCGTGGCACCCATTCGAGGAAAGATGCGAATCCCTGCGCACGCTCTACAGGCCCGGTTTTATGACGACACCCCTCAGGGACCTTCCCTGGATCGATCGGACGTTTTGAACAAGCCTAGATGGTTTCCCACCGGAGAAGAGAAGACAATTCGCCAATCGATGTGGTCGAGGAAGAAACAAGTTCTCGAGAGGCAATTGAGTACAACGGAACAGACGGGTTAAAAAAAAAAAAAAAAAATTTGGAACAAGGCAGTCCAATATTTTCGATTGCCTCTGCTTTTCCCCTTCACCAACTCAAACTCAATCTTTCTCTCACTTACGATAAATCTAAGCGAGGGGGGCGGCGCATGGACCACACAAAGTGGGTACCTTTTTTTTTTCCTTCCCGTCTTCTTTTTCCTCCTTCTCCATCTCCATCTCTCTCCATCTAGGTGATCGCCCACGGTGGATGACATGGCGTGTTGTCGCCAGCCTGGTCGACGACAGGGACCAACCAATCATTCGTCCTCGAGCAGGATCGAGATTTTTGTCTTTCTTTCAAGATCTATCTTTTTTTTTTATAAAACAAAAGGCCGAGACATTCTTACTTTTGTTCCCACATCAAGACAAACATATCAGACACGACCTCGACCAGCTCTCTCTCCCTCTCTCTCCAGCTCTCTCTCCCTCCCTCCCTCTCTCTCTCTCTCTCTGTGCCCCAGAACCCTCATCCCACTTTCGATTAACCCTTTATAAGAACGCTGGCATCCCCTCCCTCATCTACCTTCGCGATAGGATCGTTATTGTCATCATGGCGGAAGGGGCCATTCCAGGTGCCCCCCAGGTCTCTGGCACCGATGGGGACGCCTCCTTCTTCACCCACCAGCCTCCTCCTGTCCAGGGCGTCAATTTTGGCTCCCAGTCGGACACCATCGACCAGGCCAGCCCCAGCTCCCCAGCAGGACAGGCCCCAGAGGAGCTACGACGGCGCAGTGGGAGCCATGGCCGCTGGCACGCGCGCCATCATAGTCACGATGACACGGGCGACGAGACGGACTCGCCAGACTCCCACTCTCGCCTGGCTGCCTCTCCCGTGCTCTCACCCGAGGTCCCAGCATCGCCCATCCCACACGACAGCTCGCCTCTCGCCCCGCCTGCCCCCACCGACACCCCACGCCGCGCGCGCTTCCCCTCGGAGCCGGCACAGCTCGCCAGGTCCTACTCGGCACCTCGTCGGGCGAGAACCGACCTGACCTCTGCAGATGCACCTGCTGCAGCCCCGCCGTACGAGGGCGAGAAGGACCAGGAGCCCTTCCGCCACAGGCGCGGCTGGTGGGACTCGCTCAGGAACTGGATGAGGGCGGTGAGGGACGACTTTGGCGCCCCGGACAAGGACCAGGATATCCAGGACCTCATCGGCGATATAGGCATAGATCTGCAGACGATCCGCAGGGTCACCGGCCGGCCCAAGAAGGGGAGGAAGACGTCCCACAACCACGTCTCGAGCCTCATCGCCCCGTCTGTCATGCTGGCCCGCCCAGGTCTGGGCACCAGGACCGAGTCGACCGCCTCCGTCCAGACAACAACCCAGTCCGGCAGCACCACCGCCGTGGGCTCCGGAACCACTACCCCTGGTACCCTGAGGAAGATCTTTGGGCCCGGCGTCGACGCTCATGAGCTGTCCAGTGCGCTCAAGAAGCTCAAGGTCAAGGCTGCCAAGGGCGACAGCAAGCAGGCCAAGTATGTGCAGGCCAAGGCCGAGCTGGCACACAGGAGGAATCTGGTGCTCCTGATGGTACGTCTCTGTCGTCTTGTGTTTCTTGTTTGTTTGTTTGTTTGTTTGTCGGCTGAGGGGGCGGACTGACACGTTTACCACAATCTCTCTCTCTCATATCTCTCCAGGTCTACGCTTTCATGGCATATGGCGCTCCCTCACACCGTATCGAGGAGTACACCCTCGCCCTGTTCAAGGCACTAGAGATGGAAGGTCGGGTCAACTACACCGTGGGCTGCACGGAGATCTCCTTTATTAACCCTATCGACCCCTCCGACCCCTTCACGAGGTCCGCCTACACCACCATCGTCAAGGCCCAGGGACTCGACATCGGCGCCTGCGAGGTTGTCTTCCACCTCTACAAGGACGTCGTGCACGGAGAGGTCTCCATCGAGGACGCGACCCAGTCCCTCGCCGGCCTCATCGCCGCCCCGCCCTTCTACAAGCCGTGGTGGATAGTGCCCTTCTACGGCTGTGCCTCGGCCCTGGCCTGTATCTGGGCCTACGGCGGGTACTGGCTGGATATGCCCATCGCCTTCCTGCTTGGCTGCGTCGTAGGCACCCTCCAGGTCATCCTCGCCGCCAGGAACCCCCTGTACGCCAACGTCCTCGAGGTCACCGCCGCCCTCATCACCTCCTTTGGCGCCCGCGCCTTCGCCTCCATCGGCACCGCCCAGGAGTACTTCTGCTTCGGCTCTGTCGCCGAGTCCTCCATCACCACCATCCTGCCGGGCTACATTGTCCTGTGCGGCAGCCTCGAGCTGCAGTCCAAGTCCATCACCGCAGGCTCCACCCGCCTCTTCTACGCCATCATCTACTCGCTGCTCCTGGGCTACGGCATGGCCGTCGGCTCGCAGCTGTGGGGCGCCATCTACCCGGACGCGCCCGCCACCGCCACCTGTCCGCGCTCCGTAGACCCGCGCTGGAAGATCCTGCTCGTCCCGAGCTACCTGGTCGTCCAGGCCGTCCTCATCCGCTCCCGCCCGCGCCAGGTCCCCGTGCAGGTGATTATCGGCTCCGCCGCCTACACCGTTAACTACTTTGTGTCGCAGTACGCCACCGCCCAGGTCGCCGACACGGCTTCGGCCCTGACATTGGGCGTGCTGGGTCATCTTTGGGCGAGGTCGCAGCGAGCCTTTGCGTTTGCGGCCGTGGTTGCTGGCATGTATGTACACTTTTTTTTTCTTTTTCTTCTTCCTTCTTTCTTCCTCCCACCTTTCTTACCCCCCCCCCCCACCCCGCCTCTGCTTATTGGCTCATTGGGGAAAGCCAACTGGATCATGACTGAACGAGTATTATTAGAATGGTGCTTGTACCCTCGGGCCTCTCCGCGCAAGGCGGCTTGATCACTGGCCTCGAGACCCCCTTGTTCGACAACTCGACCACGAGTGCCGAGTCAATCTACGAGAAGAACATATACCAGAGCTTCAGCGTAGGCGCCCAGATGATCACGGTGGCCATCGGGCTTGCGGTGGGCATCTTCATGTCTGCGCTGGTGGTGTATCCGCTGGGCAGGAAGAATAATGCACTGTTTTCATTCTAAAGGGAAGGGGTCAAGAAACTTACTAATTACGTCTACGGGGGAGGGAGGTAAACATGATGTGTGTGTGTGTGTGTGTGTTTGTGTGGGATGTGGACCATTGATACCGCGTCTCTTTCTTTCTCCCCGTCTTGATGAAGACATAACGAGGTGTTTGCTCTGGTCATAATTCGCACTTCTTCAATGCATGCTTAGATTTAGAAATACAGCTAGACTTAGGGAAGCAAGGACAGCCTCCCCCCCCCCCCCCTCCTCCTCGAAGGCAAAGAAAGCCAAACTTGAGGTAGCATGGATGGAGAACAGGATTAAAAAAAAATTAAAAAAAATTAAGAGACGCTCGGCTACCGGTGGACAGTGGTTGTCATACTTTCATCAAAAACTTGTGTGTTGTTGTGTTGCTTGGTGATAGCACTGTTTCGTGATGTGAACTTATATTGGGCTCTACTACGTGGACAATCTCGTTTTTGAGATTTTTTTTCGCTATCCCTGTTTTCTCTCACTCTTGTACATGCATAAAGGGACACGCCACCTTGAGGTGCAGACCAGTCCGATCCATCAAGAGCTAGCTCATTCCCAAGTTTCCCAAACGCTGCTTCAGTCATGTACGTGTACACGAACCCGTACTGTATAGATCGACAAGACACTGGTACGAAGAACGAGAAAAGGCCGGAATCAATCAAGCCGCCTGGGGTGTTGAATACATAGACCACGTGCTGTGGGAGTTATGTTTGTGTTGCGCAGCCAGTTTTCGCTCCCAACATGAGGATCTATAGAAACAAAGCGAGGATTGGATGTACTCTTGTGGCAGGAAGTCGGAGGATTATGTATATATGTGGAGTCTTATTCACAGTGTTTGGGTTGGCGGTCTATATAGTAGAGGGTATCAGGTCGTTGTCGATTACTGCCTAGTAATTACGGGATTGCTTGGATGGTGATGCGGTTGGGTTTTGGCCGACCTGTTTGTTTGTATGTTTGTTCTGTTTGACGGCGAGCGAGAGAAAGGCGTAGTCAATCGTCCTGAAGACCTCCCTGGGGTATGTAGAGGGGTGTGGGAGGGGGGGAGGGGCAATAGGCTAAGATCAAGTCTATCTAATATATATATATATAAACCCTCACTCTTCCAACAACTCGATATCCGTAGGTAACGACAGTGTGCCGTGAGGTCAGTCCCTCCCTCGCCTCCATATGTGACCTGAAATTGGGGGAACAAGGGAAAAGAGGTCGCCCTCGAGCGTCTCAGGCCTGGGCCAAGTGTCGAATCACCTGTTGGCGAAAGTGCGAACCGCGAAGGCTTGGGGCGGACCTGTGGGCTCCCCAAATAAATGGCAGTGGTGAGAAGAGAAAAAGAACTGAGACAGAGGAGAGAAATAAGGATATTAAAATAGAGTTTAGAAGAAGGAAAAAAGAAAAAGAACATAAAAGCAGGAAAAACAAAAAGAAACAGGCAAATATCAAGAACACCGTGAGGGAAGGGGAAAAACAAAAGCTGACACGTTATGATCTGGCGGCCGTCTCCAAAGTGCCTCTCGTTCACATGGTATGGTATGGCTCCAATACTTGGTGTGAGTCATTCAAACAACTGCTGGCGACGTGTCAAGCAGGCTATTCGAGCATCTCTCCACCCGTGCAAGCTGATTAATTCTTATCGAGGTATGTCGTGGCCGACTCTTCACCACGCCACGCGGCCCATCACTGAGGAGCACGCATGTCCACATCCTTACCCCATCTCGTCCATGATAGCTGCCATGCATGAAAGAAGAGGACAATGTGACTGATCTCATCCAATCCTTCCGCTAGGTAACATCAAAGACACCACGAGGACATTTCTCTTCACCCTGCCCCTCCTCCAGCCCCGGCTCTTTGCACATACTAACCTATCTTTACAGCCCCCCCGTTGTAAGTTTTCGCTTCGACACATGGACCCCGTTTTCTCTCTAGCCGCAACCTCAGCAGCAATGCTTTTGACTGGCCAGGCGAGGCGGTAACTGCGGTCACCTGAGGCCTGTGCCGCCGCTTGCGGTTTGACCTGGAACACTATTTGCGCGGGGTGGGGGCGCCGCGAAGCAATGAATTTTCGCTTTCGCTTTGCGGGGAACGGGGAACGGGGTCGACACCTTTGCCGTCCACGACTCACGATGGCTTCATGTGGTGGATGTTGGGGTACTTCAGTGAGAACTGACTGGGGGCTTGGTTTAACGCTTTCTGGAAGGGACATTGGTTCTGAATCTTGCGTGAGATGGTGGTAAATGTGTAGAAATGATTTTGAAAGTAATTGTTGGGTGGACAACCATTTAAGCTTGATGGAAATTCCAATTCTCCAGACTGTGTCCAATATTGACTTCATACTGGAACATTACGCAAGCATAGAGACAATAGAAATTATGAAACAAGTTTACAGGATACACAATTTTGTATATCTCTGACATTTGGGACAGTAAGAAATGTTCCCAGCCAGAGGGTAAAAGGAAACCTAGTCCTTCTTACTTCCTATGGGAGCCTGACAGTAATAGTGGTTCATGCGACATACCTCAATTTCCAAGCTAATGTCTGCTGCAAAGTCCCATAGACACTTGATCTGGTCTCGTCACCCTGTATGAAAAGGAAATGGAATGGGGACCCCGTCGAGGGTCGGGCCCTTCCGCGAGAAGGGGACGGTCGGTGGACAGACGCCCGCATGGGCTGGGCTGGGCTTGGCTCCCCTCCCCCCTCCTCCTCCTTCCTTCCTTCTCAACCGAAGACTCACGATACTTATCGTGCATCACCCGGTCCGGGGTCTCCTCCTCCTCCTCCTCCTCTTTGGGCCTGTGCGCCTGTGGTCCAAACACAAAGACTTGATACCCCAGTGTCATCATTGGCTGGAGGCGCACCAGCCTCTCTTGGTTTGGTCTTGCATGTGGGTCCACTTCTTTACTCTTCCCCCCCCCCTTCCCCTTCCCCCCAAGCTCGAGTATACAGTGGTGAAAATACCTTGTTTGCACTTGGTGGAAGGGCCAGGCTGCAGTTGGTATAGCACTTATACTACACCGGACGACCTGGTCCTTCTTTGGCCACCCCCCTCAATTCTTGTGTGTCTGTTGCACCGTCTATTCCGGCTCCATGCAGGTAAAGGAGGTTGTTATGTTTTTTTTTCCCCTTCTCTTCTTCCCTTCCCCCCTCCCAGTAAGTCGGAGGTCCCCCAATGCAGGACGTACAACTTACGTCAAGAAAATAAAATAAAAATTTGGGCGGTCGGAGCTTGTGACACGGTTCACTCTACAGGATCCCGAAACTGGGCTCACCGTCTTGTGCTTCAATACTTTTGGACTGGTCTGGACAAAGAAAGGGGTCCCGGAGAACCAGGGGGATAATCTACTGTAACTTATGGAGACGGGATCCTTACTATTATGATGTGAAGATTGACTTGTGACTGTTTGTGCGGCAGACGACAAAATAACGGAGGATGGTTTCTTCGTCTCATCACGAGGGAGCATAGAGGGGGAATGGGTGTCATTTAGGAAGCGAAGGAGGGAGGAGACAATGCTGCGCGTGACTCGAGTGTGAGATAGGTCATAAAAATAAAAAAGCAAAAATAAAAAACCAGGCCTGATGGCTACAACAACCAGGGTTGAGGCGGCTCCGGGACAATCTGCATGCCAACGAATCTAGAGCGCCAGACGAAAACAGAAAAAAAGGTAACAAGGCGCCAAGGTTGTGATGTGTGATGGGGTACTTTGGGGCGCTGGCTAGTTGGCTGGCTGGCTTGCATGGGTTATGGAGTGTGTGGTATGATGTGGTTGGTGCTCAGGACGGGGTCCGGCTCGCTCCCGTACATGGCTGCTGCTGAAAAAGAAAAAGAAGAAAGAGAAGGGGGGGAAAAAATAGGATCTGCATCCAGAACAGTCTCCACATATGATGAAGGGACGAAGCGCCCTCACCGGCATGGACGGCAGAAACAGGGTGTGAAGGGATGTCGTGTTCAAGCATGGTTGGGCTGGAGAGTTGGATTGAGATACCCTTGAAGTGGATCCCAAGAGAAGGAGGCGTCGTCCGGGGAGGGATAGCTGAAGCGACAGGCTGATAGTGGCCACACACACTGCGGCAGAGACGAGCATTAGTTTCCTTTTTTTTTTTCTTTTTTCCCTACCTTTCTATTTTCTTCTTCTTTTTTGCCCCGTACTACTTACCAGGAGAGGGGGAAGGCTGCTGGCTGCAACGGATGAGGATAAGGTTTTTTTCTTCCCTGGGCCAAAGGATCTGTGGGGAAGGGGGGACGGAACGGTGAATGGGTGGACGCTGGTTGGATGTGATGGGTGACAACATAACTATGGTACCACGACACCACCACTACTACATACAAGAGACCAGTCACGAATTAGGTGTTGGTTCCCGAGCGCAACAAAGTGATCCGAGGAGAAACCAATAAAGGAGAGAGTAATCCAGGGGGATCTACCGAAAGAGTGCCACAGGACCTTCGGGACTACCCTCCGTTAACGGAGATATACTTATCCGTGCTGGCTTATCATGAGTTGTCACGACGTGGTAGTGCATGCAGCTAATGCATTGACATCTTGCTGAATGACCAAGGAGGGACCAAGGAGTGGAGGGAAGAGCGGACACACACACACTAGGCATGCATGCATGGATGGGGGAAGAAGACGAAGAAGGAGGAGAAGGGGGGGGGTGAGAGAGAAGAGAGGTGAGAAACCAGGAACGGAGGAATGATGCGAAGAAGGAGGGCGTTCTGGACCGATCCGCTGGGGGATCTCCCTCCAACAACGTCGGGCGACAGAGAAGGCTCTCATCCCTTTTCGCCCTCTCCTATACTTTCTCTCTGTTCTATCCCTTATCACGTGCACGATTCCAACGTCCCCTTTGCCACGAGGCTCGCCCAGACAAGCTGGCTTGCACAACGCTAGACTTTATCACCGTCCCATCTAAGTCTTGCTCTCTAGTTGCCGGTTGGCCCACCCTTTTTTTTTTTTTTTATACACTGCATACACACACACACACACACACAAACACAACTCCCGAGTCATCGCCGAGATTGTTCAAGCAGATACATATCGTCATCCTTCGTATTTTTGAATTTTATTTTATTTTTGTCTTGAAACAACATCGTCCTCGAACTACACTTCAAACTATCCACTCCCCTTTTCCATTTTCTCTCTTCCTCTCTCCCATTCTTTTATCCATTTCTTTTTTACATCTACATACATGAATTTGCCGGCTCTTCGTATGACTTCCCATTCCCACAAAACCAAATTTTGTAAGGAGGAGAAAAGGAGGAGGAAGAGGAGGAGGAGGGCAAACTCTAGGTGTCCATTCGGCTCTCGATCGTCGTCATGGAGCTGATCACTCCAAATCTTGGTGCGTCCGTTCTCGGTGATACTAGCTCTCTCCCCACATGGCCTATACAGTATTGGGCTCGCGCAAGAAGGGACGGGAACAGTGCTTATCGTTGGTTCATTCGAGCCCAACCACTCACTCGCCCGCTACCTTCTTTACCTATCGTCCACTCGACACTTGGGACTTGTTTGGTTGATTGATTGTCTATCTATCAATAATGATTCGGGGTCCCTGTGCCTCGCCTCGCTTTTTGTCTTTTTCTTGGGGGGAGGGAAGAATTTCTAAGTTGGTACTATCTCGATTCAGCCGCCCGGCGCGCCAAGCTGTTCCCACTCCTCCTCCTCCTGCTCTGGGGTTGGTGAAGGTGGTCGATTATGGTGTTTGAACTATGACGAGACGTTGTCCTGGATCATTCGTTTGCGTTGTGACGACACCTTTGAACTACTCTTGTTATTTTGAGAGAACAAATTCATGATGAGGTCTGCCACCTGTATCCCAGTTCAACCTGCTCATCCTTCTCCTCCTCCTCCTTCTCTCCCATCAGGCTGACATCTCTCAGGTGCTTTCAAAATTGTGGGAAAAAATAATCATCGAGGACGGTTTCAGGCTAGACTCCTCCCGTCTGCGGCCAAGGAGGCCTGCGCAGCAAAACAGCTTCTGTAGTACTCACTTATCTGGAACCAACAACCCCCCCCCCCCAGAGCGGGCTGGATACTACTCACGGGGCTGTTTGTCCACCCGGTTGTGGACCACATGGCTATCTTTGTCTCTCCTCTCCGTTCCCCCTTCTCCTCCCTCCTTCTTCTCTCCCTCCAAGGGCAGGCAAGGCAAGGGCAGGCAGACGCGGGTATTATGAGCTACCGTGCTTCACACAAGCCAGCGAAGGGTGTCTGGGGTCCGGATCGCGATGGTGACGGCGCCCGCTTATCACTGCGCCACCCAATGGGGTCTTGCCTCACCCTCTGATACATGCACGATACGTACCTATGGGCTTCATGGAGAACGGTCCAGTGCACTGTATACCGACGATGATAAGGTCCGTCCGTTATGGTCCGTCATAGGTATAAAGTTGGCTGCAATCCCCCTTCTCACGACGCCTCAACGGTTCTGGGCACATCAGGTCTCTTGATTCTTTTTCCTTTTTCCATCTCGAGATCAACTACACAATCATCCATCATCATCATCCCCCTTCTTCGTGGATCACAGATAGAAACTCATTACTATTATAATATACCTCTTTTTGTGGAAACATCACACTTTGACTCCATCACAAGTCATTTTGACAACATCTATATATCTTCTTCTTCTTCATCATCCTTCTCCCTTCCCTCCTTATATCATCATATCATCATGGCTGCCGCAGAGGTGTTTGCTCCCAACTTCGGCAGAAAGCCTAGTATGGGCTGGACTGCGACGCCTCTGATCGTCGAGCCCATGGTCCAGCCTACCCAGCCTGTGCTGGCCAAGGAGAGCTTCAACCCCGAGAAGCATCTCCAGTACTCCCCTCCTTCCAAGATTCACTCCATGGAGGAGCTCGGCTTCGCCGACAACCACGGCGTGTCGCCCGTTGCCGTCTCTGAGCCCTTCCCCCTCTTCACCCAGGAGGCCGTTATGAGGTTTCGTGAGGAGATTCTGAAGAAGGAGGTCATAGACAACTGCAGCGTTTCTAGCAACATCTCGCACTGCCAGCTTCGGGGCTATGCCAGCAAGTAAGTGATACACCTATCCCTTCCTTCCACTTTGCCTAGATACTACCACAACACTATCTTTCACTACCTCTCCCTCTCAATACATACATATACACAGATACATGTGTATATATGTATGTATTCTCAAAAAGGGCTGCAAGGAACTACGAAAGCTGACCACAACAACCCTTCACGCAAAACAGATATGCCCCCTTCGTCTACGACGCGTGGAAGAACCCCGAGGTCCTGCGCATCGTCTCGAACATCGCGGGCGTCGAGCTGACCCCCGCCATGGACTTCGAGATCGCCCACGTCAACCTCTCGGTGCAGTCGCCCGAGCAGATGGACGAGGAGCTCCGGGCCTACCAGGCGGACGCCGACAAGAACGACGAGGACAAGGACCCCATCGTTGGCTGGCACACCGACAGCTACCCTTTTGTCTGCGTCACCATGCTCTCCGACTGCACCCAGATGATCGGCGGCGAGACGGCCCTCCGCACGGGCACCGGCGAGATCATGAAGGTCCGCGGACCTCAGATGGTATGATTGGATTCATACGTGAACGCTTTCATGGAAACATCAACATCAACATGCAACAACATCATGTTTCTCAATTCCCACTTTTTATATATATCATCCGAAACTAAAAACAGTCTCGATGATATATGTACATACACACACACACACACACACTTGCGTCCGTGAAAGGCGCGGCAATATGCTGACGGCAAGCCTCTTCTTTCTTTCGTTCGCACAGGGTTGCGCCGTTGTCCTCCAGGGCAGATACATTGAGCACCAAGCCCTCCGCGCCCTCGGTGGCCTCGAGCGCATCAGCAGTAAGTAATTTATTGACCTAAGAACAAATACATACATACAAGCAAGAAAACAAGCAACGTCACTAACTTCATCCACTTCTCTCACTCCCTTTCTAGTGGTCACATCCTTCCGCCCCAAGAACCCTCTCATCAAGGACGACACCTGCCTCACCACCGTCCGCGGCATCTCGGACCTCAAGGAGCTCTACTCCCAGTTCAGTGAGTACCGCCTCGAGATCCTGGAGGAGCGCATCCGCGCCGAGCTCAAGGAGATCCGCGAGTCCCGCGCCGCGGGCCGTGGCGTCTCCACCCGGAAGCTCAAGATGTTCCTGGACGAGCAGCAGCGCTTCCTCGAGCACATGAAGCGCGAGATGGTGGACGAGGACAAGGTCGCTGTTGGGATTGTTTGATTCAATGGGATACATACACACATTCAAGTCTCTATTTAGTCAAGAGAGATAGAAGAAGGAAAGCTGCTGCGCGGCAGGGGGACAGTGATGAGATTCATGAGGAAGAAAAGGACTATCGAGATTGACTATTACTTTGAGCGGGAAGACCGACAAGTGCTGTGGGTTGGAAGAGGAGGGTGGGATTTTTACGATCTACACGACCATTTCCTTATTTTTTTCTTCTTCTTTTTTCTTTGGGCCAGATTGAGCAAGTCTATTTTGTTTTCAGCGTTGCTAGGATTGCCTTGAGGTCTCGCTTTGGATGTTTTGGCGGTCAGTAATCTATCAAGTATCTTTCTCACACAGATTGCAATCTAAATCTTGGTTTCAATATATCCACCAATCAATTTCATCCACGAGAGAACCTCGACAAGTGCGCAAAGATAAAGTGTGACGATCTTCCGACCTTCTACCTGCACTATCTTGAATCACTACCCACTTTTGGCGTCTAGCGGTTACCTTGTCTTGTCCTAATACCTATCTTGATATGATAACGATGAGGTTGGACGGGCAACGCTTCTCTCTCGTATCTGATCTTCAGCCGAGGATATACTCTTGCCTTGTCCAGCAATAGACCATGCTTCTCAAGTTTCCCTTTCTCTTCAGTGACGATCATATTTCAGTACCCCATCGTCTAGTGATTTTCTTCCAAGGTTTTGCCTGGACACCTCTCCTAGGGAGAGAGATTAAGTCCGGTCTATTCCACGATCATCGCTCAAGCTACTTATTTATCTACACACCGTATTATAACACACACGTATTCCCACTTAGCACTGAATCGCGCCGAGCTTGATTTTCCCACAAGGCGAGGGTCTTATCTCCAGTATGGCAAGGCAGACCTTGTACCTTCATCAGGCGAGATCCGTCGTTTGTCGGATAGGGCAAGTGAGCGCTTGCTCTCACGCCAGCAGATGTGGAAGTCTCTGTGGTTCTATAATTATCTGCGTCAAATGAACATTGCTCTCAAGCGCTCGCAGTGGGACCTAGAAGGAACTTCGCAGGCAAAGCACTATCTTTGAGGTTCCAAGTCCAACTCAGAGTGCTCGTTTAGAGACTAAGCGGCAGTCCCTGTTGATCGATATTTGTGCGAGTCCGACCGTTAGCTATATAGATCACCACTGCTTCCAGTCAGCTGGGAGTGGTCACTCCTTTTAACTGCGACGATATCGTGCTTGGAGATCTCGTGCAGAGTTAATCCTACGAGCGATCAAGAAGCAATCAATCTTAATGTGGCTCTAAATATAACAGTGGGACTCGAAATTGTCTAATGATTCTAATACCTCTTATAAACAAGCACGGAAAAGATGACGATGTTCAATCATACCTAAGCACCCGCCATCTGTCACCATCTTCATCAGGCACAATGCAACACGTTCTTTACGATGTTTATCAGTCTATCACCAGCTCATGGACTGTCGATATTTTATCACGTTTACATTGCAGCTTGAAGTACGCTTGGGCACCACGGCGACAAGCATGTCTGATCATATATCTACAACCACCATCAGTCGGCCTACCCTGTATCATAGCCCAGGCCGATTATGAGCTCGTCTAGTAGCAGTTCTGCAGTTTCAAGGCATAGCTTTCATGGTTTATAAACTCTGAAGTCTGACAAAACTCTGGAAAAGTAGCGATGAATGGCATAACGAGTAGCATCAGCGCAGCCAATTCAAACCAGATGGCGAACAATAACTACGACAATACATTATTACAGCAGATGCAACTAGGTTGATTCCAGGTTCGTCATCGCATTCAAAGATTGACATCGAATATGAAGTGAGCTGAGACCCCCTAGAACACCTTGATTGTCTTTGGGCCACTCGTGGAACATAACCACGGAACATTTAATATACACCTTTCTCAAAGTCTGTCTAGACAAGCCCCTTCAGATGTCTAGATAAATATCTAGGTAAGATCTAAAGAAAAGCTGGTCTGGCAAACTGCGCATCAATGGGTGACGGCAAACAAACAGGCGGAAAGGTCACAGATCCGTCGTTGGCGTTGTCTTGAAATCATTACAATTATTATAGCAATTGCTAATATTCAAGCTTCAACAGCTTGAAGATAAACCTCCCATGTAAGGAGAGATCTTGCCCAACACTGCACAATCATCTGTGGCCTCTTCGTCTCTCTCGACGACGCCGTTACTTGTGGATAAGCTGATCTCTTGTTCCAGAAAGAATCCTTCGCCCAACGAGACACAAGCAGGCTGCTTCCCTCTCCTGGTCTTCTCTTTCCCCTGTTCCCCAGGATTCCTTCTCTTCTCGGTCCCAGCAACCGCTCCTTCAGTCTCGCTTTGTCGAGAATTGTCGCGTGATCCAGGCGTCGACAGGACCACAGTGATGTGCCTGGTGTCGGCAGGGTAGTCGGATATGTGGGAGCCGCGCGGTCCTCGAGGACCACGTTCGAACTCGTCTAAAAATGCATCCCCCCTCCAATCCCTTCTTCTATCGTGGTATCTCCTCCGGCATGCATTGTTTCTCGGTGCCTCTCCCCTGTTTGTTGAGGTCGTCCTTCTTGCCTCCATGTTGCAACATGGGGCATTTTCCCCCTTCGCTCTTCTTTCCCCCAGATGAATAATGATCGTGATGCCCCCCCGCCCCTCTTTCCAAATCTTTTTTTCCAATCCGCCCATGATTTCGTTGCCAGGTCATGAAGAGTAATAGTAATACTTAAAAAAAAAAAAAAGCCATCACAAGAGGCTTTTCCCCACCCACTCGCCTCTCTCACAGCACAGCAGCACCAGCAATCACAACTGGCACCACATACCGAACAACATCCAAGACCGCCGGTGCCGTAGGCCGCGCCGCACCGCCGACAACAGACGCCGTCGCCACAGTGCCCACGCTGCTGTACCCAGTCCAGGTCGCGCCGTTGCCCTGCCCCGCGCTGCTACCAGTTGTGGCCGTCGTTCCCGATCCGCCCGTGAGTACGGTTCCGGAGGAGGAAGCAGAGGCGGCCGTCAGCGTTGTCGCCGTCGCCGTCGCCGTGGCCACGGTGGCGATGGCGCTGTTGCTTGCTGGCACGGTGCCGGATATTAAGCTGCCTGAAACGAATGCTGTTCCTGTGACGCCTGCTAGCACGGCAGGTGATGCGCAGTCACACACTGGGGAGAATGTCAGCCCAAATTTTTTGTTTGTCTCTACTCAAGCGAGAAAGGAAAGAGAATGAAGGAGAAGGCATAAAGTAGAGGGAGAAAAAAAAAAGGGGGGGGGGGGAAGAGGCATACCAGTGGAGGCACCGTCAATGACGGCCTGGAAACTGGCAGAAGGACATGCTGAAGCCACACACCCGTCCACAGCAGCGAACAGGGCGGCCGTCTTTTGGCACTGGCAGTCAAAGTCGGTGCCGCCGCAGCCTACTGAGGTGGCGCCGTTGAGAATGCAGTTTTGGGCGCAACTGGGTATCACGGAAAGGGCGGTGGCCACGCAGTTCTGGGCCAGGGCGAGGTGGCCATGGAAGAGGATGGCGACGAGGGACGTCGATAATAATGAATATGGTAGCTTCATCCTTTGTTCCCTTTTCCTTTGTGGTCTAGAATATAATAGAAGGGATGATTTTCCTTAATCTCATCTGTTGACGCAGGGGAAAGGGGATATTGTTTCACGATCTCTAGGTGGGTGGTAGAGAGGATAGAATAGGATTGGATAGGATAGGATAGACCACATGGGATGGGAGGGGGATGGTCAGGCAGATCGATTTTGGGGGGGGGGGGGGACCGAGGAAGAGAAGGAAGCAGAGGAGAGAAGAGTTGAGGACTACTACTGCTACACTATAGATGTGGGTATCACGAGCTTCTTCGGGTTGCGATGATGTGGAGGGGCCATGGGTCCCCCTCGCCGAGAGGAAAACAGGAAGCTGGAGGAGGAGAGACTGATGTAAGCACGAGAGGCTTTGGTTACTTGCCCACAGTGGGCAAAAATTAAAGAAGTGAGGGGGGAAATAAAGAATTGTGTATGTGGCTCACCTGCCGGGAACGTCCCTTCGGGCCCCGCGCGGGCGAGTCACCGACGATGTGGTTAGACTTGCACCATCACACACGACACCATTCTGGATGGATACGAAGAGTACTACTACTACTACTTTACCCCGCAAACCTTACTTGTCCAAGTGATCAGAGTAGTTTGGTTGTTGTTGATCAATGGAACAACCTGGCGGGCCAAGGGAGAGACAACCCAAAATCTGACTACTGTACTATGAGAAGACTTTCACATGTTGGCCTGAAAGCTCGGTATGATCTCACCGCCCTCCTCCTCAAGCGCAATGCAACCCTAAGAGAGAGAAATAAGACCAAATCTAGTCGGGAGATATTCTCGACCACCCCCAGTGCCCCCCCTCCTCCTCCTCCTCCTTCGTCTGCCATGGTTTACACACTTGCAGCAACCATCTTACCACACGACTTCCCTGATTAGCAAGCTTTAGCGTTTCTCTCCGCGGGAGTCGACCATTCGGGGCAGCCAGATTACCTAGCCCTGGCCTCGATTCGGTAGGTGAGGCCGTATACGTTTATTTGCTCCGGCCGGGCTGACCGATCTGCGTCCTTTAGCCATCTCTTCGTTCTCCAAATTTCTTCCCACTTTGCATGGTAGACCCTGCCTGGCAAAGCCTCTTTTTACGAGAACGAGAAGGGAAGAAGAGAGGGGAAGGGAAGCATTGCTGCCAGCAGTTCTGACTGAGAAAAGAGGGGAAAACGATGCTACCCGAACCCCGAATCCGAGTCTGTGGCACCCACACCCACCCCTCCCTCCCTCTCTCTCTCTCTATGCCCCTGCAATGCAACGACCCCTCACGTGCAGCCGTCATGATCAGCATGCAGCTATTGACTCGGTTGCATGTGCCTAACTTAATCATTCAGCTCGAAGAGAAGGGGGCATTCCTCTTTTCTTTCTGTGTTCTACTATGTGATTATCTCTCTCTTCCTAATTCCGTGTGTTTCGCATGTCACGGGCATCCTCGGCTCCCGTCTTCAGTGGCCCGTTTACGCTGGGGACCCACGCTGATCTCTCAACCTTTGCCACGTGTGGAGGACTGATGGCCCTGCAGGAAGGGCTGGGACATGCTTTGCCGCGGTATTCCGGGCCACCCCCTCTTTTGTTTCTCACACCTCATTGAAAAGTTTCCACGGGGAGGTAGGAAAAAGAAAAGAAAGAAGAAAAAATAGAATGAAAGCAGACAGGAAAAGAAAAGGGAAGAACACAAACTGCAAACAGCATATGTATAAGTCCCAATTCAACCTCACATATTCTATTATATATTTCACGATGTCATAATGAGCTTGGTTAAGGTGTCGGGTGTCCGGCATCCGAGGCGGGAGTTGGATGGTCCCCTACCTGCATAAATAATAACCCCAATCTGCAGAAAAAGAGCTTTCTATGCACTGCATTGGAGTGTGCATTGCGGAGTCAAGGAGCAAGTTGGACATTGCGCCATTTCACCCCACTTATGTCCTCTCGGAATAATGAGAGGATGACATTTCATCAGTTGAATAAAGGTTTCAAATACATATTACAGGATGCCATCAGTAAATTAACTGGTGCTATGCAATTTGCCAAGATCTATTATCCCTTGATTATAGTGATCCCGCAAAGTCAGAGCTCAGGATGAGTTGTGAGTGAATGAAGGCGAGGCTTGCCAGTCGGGAAGGGAGAGTTGGATGTTCTTGTCACTTTATCCCACATGACATAATAAACATCAGGAATTCTCCCTGGGCATAGAAACTATCACTTGACATGAATTGTAGAACTCACAATGCCAGGTCAGGCTGAGGACAGTGTGAAGTCTCAAGGGCGGGACTTCTGCAGTTGAGCAGTGATGGAATTATGGAAAGAGGACATTTGTATAAAACACAAGAGTTACAATCACTACTTGTGCAAATTACACTTGAAGGTCTTGTCTACACTCATCAAAATGCTCAATGCAGCACACAGCTTTGGATGGAACAAGGTCTTCACCCGATGATTGAATGGAAAGCAGTAGTGATACATTATAAGAAAGCCCATGGACTGCCCACAAACGATACTTGCAGGCCTCCGTGTCTACTTTGAACAGCACACGGGGCTGGCTGACAGCGAAACGTAATTCGTACAATCTTCCAATTTGTCGAAACGAATCCTGAGAATTCATGCTCCCTCGTAGCACCTAGACTATCATCCACCAAAACCATCTTACCCAAGATCGCCCGTCCAGTCTCAGGCCAGACGGGTGGAGACTTCCTCCTCCTAGGATTCAGATCTATCAGTCAAAAACAAAGTCCAAGATTCAGCCAAGCAAGGCTCTCTAGGAAACGTCAACATAAGGGCGCATTGATCATGAACTAACCAGGCAAAGAAGAAGAGCAGACCTTCTCCTCCCCCTCGACCATCTCCACCCCCTACTCATCCGTTGTCACCACCATGTCCAGCCCGCTAACCTGCCGACTCTCGACATCAACCCCTTCGTTCGCAGCCCCGTGGAGGGACTGTCTGGACACCACCACCAGACAGTCCTCCGCCTCCAGCCCGCGCTCCTGATATTCTTCTCCCTCGTCGGCTTCTTTCCCTCCTCCTGAGCCGATGGGAAGGCACTGTCTGACCTGCATGGAGGCCGTGGCTTTCTCATGGCCGAGCATGAGCCCATTGTTGTAGGGCGCAGGGGCAGCCATGCCGGTGGGGAGGAAAGTGCTGCTGATAATGGCGGCAAAGGCCAGTGCGATGGTGGAGACGAATTGCATTTTGTTTTTATTTTTATTTTTATTTTTTCGAGAGAGAGAGAAGATGAGGGGAATAGTAGAGTTTGGTTGTGTTGGTCACAGGGTTTGCTTTTTTTTACAGTCTCTGTTTTTAAGTAGACGAGGCTTTTGGATCTGTATTTGTGGGAACAGTGGCAAGTCACCTTTGATGATGAGAACGGTGAAGGTTGATCTGCTTCGCCAGACAGGATGAACATGTGGCAAGGCATGAGCAAACTCTTTATACCTGAGGACGATCCCCTCAAAGGAAGCCCAGGCTCTCGGCTAGGTACACCAGCAGCAGCAAGACAACACCACATCCTTTACCCTGCTCCATCAGAGCCCACTTCCTTCCGAAACTCTTTGCTCTCTCTCCCAGGCGGACACACACGCACACATACACACACACCTCTTAAAACACAACTACCGCGAAGGCAACAAACCTTTGCCAGAGGGAAGTCAATGGACCAAGCGAGACGTTTGGCGAGAGCACATGCAGCCTCCCGAGACCGCCAGATCGGCTTTTTCTTTGTCCTGTCAGAGCCGCATGTGTCTAATCGGCTGATGGGGGGGAGGGCCTTGGTACCCTACGGTTTTTACCACCCCCCACCCCCACCCCCCGGGGGAGTGTTATTGTGTTTCTCTCTTCTGTACGCCTTTCGTTTGTCTCGCCTCGTCATTCCGTTACCCGCCGGCTAATACAGCCGAGTTGTATAATCATGCTTTCTCCTATTTCTTTTCTTCTTCAACCTTGTCAATCATCTTGTCTTTCCTCCATTTCTTTGAGGAGAAGGTGTTCATTTTGGAGGATTAATCTGGATCACGGTCTTGGTGAATGCTCGATGATGTTGGATACATTCACCAACAGCTTTCAACCTCGCTGTGTCTGGCTCCTCTACATACTAAGCAGCTTACTTAAACCTTTCAGGGCACTATTAGTTGATGATGGGCTATGATGGGAAATGCGTGTAGCACATTGCGTGCTATGGCAGAGGCTGCGCAAGCGTCCACGGGCAAGCAGACCCGAGGCTCTTCCGGTTTGATACCAAAGCCCTGCCCTTGAGAATGGGCCTCATCGCGTTGAACTCTCTACTGTATGTATTATAGCAAGGACTCTCTCTATAGTAAAGAGTCCCACCTAGATGCTCTAGCAGACAGAACGACAGCCAAGAAAGCCATGCTCATGAACGCCCCCCCCCCCGCGATACCTCAGACCTTCCTCGCCTGCCAGACCCGGGACCCTGCAGCTGTCAAAGAGTCAGTGCGACCATATCACAGGGCAGATCGGGGTGACCAGGCCAGGCTGTCTTGTATAGACACACAACAGCAAGCAGCAGCACACAGATGCTACCACCACCAGCAGGATCGAGTTTCCGATGCCCTTGCCTCCCCGAGACCAGTTACTCTTGACCTGTGGTTGTGTCTGCTTTGCCTGGCTTTTCCTTCTTCTTCTTCTGAGCACGTTATACATGTTGTCGCTTAGTGGTGGTGTTTGACCTGAGGGACTCTCCCCCCTCCCCCCCCTCCCTCCTTTCCTCCGAGACACACAATTGGGCGGTCAAATGATTTAATTATACCGATGAATCGTACTCACTTCAAGAACTTTCCCCCCTTTCCTCGCGTATTGTTTCCCTCCCATGTGGACCTTCTCGTTTACCACACCCGAAATAAGAAAAGGAAGGGCTCGCGGTATTAGAGACAGGTGTAAGGAAAATAATACCCTCTAGATAGATACCTCCAACCCCCCCCCCCCAGGCGCCACGGCCGGCAAATTGAGAACTTGTTCATTGCCTTTCCCCTCCATATCCACCACCCACCGATCTGGGAATCTCGAGGCGAGAATCGAGTCGTCCTCTTTCCCCCACCGTTGCGAAGAAAGGGGTTCACAAGGCGGGCTCGGGTTGCCGAGCGAGGCCCCCTCTCCCGTCCGTCTGTCCACCCGCCCGCCCGTCTGCGCGAGCGAGCGGGATACCTAGCGAGGCCTAACAGAGATAAACATCCGTCGGGGGGGGGGGGGTCGTTGTCTCGTTACATAGGCGACGGGGAAGGCGGATGGGATATGAATGCTGGGCCGGTCGATCGACTTACTTCCTGTCGATAGGCAGGCATGCAGGCAGGCAGGCGGGCAGATGGACGGGTGGGAAATACCAACTCCCAGCCTTCATCCAGCCAGTCGTCATTGAGATAGTACAAACTGACGACCCCTTTTTAAACCGGGTAGGAAAGCCCTTTACGATATCCATCACCGCCTCGATAAAAAGCTCCAGTGGTCTTCACAGGTGTACAAAGGCACAGACAGAGGGAGAGGGAGAGAGGGAGGGAGAGGAACAGAGGGAGAGAGGAGAAGATGGCTAGGAGGGACAAAGACATCACTCACTTATGACAAGCTTGGTCGGACAGGCTGGCAAAGACCAGATCGTGTAACGACTGGCCCCCGCTACGAGATAGCCCTGAGACACACAGCAACGCTGATTGCCGACTCGACTGAATGAGCTGCAGTAGACCATGACATGTAAATATTCAAGTAAGCACAAGGAGAGCTCGATTGGGATTGTCATAGTAGACACACATAGGCTGAGCCGATAACGTTCTAGGGAATAGCAACACAAAAATAAAACATACTCCCCAAAAAGGAAGCCAAATGAGGAGTCCGCTGGTCAGTCACCAGCATCACAGGGCAAGGCAGATTGGTTGATCGTGTTGGTCAAGTGGTGAAGAAGAATGAATTGTTTTTTTTTAAATAAAAAAATAGATGTCTATCCTCAAATTGTCTGGGTCAAACATCGCAGAAGATAGTACGTTCGATCCAGGTAATAGTGAGGCTGACCCAAGATACATAGGGTAGCATGGAAAGATATCCAACCCGCCCCTTGCCATATATCGGCCCAGATGGTAAATGTTGTTCTCTTTTTTTTTTGTCTTTTTTCTTTTTGCAGGGCGCAAGTCAACGGACCTACAACTGAGGGGCATGCATCTGTCCAGTCGCCATCCGACCTTTCTTTTTGATCGTTGTACTCTCCCTGTTCGAATGCCAGACCGTGAGCCTGGTGAGCGCCAAGTCATCCTTCTACCCCTTCTAAGCCCCCTTTGCTATTCAAAATAAACCCTGCCCGGCTTGGACAAGAACGGATGATGTACAAATGATGTCTTGTCGCTGGGCGTTCCCATATTGTGGCAGTCCGATCGGGGTTGGTAATCGATACGCCATGTGTGTGTTGTGCAACTCCCCTGCCCTTCTAGGAAAATGTGGTATCGCAAAACCATTCGTCGTGATGAGATGACTGGTACGCTGGTTTCGACAGGACGATCGTGTCGCTGAGCAACTCGAGGCTGGTGTCTCGCGCAGGCGTACCGTGAACAAGAAGAAGAAGAAAAAAGGAGGGGACGATGTGGGAAGGACAGTGCCATGAGCGGGCGGGCAGGCAGGCCGTAGCAAGCCTACAACCGCAGCATGCGGACACACACAGTGTAGCTTGGCCCTCCCACACGAAAATAACACGCCGCCGGAGATTTCGTCGCGAGGATCGATGCACCGGTCACCTAAGCAGAAATCCGAAACGCCGATGATGCCGATGATGAAAGGAGTATAGAGTACAGGCAAGGAGTCGTTCGTTCGTAACTATGTGTCCGATCTTCCGATCTTCCTCACGCGTTGGTCACCTGAAGGGAGGTTTCGTTAGCAATAAGAAAAAAAGATGATTCTCAAAGGAAATTTTGCACATATGATGGAACGTACGCGAAGTATCCGGCGTGAGTAATCCTGGTTGTCGGCGATACTACCGCTGCTCAACCTCCTCTGGGCCATGACAGGGTCCATCCGGGCGTCCGTATCAAGCGAGTAGCCACCGCTGCTTCCGGGGGGCTTCATGAAGGCGTTGACTGCGGCGTTACGGCGGTGCTCCTCCTCAATCTCGCGGTTCTTTCTGCGCCGCATGAAGAAGAATATACCTCCAGCTATAGCAAGCAACACGATGACACCGACCACGACGCCGGCCACAATACCTCCCGTGTTACTCGAGCCTTTTGCTACGGCCGTGGCACTCGAGGTGATGTAAACGACGCTGGCTGTTACCGGAGTCAGCGGGAACGACCTTGATCATGCCGCAGAATATCAATGGACTTACTTTGGCCGCCGGATACGACTGTGGACGAAGCAATCACGTCGCCTGTGCTGCTCGTCGAACTAACATTGTCCTTGGCGTAGGATACGTCTAGCGAGATGCCGGTGTTGAATACCGAGAAGTATTTCGTGTTATCCGAGAAGCCACCGCCTAAATCACGTCAGTAAAAAAAGAAAGTTACTTGGCGACGCGGTGGAGGGTACTCACAGGCCTCCTGAGGATAGCCAGCACAGCCAATGCTGCATTTGGAGTCGTCTGCCCTCGTGTCCTCCGGCGGGTACTCATTACCGCACCAGCACTCGTTACCGTCCGTCATGGCGGCTACTAGGTAGCCGGCATTCGTGCAGTTCACGGTCGCACAGGAGCCTCGAGAGGTGAACACCGAGATATTTGTCAGGATGAGATCGCCCCATGACGAGAAGCAGCCCTGGGACATGGCCACGCCGAGGGTAGGCTCAACCGATGGCGACGCGACACCAGTCACAGTTGAAGCTGTAGAAGAGGTGGTTTCGCTGGTGGTGGTGGCTGCGTATGCCGGGTACGCGACCGCGACCACTGCCGCGAAAATTGTTGCTAATCTCATCGTGTATATATATATGTGTAACTGTTGGGTCGGTTGACCGAAAAGAGTTGTAAAGTATAGGTGGAAAACGAGTGTCAAGTCGGAGGGGGACGGAATCGGATCAACGATTCGGTCTCTTGACCTGAGAAGCGATGGTGTCGTCGCTCGAGCGGATATTACAAGGTGACTGTCAAGGTGGATACAGTCGACGACAGGTCTCTAGAAGATCGTGAGGATCGTCGGCGTCCAGGTCGTGCGTTGTTGGTGTGATGTTCTTTGTCTGTCGAATGTGTCAACACGCCACGAGAGGGTGGTCACCGGATGTTCGTGGTCGGCCTAGTGCGAGCAAGAATAGACACGGCCTGGGTGTGGTGCACAAAGAGCTCGCGCGGTCGATTGAGCGAAGAAGGACCTCTTTGTCGTCAGGGCTTCTTCGACCGTTTTCCGTTTTCCTTGCCTTGGGCCGCGATGGTCCCGTCTTTCTTCCCTTTTGGTCCTCACGGCTGAGATGGCATCGACCTGTGCCTGACTGGAGGCTCAACCCTTTTCTTCTTCTTCTTCTTCTTCTTCTTCTTCTTCTTCTCCGCCGGTCGTTGGGGAGAGAAAGAGAGAGAGGGGAAGAGGGTTGTTGTTTGACAGACCCGGTCGAGGGGTGGACAGACAGATAATGGTGGCTTGTCCTTCGGTCTGGGGAAGGGCAACCGTGGAATTTGGGGATTGACTAGATGGTACAAGGTCCAAGTAAGGGGAAGGGTTGGGAAGGGGAGGGACAAAAAAATCAACAAGCCAAGGGAGATAGATGGATGTCAGCCCGGATTGGGAGTTGCGGTCTCGAAACGTGGTCGCGGGCGGTTCGTCTATGAATAGGGGGTGGCCGTGGGATCGGTCTTGTGTCTACCTCCAGCCACACACACGTCCAGGTCCAGGTCAACAAGACGAGACGGCGAGCAGAGGGGGCCACCTGGTTGTTCGAGAACAGGACTGGCGACAGGACCGGGTTGGGCTGTACCGGATTGGACAGCGTCGAGAGGGAAAACGAAACGAACGACTGGGTGCGTGTGCGTTGTTTCGGGGTGTCTCAGAGCCTCTCTACCAAAGTTCTCCTTGTCTCTGTCTCTCTCGTTCGTCTCGACGGATTTAGAACAAGTCGATATGCGTGTATATGTGTGTGTTGTGTGTGTGTGTGTGTGTGTGTGTAAGAGAGAGAGAAGAGAAGAAAAAGGATGAGACGAAAAGCGATCGGAGGGTAAGAAATGACTGTGGTGTTTGCCAGATGTGACAGAAAAATGAGAATGAGAAAAGAGGGAATGAACGGTGGACACACTGTCGTTGGGGACGGACTGGAGAAACGAGTGGCAGGTCAGTGCAGTGTTGCAGTGTGCAGGTTTTGAAAAGAGTGGTCTGGTCGGGCTTGGGGTCTCGTTCAGGTCAGGTCAAATCAGGCCAGCTCCAGGTCAGACAGGGGCCCTCTTTGGGGGGCAAGGGGAGGGGGGGTTGGGTTGGTGGTAGGGGACGGGACGGGAAGGGGAGGGGAGGAGGGGTGGGTGGTGCCCTGTGTGTATGCGCGAGGGGGAAGGGAAGGCACGAAGGGAACAACAGAAAAGGGTTACTACTAGTAGAGAGGGAGAGACGATGGGGACACGGGGAGTGGCTTCCTGTCTCAGTCATTTGTCCCTTCCCTTGAGTACTCTACTCCCTGCTGATCCCCGCTGGAGCCTGGCTCCTCCTTCCTGTCACGCCAAACTCATGCACACACAGCACACCTGCTCTTTCCCTCTTCCCTCTCTGCCTCTGCAGTAGGAGGAAGTGAGTGGGTGAGTGACTTGGGAAAGCAGGTGTCCACCCACCCACCCGCCCGCCTGGCACGGAAGAAAGTTTTTCACACGGTACAGGGCACGGCCTGTCGACCCACAAGCGCCAGGTGCCCAAAGCTGGCTGGGCATGAGATGATGGGTGGGTGGGGGGGGGGGGATTGGGAAACAGGGGCCAGGTGATGCACCCTCCTCAGGTTAGATCATCACCTCACGTTATTTCCATCACAGGTCACAAGTCACAGTCACAGTCACAGTGGCATCTACTGTACATGGTAAAAGCTTCTTCATTTTTTTTCCTTCCTTCTTTCTTTCATTCAAAAAGCAAGACTGCCCTTCCTCTGCCACGTCTTACCACCCCCCCCCCCTTTTTCTTTCTCTCCACCCTGGGATAGGTTTGTTATTGTAGCATAGTGATTGTTATCTTGCTCTTGTTTATTACACAAAAGATGCCACAAGCACCGGCACATCACGGATGGGGAAATTACTGACGGAGCCCCCTTTCTGTGATCGGCAGTACGTACCCTCGCACTGGCGCCTGTGAGTGGATGGAACTGAGATCGGTTCCTGACTTGGCATGGGTAGGGTGCCCCACCTAATTACCCGCTCACACAGTGTAATCAAATTCCCCCCTGCACAGCTGCTTCCCAAAAAAAAACGTTGGCGGCCCATCAAATTCAGAGTTTGGATCCCAGGACCGTCGTCTACTCGTCTACCGTCCAGCTTATGAAACGGCAAAACACATGCCGACCAACCCTCCACCCCTTAACCTCTAAGGCGGCTCCCCTACCCAGAAAGAAAATGCGATGACGAAACGCCCCTTGCCATTTCACCTTGCATTTGACCTAATCTAACAGGAAATGTCATGGCGGATGTTCCCCTGAGTTTGATCGCGATGAGGGCCCTGATAGCAGATGCGCGCCCCCAACAGCCTCTACACTATCGCGGCTTGTGCCCATGAGATGAGCCGTGGTACCATTCATGCTCTTGTCGGTGATAACGACACGCGGCCCAGAGCCAAGACTGCCAACGCCCACCATTCCTCTTGCAGGTTGGACGGACAGCCTCGCTGCGAGATGCTACTTGCTACTACTAACTGTGGCTTGCTGCGGGCTTTTTTGAGTTTTTCTTCCTTCTTTTTAAGATTTCTCAACAGCACCAGCCTATGCCGCACTGAGTTGGTCTACAATTCGACCAGTTCGAGCCTGGGATGATCACTAACGCGCAATGGCACCTTGCCCTGAAGATCCCAAGACGGCCCTCTAGCCGTGGTATTGGTAGGGAGCTGGTCTAGGCCAGACACCACCAGCCCAGCACCGTTTTCAAAGGGCCTGGCTTGGCCCTCGACGGTTGCAATTGACGGCTGGCTGCGACGTGTGTGCCAGACGCGCAAAGTTTGGAAGACTTTTCTTCTCGACCATCATGCTCGTATATACGACTGGACGGCATTGGACGTGTTCGACGAGGGTGCGACAGGGTCACGACTTCTTGTGTTTGTGTCTCGTCGGGTGCGGTTTTGGTTCAGCAGGACGGACGCCCTGCCCCTCTCGTCTCGCCCACTATCTGGAGGCAATTCTCCCGAGGCTTGACTCCCGAGGCGGGCAGGGCAGGCCTCTCTCACACTCTCTCACTGCCGGCAGCAGTGACCCTTATCACGTTTCAACTTGTCGGTGTGGCCCCTCCTATGATCGACTTGATCCCCCACCAGTCCCAGAGATCAATACACAACCACATGGCTCAAACTCAAACTCAAAAAAAAAAAAAAAAAAAAAAAAAAAAAAAGGGCCCTTACTCCTTACTTCGCATCATGGTTTTCTTCCCCTTCTTTTTTTCTTTTCCCCTCGAAGCATGTAATGTTCTCTTGCTTGGCTGCTTATGTGAGGGAATTTTTGAGAAAATGCACGAACGTATTTGGATCTCAACGTTGACTTTCTTGGCCGTAATTTCTTCGGCGGGACGGGCTTGAGCAGCAGCACAACCATCCTACAAAGATAGGTAAGTCAGCCCACGTCCCACCGATACGAGGCACACAAGACTCCTTGGTCTCTCTTGGTGAACCCAGAGCACCACGCTGGCCTAAACAATTGGTGCACTACTGCAGGCTCTACCTTGTCACGGCGTGCAATAGGTTATCAGCCACGCAGCCATGGCCGGGTAGTTCGGTTGGCGACCAATCTTTGACCTGCAGCAGCTGGTTAAGCGGCACACTGCTCGACAATACGAGCTTTGACCATTTCCCCCGTATGACCCTGAAGCCGTCCGTGGGAAGGGAAGCTCTTCCTGTCAGATGCCGGCAGCAAAAAGCTCTAGAATTCTGCATCTATGGAATGTGACCCTGTCTCCGGTCCGTTTACATACAACGGAGGCTGGTCTGTCCATGTTAAAGAAGGGAAAAAGGACATTCATCCATGCCGTTGCGCGGCGGGCATGAACGCAATGTCGCTTCATGCCTGCACAGCCTCACGGACTGGGAAAAAATTATTTTTGTGGCCCATGTCATCCAAAACAGATTTCTACCATGTACTCGGTGTCCAACGCCGGCAAGCGCATGCAGCCAGCGCAACACATCTCTGTACCAGCAAAGATGCCCTCCTTACCTAGCTGGCTGGCTGGCTGGCTGGTGAGACTGGCCGCGGGATCAACAAGCACGGCAAGACGATGCAGCGCTGCGACGGATCGTCGTCCCCAGCACCCTCTTCCGGTAGCTCACGACATACTTAACTCAACCGACCTCTAAGCTTGTCCTTAGCACCTCAGTTCTCGTCAGCATTCACGACGCGTGTTGGTGCATGCATTCAAAACCGCAGGGTGCATCCGGCCGGCCGGTTGGGCCGACCTGGCGAAGGAGAAAGATCCCCTGATGGTCAGATCTCTGGAGCCACAACCGGCAGTATGGTGCTCGTCAACGGATATGTCGCAGGGATACTGAATTTTGATTGCGAAATCCCGTGCCCAACCCGGACATGTCAGCCAGCAGGGCCTGCCCGTTCTGGACCTGGCTCGTGATAATATCGATGTCTGGTGTAAGATCCTCGAGACGATAGACGCGTACGACCATTATTATTATTATTGTTATTATTATTTTATTTTTTTTCTCTCCGTCTATTTGATCGATCCATCGATTCCTTGCCGCCGCACGGCGACTTACCCGTCAATAGTGTCGAGTCCAGTGGATACACGAGCCCGTATCCCGCCCCGTATCTCGTCATCTCGCAGCCCTACGCGGTACGATGCTGTGTTTACAGTATCAGCGCCGTTACCTCCTTAAACCCTGGACAGGGCAGCAGAACAATCCCGCCGTGGCCGCCCAGTCGCCTGCAGTTGCGGTGCCGACATGCGGAGAAATGACCTGGATCTTTGCTAAGCGAGAGCTTTTTATATCCTGATCCACCTCCAGACGAGCATGGTTCTCTCAGCACGAGCACATAATATTGAAGAGAAAGAAGGGGGGAAATAGAGGAAGAAGAAGAAGAAGAAAGAAAATAACAAACGGCGACGAAAGGGGGCAGTCAATGAGCGCCAGCACAGCACAGTCCAAGAAATATATGGGGTATGCACTCTCCCTAAGTGCTGTGTCAGCAGTAGTAAACAGATCCCAGACATGTGTTTCCTGGGTGGTCACATCCTCCGCCCGGCCCCTTTGGGGAGCCACCACCTACTACGTATTATTCCTTCTTGTCTGGGGGGGACGGCCGCCCGAGATGGCGTCCCCGGCCACGGATCTGACACACGACAGAGCTGCCCGTTGGCACTAGTAAATTTGTCGTATACCAGCAGAGCACCTACCATACACGGTAGACAGTTTTCTTGTTTTCCTGTCCTGGGGCGGGTTGACAGAACGGGTTCCCCGGAAGTGGCATCTCGTCGCGGGGGACCCGGAAATTTGGTCTTCGTGTCTGGCCCACCCCAAATCACACAGGAACCTCTCTCTCTCTCTCTACTGTGTATAGGCAGGTTGGCGGTCCTCGGGGAACGGCAGTCGCTGATGAATATCTCTTTTTTTTTTCTTCTTTTTTTTCTTCTTCTTTCTTTCCCTTCTTTTTTGCCCCCTTCCAAAATCCTCAACTAGGGTCCCCCAATCTCTATTAACTAAAAGTATGTACATGATAAGTGATCACGACTCAGCTTCAGTCTAAGCAGAGAGCAGCCTAAATCCCCATGGAAGCAGTAACTATGTAGATACTGTGATGATAGGTAGTCGAGGCCGGATAGAGGCGGTTCGAAAGGCGATGATCTCCCCTTCGCTAGACCCTCCGCGTGACCGTCTGTCTATCTGGGTTAATATCAGGCAGGTAGGCAGTCATTCGTCCTCGACCACCCGTTCGGGGGGGGGGGGGGGGATCAGTGCCCATCAATATGAAACACGGCCTGTGGGGAATGAGTGAGGGGATGTGCGCTTTTTCTTTCCTTCTCTCTCTCTCTCTCCCTCTCGCGATCTACCTTTCCGGAGGCCGCCGCCTTCCTTGCTTGCACACACACACCCACTCGATTTCGTCTAAGGGAGGAGAACACGGAATGACAGATTAGCTTCCAGTTCGTGATGCAAGGGAAACCGAGATATGCTTGTTTCCTCGTTTAATCTCTTCCGTCGATCGCGGGGTGAAGGGACGGGCTTCTCAAGCGAAGTTGTGGCCAAGGCTTTATAGAGGAGGCCCTCATCACGGCAGTTCTCATTTGTTGTGGCCCCCTCTTGTGTCGCCCCCCTCTGTCTTCTATCTCGAAAAAAAAAAAAAACAAAGGTGAAAATAAAATAAGACAAGATAAAAATACTTGAGGTAAAACAGCCCCTGAAAAAAAAAAAAAAAAAAAAAAGAAGCTCAGGGTTAGGGTCCTCATAGAAGATACGTACCCCCGGCCAACATGCCGCCGCTAACCGTTGATTCCCGCCCTGGCGAACTCGACGTCACCAAAGACCGTCCCTCGGCTTTGCTTTGTACAGTAAGTGGTAATACAGCTTCATGTTGTAAACAAGCCTCCTCCTCCTCCTCTCCTATCGTTGTGATCTCATCACAACCACCACTCCTAGATCCCCAGGCCGATTGAAGCCCATCATGCCTCCCCGAACCCTCCTCATCCGCCTCCCAAGGCAATCCATCCCAGTTCGCCTCCCCACCGCCCGCCGGCGCTGCTACTCGGCAAACCCAGCCGCCGCAGCCGCACCAGACCAAGAACCACTGATCCGCGTCACCAACGTCCCCGCCCCAAGCACAGGCCACATCCGCATCCTCGAGCTCAACCGCCCCTCTGCGCGGAACGCCATCTCGCGCGCGCTCCTGCAGGGCCTGCGCAGGGAGGTCGACGACGTGCATGCGCAGTACGATGCGGAGACGGGGGACGAGGTACCGGTGCAGAGCTGGAACAGGCGGTTTGGCGGGGTCGCTGGCGAGGACTCGAAGGGGCCTACGCGGGCGGTGGTGATTGCCAGTGCTGTGGATAGCTGTTTTTGTTCTGGGGCGGACTTGAAGGAGAGGAGAGGGTTTACGCAGGAAGAGTGAGTCCTCTCTCTGTCTGTCTTTTGGTACAAAGACTTCTCCACAAAGCTTCCAGGACAACCTCGCTGACGTCTTTTTTCTCTTCTTCTCTCTCTCTCTCTCTCTTTTCTCTCCTCCAGAACCGACGCCTTCCTAACTACCCTCCGCGCAACCTTCACGACCCTCGCCGCCCTCCCCGTCCCCACCATCTCCGCCATCAGCTCCCTCGCCCTGGGCGGCGGCCTCGAGCTCGCCCTCGCCACCCACTTCCGCGTCCTCTCCTCCAACGCCGTCATCGGTCTGCCCGAGACCCGCCTGGGCATCCTTCCCGGCGCGGGCGGCACCCACCGCCTCCCCGCCCTGATCGGCATCGGCCGCGCCCGCGACCTCATCCTCACGGGCCGCCGCGTGTCGGCCCCCGAGGCCTACTTCCTTGGCATCGCGGACAGACTGGTCGAGGTCCTGCCGGAGGAAGACGGGAAAGGCGGTGACAAGGCCGAGGCCGCCGCGGCTGGGGTTCTGGCGCGGGCGAGGCGGGATGTGCTGAGCGAGGGGGTGAGGCTGGCTATGGAGATCTGTGAGGGCGGGCCGGTCGCGGTGCGGGCGGCGCTTCAGGCTGTGCAGAGACCGCATGAGAGCGTGGAGAATGCCATGTACGAGAGGGTTGTGCGCACGGAGGACCGGGACGAGGCGCTGCGGGCGTTTGGCGAGAAGAGGAAACCTGTGTTTACGGGGAGGTGAGGAGGCTGGGCTGATATGGGACAGCCGAGGGTTGTAGCTTTTCCCGACTTGGACATCTCTTGGATCAGAACCTTGGAGGAAGGAAGTCTAGGGATGATAAGGGCGGTTTTCCTCTACACGAGGGCGTGGTCTCTCGAATTTTTTGTACATCAAGAGATGAACCACTGGTCAGACAGGGTGTGGCTTCATCCCAGGTCGATCAACTGCGCGTGCCTTCTTCATTGACGTAAGGTCTCCCCAACGTAATAGGTAATTTTGAAGGTTACCTAGGTTATCTTGTGTGATCAGGCCCCGCAGCGTCGCCTCCTGCCTGGTACAGGTCTTCCGTGCTGGACATACAATGAGTCAACAAGCGATGGTGAAGAGGGTGATATTAGTATTTATCATGCAGAAGAAATTACACCCCTCTAATCAGTAGAAATGAAATTGCGAGTCTTTTCTTGTTTGCAACCCCTCTGTAGCCCATCCTTTTTCTTTTCTCCTATTAGCCTCTACCCATACGGACCTGTGCCTGTCCGCGCTGCCAAACCTTACATCTCATGAAGCGAGAAGAGACTGCAATCGTACTCATAACAGGGATAGCCAAGTGTCCGCCCAACCATCCTAACAGACATTTGGAGTTCTGGGTCCTTGAGGCCACGAAGATCCAGACTTACGGTTGTCCTGACTGGACCTCAGCATGCCGGGATCTTGGTCGGAGAAGACGC
Organism: Cryphonectria radicalis; assembly: GCA_014849355.1. Taxonomy (NCBI): domain Eukaryota; kingdom Fungi; phylum Ascomycota; class Sordariomycetes; order Diaporthales; family Cryphonectriaceae; genus Cryphonectria; species Cryphonectria radicalis. The sequence goes on from JACWQW010000017.1 coordinate 75,256, forward strand.
GCATGCACTGGGGTATTAGATATAGGGCTCTCTGCACTTGGTGGCCTCGCCGTATAATTGTGTCGGTTTTGGATAACGACGAGCCTGTCGACGATGATGGCTCCGATGGTGAGGAATATTCTGCACGTCATGTTCATGCAACTCTCTTCCATACATTATCCCAGTTATTGTTCTTGTGAAATCAAAGGAGAGCAAAGAACGAAATTCCTGTTTACTTTGAAAAAAATCAGGAACAAGAATTTCTGGATCCAGGCTGCAAAAAGCAAAGTGTACATGTATGGCTCACCTGCGGTTGAGAAGAAAGTTTGAAAGCACAGCAGCAAGATTACCAAGCTATATGGGTGGCCTTTTTATTGTCTATAGTGCAGCATTGATGCCACTAAAACTGCGCAGACCTGGCTATTTATGCCACAGGCTGTGGTAGCTTGTCAACTGGATGATTTCTAGCACTCCTTGCTATCCGTAGTAGATGATGTAGAGACACTGAAACTATACTTGTGAGGCATTGAGTCAAGATCTTGTTCTTAGAGCTCCTAAAGATCTAATTATACAACCGAATTGTACACCAAGTATAATATTTTTGAGCTTTTCCACAGTGGGCTATTTCCAATGAAATTTGACTAGATCAGACTTCTAGATGGAGTTTTCCCCGATGAAGTTCCCTTTTTCCTACTTCTAGAAGTTATGCGAGGGCAAGTGAGTCGTCACTAGAGCGTGCTCTGATGGTTGGCTGCAAATGCTTCCGCCCTTTTGTAAAGCGTGGGCAGTGGAGGAGCGCCACTGGAACATAGGCGGAGTGGCTATTATATTCGGCATGAACAATAGGTCTTGAGTATCCGGTACATAGGCGTATCAGGTATCATAATTTGGCCGTATTTGAGTAAAGTAGATGAGGAATGATAGCGAGATGGATGGTACTTGTTGAATGAAGGTGCTTTTCGGAACTTCATAGATATGCACGTGCACTTCCTCCGCCTTTTGACCAATCAATATCATTTGCAACACTATGGAAAGGGTTCGCTCTTACGGAATGGACCAGGCTGGGTCTGAAATAGAGGCTGCCCGAGACCGAAGGTTCTGCTTCTTCCAAAGGAGCACCACGTACACAGAGATTCTGGCCCCATTCAAAAGAGAACTGCGAAGGGATTTGGTCCGCCCATGTGGTTGCCACAGTATGCACTGTAGTTTGTACCACAGTAGTACCATAAATATATAATAACTGTTCTTCGGTTTCACCTGTGTGTGATGTATAGATTTGCATTGCGTCATGGCTTGCCCTGGAATGGGAAACAGTGCAAGGGCAATCTCGAAGAACATGCCATATTAGTAAAAGAACTGTACACACAGATCCAGTTAAGGGCAGAGGTCACCATGCAGTCTCGAAGATCGCTGCCTTTATTTTATTCTTACGCAGAGGTTCCTCCGTGCGCTCCTGAGCAAAACGTCATTTCTGGCGTGTATTGCCTAGCGCGCCTGCAACCAAACAGCCCGTCCTGCTGCAGTTCGCCCTTGCCTCTCCAGTAAGTACCATCGTCATAGTGGTCTAGAATGTTCATGACATCATCCCCTTCAACCACCCCTCGCCTGCACCAGTCAACGGCCTTATTAAATCGCCCTTCACCTTCGCCTGCGTGCAAGCTTCATCGCACCTTCAAAGCTCCTCCCCAAATCCTCATTTCTACGAACTGAAGTCACAACAAAAGTCAATTTCCCAGGATCGAAACAAACAAACAAAAAAAAACAAAAAAACTCCACGCACAGACACCCTAGCATCGCGACCGACCAAAACACACAAAGCTTCTCAACACAATGTCTTTCCTCACCGAAGTCAGCACCCGCCGTATGGCGACCCTCACCCGCACTGTGGCAAATACAACCTTCACCACCCTCCCCCGCGCGTCCTTCAGCACCACCGTGCAGCTGCGGAAGAACCCTGTGGACGTGGCCAAGGACGGGCTGAAGACTGTCGACCGTGCTGTGAGCGACAAGCTCGTGGATGGCATCAACGTGGGCAGTACGTACAATCACAAACCCCAACTTAAAAAAAGATTGTACAATCACGAAGGGAGTACAAGAGGCTGACTGACATGTTTTCTTTTTCTACAGCCCACGTCAAGGACAAGGTGAAGGAGGCTACCTCGGACATCACCTCCGGCAAGACAAGTGGTGATGCCGCCAAGCTGCGCGGTGAGGCCGAGGGCAAGGCACAGGAGCTCAAGGGAGAGGCAAAGGGCAAGGCCAGCGAGCTGAAGGGCAAGGCCAAGGAGAAGGTCAATGAGCTGTAGGCGGATGACGACCTGGAGTGAGGAACGAGAGCTGGTTGAGGTTCCATTCATTACGGGCGCAGAGATGGCATAATTTCTACCCCATGGGGGGGGGGGTGTGTTTTGTTACTGCGATGATTAGCACGACAGGCGTTGCATCGTTCAGGTGTTCGGTATTGAAAGGTCAAAGGTTGATTACAATCAGTAAACTTTCCATCTTCATATCTTGTCTCCTTGTGACGTGCATGCCGTGGGTCGTTGGCCCCAGTGATGGGAAAATTCCTATGAACATGTGTCACTGGATGTGATCTTCAATGATCCCCCGCCCCCCTCCCCCTGATGATTTAGTCTTTCTGAAAGACACGTGCAGTAGTGTTTCCTTACAAGTATTTCTCAACATTTGACTTGTCCAACCTTCCCAAGAGTCTGCGCGTAACAATGATATCCTTCTGTGTGAGGGCCCAGTGGCTCACTGGCCCAGCCAGCCAACAGCCAGGCCTGTTGATAGCCTCAGATAGTTCGGCCTCGTGGCTTTTTCCCTTTTTCTTCTCTCTTCTTTAGCGCATTGCAATACGAGCTTTTTTTGCCCTCGAATATATTCCAACACAATCAATACTACTGCACCACCCGCGGACATCAGCGCAAGACTCGTATAGCATAGCGTGTAGCCTTTTTTCATGGTGAGATCGCAAAGAAAGCCACAAAAAAATGTGCAGTTGCTAGCAATTCACAGGAACTAAACGGCCAAAAGTGATGACCGGGATGTAGAACTGCATACTTGAGTAGTCTACGTGCGTGAGGTTGTCGTGGTATCTAGCCCATACGTTGTAGATGACGCCCCGCCCACGTTTCTTAACATAAAAAGCAGAAAGGAAAGTCCAAAGTATATTAAATTAGTCGAATCGACTTGATCCTTTTCTTGTTTGTTCAAGAAAACGGGATGATGGGCGAGGACTTTTCCAGTGAGCCAGCTCTACAGGGCATAGAAGGAGGCTGACGGCGAGGCGACCGTCGAGCATGAACACGCACATGCGAAAAGATTGAACTGCGCCAGCAGGATCAGTCGACACGTATTGTGAAACTTCACTAATGAATTTACCTGGCATGTCGCGTCAGACCGGACGCAGAATCATCCGCCAAGAGGAAGCTTGTGAAATATGTGGCCCATCTGCCCATGCTTTAATATATAACAAACAGAGCGGAAGTTCTCTCTTGGATATATAATTAGGTTGCCTTTATGAACTTTTCTTCGTCGGAGTTGTCGTTAATTTATATCGATCTTTGATCTACTTGACTCTGGCTTAGACTCCAAAAGAGCGACTGAAGACAGTTTCATCGCCTCATCTCCTCGCTCTGCAGTAATATCCAGACTTCAGTTGTCAGACCAAAGTCATGTTTTCAGTTATTAGTTCACGAGGCCTTCACTGCGTGATATTGCGCTCGATACCGAATCTGATGTGATTCGCATTCGGTCGTCTCACCCAGTTGACCTGTGGCTGGTAAGCCCTAGAAGGTGGTTTAGTAGTGCTGAATGCGACGCCCAGATGCGGCCGTCGGTAAGACTTCCGCCCGCCGGGGGATATGTTTGGTTCACAATGTCCGTAGTACGTCGATCGACAACGTTTCGGAACGTCTTTCGGGACCGGAGTATGCGCCTGGAGCATAACCCTATCATACCATCACTTTTGAAAACTTGTTACGTGTCGTTCGGTTCCACACGGCAGCATACATTGAGAGTGGTGGATTAGGAATCGCCAAGAGTGGCGGAGGTCATCCTAGACATCGACAGGCGTCTCACTTGCAAGGTTACAAGGTACAGTACAGTACGTGGCAATAACTGCTGGCTGCTTCTTATTTGCTTGCTTTGTGCTGTAATAAGTGATATATGCCCGCAACGGTACTGGCTGGAACCTTATTTAGAACAATTGTGAGAGATTCGTGAAGGCCTCTCCACTGCTCCCACGTGGCGGAGGAATACAGCTGAACCGCTATTCGCTTGAGCGAGATTCGCTTGACGTGATCCTTGGAACACTGTGTTTTCTAATGGCAGCATTTGTGGGCCCCACCTTTTCCGCTGGTCCTGAGCTCCCCCTTCGTGAATGAATGATTCAGCTTGCAACATACGCTTGATTGTCGTTCTCACTCCATCATAGTGCCCAGATGCCTGCAGTTTCCATCTTTATCGCACGTACATACTACTAGTATACTGCTGACGAAAATAAGCATCCGAGGTGGTGTGGGTAGTGTCCGACCGCACTGCCTAGAATCCTGCTGCTGTCTGTGGTGGCGCGGCTGGTTACGCACAACAAGGGGGGGCCCCGGGGGGGGGGGGACAGAGGCTTAATGTGCAACTTTTGGACCATTTTTATCTGACCGGTCGATCCGAGAGAGAGAGAGAGAGGGAAGAGATATATAAGACACAGAGGATGTCCATTGCAGATCTGAAAATCCTGGGGGTTCGTAGTCGTTTGGTACACAAGAAACTTCAACCATAAAACCGTCTCACAGCCGTGCGTTCGAACTGCTTCCAAACCGCAACAGAAGCCGTCTCCCGAGAGACAGAAGAGACAATCCGAGAATTGAAAGCCACCGCCGAGCTAGAAGGGAGAGGAAACCACCTACCAAAACATCGCAAAAATGAGCACCGACCAATTCACCGAGGCGCAGCTGGACGCGATATCGAAAGCCACCTGTTACCCTGTTACGAAGGGGTTGCGGTCCTCATACGGATATTATCCCTCAGAGGCAGCCGGCATCCTTTTCGTCGTCCTCTTCGCCATCCCTCTTTTCTATCACACATTCCAGTCGGTCCGGCTACGTGCGACGACATCCATATTACTTGCCTTGGGTGCTTTGAGTAAGTCTAGCTGTACCTCCAGGTTTTCGAGATTTGTCTTGCCGTCCACTCCCAAAAGCCTGGCCACAGCAGGGCATCTTCACTCAAAGCCACTCTATTATCTTTTAAAAGAAAAGAAGGGAAAAAAAAGAAAGAAAAAAAAAAAAAGGAAAATACATACTGACTCGCATATGTATAGCTGAGGTGATAGGATGGGCGGCACGTGTCTACTCATCTCAGTGCCCCTACAACGGCAACGCCTTCCTCGCCCAGGAGGTGACCCTGATCATCGCCCCCGTCTTCTTCTCCGCAGCCCTCTACGTGCTCCTGGGCCGCCTCATCATCGACCTCGGCCCCTCGTCCTCGATGCTCTCCGCCAAGACGTACACCATCGTCTTCTGCACGTGCGACCTCATCTCCCTGGTCGTGCAGGCCGTCGGGGGCGCCCAGGCGAGCATGGCAAGCGACACCGACAAGTCCGGCCAGGAGATGGGCACGCACATCATGGTGGCGGGAATCGCGTTCCAGCTCTTCACCATGACGCTGTTCGGCCTGTTCCTCCTCGACTTCTTCCGCCGCGTGCTCGCCAGGGGAAGTGGGTTCCGCGACTTGGTCACGGCGCCCATGCGGCGCGTCCTCGGCGCCCTCGTCGTCAGCTTCGTCATGATCTACATCCGGAGCGTCTACAGGACCATCGAGCTCGCCCAGGGCTGGTCGGGCTACCTGATCACGCACCAGGCCTACTTTATCGGGCTGGACGCGGCGATCATGGTGGTTGCTGTGGGTGTCTTTGTCGCTGTCGACCCGGCCCTGGTGCGGAGGAAGGCTGCGTATGGCGACATCCTCGGGTCGAAGCGCTCCCCTGACACTTCGGACTCGGAGGCGCCCATCTCCATGGAGCCGATGCGGGGTGTGACGGCGTTGTAGACCCAACAACACGCTGGCAGATAATACGCAAGAGAAGAGTTGATGGTTGTATTGACCGAGTGGTAATCTGGATTGTCCTCTTGGTAATAGATGGGGGGGTGTTTTTTTCGGGCTTGGGTGTGAGATTGGGATACAAATCACGGTGTTGGAAAGGACATAGAGAGCGGAACTACTTGTGATTAGAAACCAATTTTTTTTTTTTTTGTTTACAATACCCAGAATAGGCTTGGTATAGAATTCTCATCGAGGCATTGGACAGAGAAGAGCATTCATATCTTGGTATCTGTCTCGCCGACTTCTTTCCTTCTAGCCTCAATACCCTGTACACCATATGAACACATCTTCCTTCTTTCGTTTGTGCGGAACCTTGGAGAAATCACACCCAAGGACGGCTGAGGAAATCAAATCCTAGACGGAACAAGGCGCGGAAAAGAGCAACACGTAATTGCTTGTGGCTTTTGCCGCAGGATTAGCACCATGTCAGACGGTCATATTCATTACTCTGCCCTGTTGCAAAACAGCATGTCCCTCTGGAAAGAGGACTGGATGACATTAGAGACTAATTAAACCCTTGAACAGCTGTAATGTGCTGATCCAATGGTATATTATCCCTCCCCCCCTCCCCCTCTCACCCTCCAGATCCTAGACCGATCTATACGCGTAGGGGAAGGCTTGGACTCTGATGAGGATACGGTAGAATAATTTTGGCATTGACTCGACTGACCCTCAAGTCCCTGTCGAGATTTCCGATGTTCGCTTGTCAGATCTTCATCAAGGACCGTTTGGAGCGGCCTGGGTAAGATATTAATTATAGGCAACTCATCTATTATGCATGCTAGCAGGAGGAAGTGTTCCATCCCGCCGTGATGTGATGTGATGATAGCATCACTTTCTCAAGGACGAAGGGAGGCAGACGGTGGCCATCATTTTCCATTATTTAATTAATTACAAAAGTAATACATAATAGTACTTACAAGACATCTCTACTATAACACGAGTTCCTTTGCTGACCTCCAAACTCGTACCAGAAATCAGATCGAGTGGAAGCCTAGAAGATGGTTGTGATGGTGGCAATGTCTGAAGGCCAGAGCGTTGTGAGGGGCCTTAACATTGCATCGAACAGGGTATCAGCCTAGTGTTATGTAAGCAACCATTGAGAACAGGGATAAACGCTGGCGGCAGAGTGAACAGGCCCCCCCCCAAACGCGTCAAAGCACTCCACTCCAGCAGTACCAGAAGCTGTCCAGCCCTGCCAGGCCAGCTTCAAGTTTGGACCTCACCCCAGCGAGCGCATCCCCTCCCAAATTTTGCGTGAATGCACCAGACCAGCCACACCAAACAAGACCAAAACAACAGACAAGCAACCACCTGGCATTCTGCGAATTGCCCTCCAGGTTCAACACGACATGTTTCTGTGATCTTGTACCTCAACACGCTGCGCAGAAACCCGACGGCCTTTGGTTCACAGCTCGCAATATCCTCTCCCCCTCCTCCCTCTCTCCCGCTCTGCCTCTCTCTCCCTCTCTCCCTCTCTCCCTCTCCCTCTCTCCCTCTCCCTCTCTGCCTCTGCCTCGGCCTTCTCTGCCTTTTGCTCAGTGCCTACCTCTTTCCTGGCGAACCCTCTCCCTCTCCCTGATCCTGCCAACCCTCGCCACACCTCCTCCAAGACAGCCAGTATGACGGATCACTTGAAGCCGCGGGTGCGGCACACCGTTCAAAACACGCAGTACACGTACGTGCACCCGCTCCTCAGATGTGCAGTATATGGTGCAGTAGTGACCGAACAGAGGAGCACTCTGGACTGACCACATATGTATACCTACAGTTACAACCTCAACCGCCGAATTCACGATATCAAGACCTACCCTGCCCTCTCCCCACAAGGCTCCTCCATCGTCCTCTACGGTCACGAGAGCGGTGTCACCGTCGTCTGGCGCGGTGGCCGCCGACTGAAGCCTGCCAAGGCCCAACCACCAAAGGCGACTCCAGGCAGCAGGCCAAACGGATCCTCAGGCGGGGCGGATGATGCCGTCATGATCTTGGACTCTGATGACGAGGAGCCAGCGCCTGCTGCACCAGCCGCCTTCGTTGACAGGCCCGAGTTCGAGAAAGAAGCAGTCGAAGATGTGCTTGGGTATTCCGAGATCGTTCAGACATTGGAACTTGCCCTTGGCACCGACGTGTTGCACATCGCAGTCCTGTCTCTGACACCCCGTCCTGCCGGGGAGACCTCAGCCGATGCCGCAATACTGTCCGACAAGATGGTCTTCGCCGTAACATGCGCAGCGGGCCCCGCCTACGTGATCACGTTGCCGCTCACTCCGCCTTCACACGACAGCAAAGCCCGCGAGGAGCTGCGTTCTGATCTCCTGGCCGGCGCTGCGGGCAGGGGCAAGTGGGGGGAGACCTTGATCCAGCTCACTGGCCAGTTCAGATACCCCGACGGCATTGCCATCACCCTGGCGCGCGACAGGCCGAACAGCTCTGCCTCCTCAGGCGGCCGATCCTCCCCGCATCTCATCGTCGCTGTCCAGTCCAGAGACGCGTCGGGCGCCCTGCGCCTATGGGATGTTCCCCTCGGCCAGCAGCAGCACAAGACCGACAACACGCCCCCCCTCGAGCCTTTCCAGACCGAGTTCCTCCCGAGCCCGCTGACCGGCATAGCCTTCAATCCGAACCCGTCGCACCCGACCCAGCTCCTTGCCGTGGCGTCTCCCCACGCTGTTCGGATCTACGACTACTCGATATCATCCACCCCGCAAGACGACCTTTCCGAAGGGCCTTGGCCCGCGCACGGCTCATGGCTGATTTCTCTTTACGCACCCTTCATACGGGGCAGTGTCTCGTGCGCAAGGAAGCCCATCGTCGGTGCCAACTGGATTTCGCACGGAAGAGCAATCATGGCCTTGATGGCAGACGGGCAATGGGGGATATGGGATGTCGAGGGCGCAGGGCCCTTGGGGAATGCAAACGGCGACGCGACGACATCTCTTTTTGGGAAACAAAGTACGGCTCTGCGCGGGGCTGCCCTCACAGCCTTCAATGCATCGGGACAACTGGAGGGATCGAGTCCGCTCCGAACAGCAGGCCCGCACGGCGACAGTTTTGGGTCCAGCAATGACCTCGGCACGAGCGGCCGTCGCAGTTCCCTGTTGTCGGTGTTCGCCACTGGACCAGAGCGACTCGCCTCTGTCAAGGGTGGCGTGGAGGTCGCACGGCTGCCCAGCCCGCGGGACCTGGTTTCCGGCGAGGAGAGCGTGGTGCTCTGGCTCAGTGGCTCCGACGCTCTGGTCTGCGTCGTTCCCGTCGTTGCCAAGTTCTGGGACACGCAGATCCGCCGCAGTGCCGGCGGGGGTGTCAACCTCTTCAGCGGTGCGCAGCCATCACGCATGGTGCGCCTCACAGAGCTCAGCGCGGGCCTTCTCGGCGAGCGGCTATGTGGCGTGGACGCAGTGCCCAAGCTCCAGCTCCAACGCCGCCAGCAGCCCGCTGCCTCGGACGGTCTGTATGAAGCTCCGGCAGACGGGAGCACGGGCCTGCCTGTCGAGGTCCTTGTCCGCGGCGAGAGCAGGCTCGTGGTCGTCCAGGACTACCAAGACGTCGATACGGCACCACTGCGATACCCCACGCACAAGAAGAAGCTTGTGCTCGCCAACAAGCCCGCGGACCCTGTCAATGCCATCATTGTCCACCAGCGACCCGATGCGCCGAAACTGCCCCACACGTTCGAGAACCTCAGCATACGTCCCAGTACGCGCGGGAGTGTGCCAACACAGTCGGTCAAGTTGTTTAGTGACAGCTTCAGCCAGTCGCATGACAATATGGACCACGAGGTCATGGACCACCAGCCTGCACCCATGAGCCTCCCGTCCCGGCCACGAAACATGGGCCTCGAGTTCATGGATGACCTGGATGCCGCAGCGGACGCCGGCTACGAGCTAGATGCCGAGGACCGCGACGTCGAGAATGAGATTATGGACCTCATGGAGCTTGACTCTCACCTGGAGCAGATGGAAGAGGAGCGCATGCGGGGAACAAAGCGGGTGTTCTTCGAGGAGAGCTAGGGAGCCTCTGCGACGTCTGCCCGTGGAAACAAGCAGCAGAAAGAAGGCCTGAAGACGGAGTCCATGAACGAGGCGACTCATGTCAAGCGCGTCCGTTTCGAGGATCATCTTGCCGATACGAACGAGAAGACGGGTCCGGAGCCTTCGGCGCTCGACGCCCAAAAGACACCAATGGCCGAGAAGAAAGTCTTTCTCGAGGGCTATACCGATTCGCCCGAGTTCACTCATGTCGAAAACCCGGTCGTGTACATGGAGAAAGTGGTGCTTTCCGAGGAGCGCAAGGATCATCACAGCCGTCGCCCCTCACACCCTCTCAGTCAAGTCATGAGTGTAGATGACGAGGCCATCTCGCCAGTGAAACCCCCTGGAGACACAGGTCCGAGCGGGGAGACTGGCGGCGCGGATGGCAACGAAGAAGAGCCTATCGTCCTCACCAGTGATGACGACAAGGACGAAGAGGGTGACGGAATGTCGCTCGATGAAGAAGAGGACGACGGAATGTCACTTGATGAAGACGAGGAGCTTGGAGAACCGGACGATGACACGTTCGAATTTCTCCTCAAATGAGCTCGGGATGATAATCACACATCATTGATCGGATGACACGATAAGGGAATCAAAAGAACATGATCTGTGCTATGGAGATTTGTACGTTACGATACCCCCTCCCGCCACCAACCTAAGGCGGTCACCATAATTAAAAAAAATCTGTTGAAATGCAAGGGCTTGAGCCCTTTGACCGAACCAGCACTCTGTAGGCCTCGCACACTGTGGAGTCTTCTCTTGGTCTCTAGACTTTCATCTCCTCACATCTGCCCCCTTTTCCGCATCCTGCTCATATCCTTTTTTTTTTCTTCCCTTCCCCCTTCTTTCTTTTTCCGCACGGCAAGGTGGAGCACAAGGCGAGAATCATCCTTGACCAAGCTCTGTATTCCGAGCGGTAGATCAAACAAACAAGAACTTCTCTGGCCGTTGCGCTTTTTCAAGGCACACGCTATCCAGACTCTTTGCGACACCTTTTCTCTTTTTAAAAAAAAGAAAAGTGAATTGACCATTTGCTCTCCCGACCTTACGGACGCCTGCTTCCCTCCGGCGCGATTTTTCAGGCTGGGGGAGGTGGGCGTGTTAGGGTTGGGTGGTAGGGGTGTCGGTACATTCTTTTTCCTTTTTTTCCTTGGGGGTTTCTTTCTTGTTGCTCTGGTTTCACTGGCTGTCTGCTTCACGGTGCTTTTGCTGCGTGTGGGTCTGTTTCCTCCTCTTCCGAAAATGTTCGACTATTTGTGCCAAATGCTGGGCTATCTTAAGCTATTCCCCCCCCTCGCAGAAGACGAGGTGTTCTGTATGACATGCAGCACCCATGGACGCAACATACACGAGTCTCAACACGGGGGTCTGTTTGGAATCAGACCTCCACTCAAAAAGATGATGCGCAGTAGCTACAGGCTTTCTCTATTGGCCTGCAAGCTGCCAGGCCCCATGGGGACCCTGCCAGCTGCGGTCCAATAAACCAACGCGCCCACACACCCTGATCAACGGGGCCTATTCCCGGAGAGGAAGCCAGCTTCTCGATACGAACCACACTTCTCCCAAGCGAACACGCGAGTTGTCAGCAAGAGGTGTGGGCTCTCTCGAATGAGCGAGCGTGAGGGAGAAGAGGAAGCATGGGCCCAGCTGTTTTCTCCTGGGGCCGATCAATGGTGACATGTGCGTAGTGGGGCCTGATGAAGATTCTTGCCAGGAAGATCTTAAGGTACTTTAAGGTGCCTGAGCTTACAAAATGCATGCGAGAGGACTCCCCGCTGCTTCCTTTACCTCGGGTGATGAAGTTTGGGTTGTGATATGTAGAGTCCTTGGGAGGATATGGTTGTGGTGCATAGAGGAGGAGGGGTCTTCCGGGCTGAGAAATGTTTTGATCGAGAGACGTGAGAGATTTCAGATTGTGATGACCTTGTAATAAATTCCCCCCGTACATGGAATTCGAAGTGATTTATCATAACACGAGTGCGGCCCGCCAAGACAGTTGGCCAGACTCAGCATTCGATCAACAACCACGGCTCACATGTCACACCTCCTCACCACAGATATCCGTCCCAACCCCTTCGCCAACCACCCTCTTCCAAGCTGCAGCTGCAGCTAGTCTACTCGCCCGTCAGCATGCATGACAACAAGTGCATACGAATGAGTGCTTGGCTCTGTAGATTGTGCCACCTGCAATAAGACTTGGAGTAATAGCTATGGCTGTTGTCCAAAAAGCCCGACGTTTCCTTCGTAGTGTCTTGTGTGATTTCATTTATCTCTCACTACTTTTCGATTTTGGTAGAACTCGTAACTTTACCTTGAGTTCTAATCTTCTCCTCATTCATATGGTTTGGCAGGAGAGTAAAGGCTGCTTGCTACTACAACTTGGATGACCTGAGTTTGATATCCCAGACACGGAAGGGTTTGTAGCACCTTTGAAGTAACAACTGTAGGACACCACCGCTCGTGGTACCAACGACGACGACATCCTCAGGCCAAATTTTACCGGCAAAGGTTACAGCTAGTACAAGTTCTCTCGTGTCGACCATTCACCTGTTTGTTCATACCAGACTCTCGGAGTTGAGACAGGAACTCATCAGTGGTCGGACTTTCCAAGTGCAATGGCAATTGGAAAAGAAGGGAATGTGAAGTGGGTAGATGTGAGTGAAATGCAGTGCCAGTTCCAATCTTGTTTGCATACACGAGGACGGGGTCGATGGTTGGGACTCGCCTCCTCTCGTGTGAATTCATATCACACAAAGCGCTGGCCTACCTTGCCTTTGCCATTGAACGCCCCCCTGCTTAGGTCTTCCCCATCCATAAACCCTACCATCCCACTTCATCTACTAACATGGTCTTCGCTCCAAGGGCCTTCGCGGCATCGCATCGGCCTTGGTGGTGCTCACCCACCTGGCGCGTGCCTGGGACGGCGAGCTCTTCGGATCCACCTCGAAAGAAGGCGCGGCGCCGCGCTTCTTCCAGCTGCCCTACCTCCGCATCCTCATCCAGGGGCGCATCGGCGTGACCATCTTCGCCTTCGTCACCGGCTACGTCTGCGCCCTCAAGCCCATCAAGCTGTACAAGCAGGGCAACCAGGAGGCCGCGTTCGTCTCCATCAGCAAGTCGGCCCTGCGGCGCTTCCCGCGGCTGTTCCTGCCCGCCGCGGCCGCGACCTGCGTGAGCTTCCTCCTGGCCGAGCTGGGCCTGTACGCGGTGGCCAAGCACCAGGACAGCTGGTGGATCGACGTGCAGGCGCCCAAGAGGTTCGCGTATCTGGGGGAGGCCGTGGTGAATCTGGTCTACAACATCGTGACTACGTGGACGCGCGGTCTGAACGACTACGATAATAGCCAGTGGACCCTGTTGCCGCTTCTCAAGGGTAGCATGTGGGTGTATGCCTTTATGGTGGCGACAGCGTATGTGAAGCCTAGGTACCGCATGTGGGCGAGTTTTGGATTGTGGGTGTACTTTTTTTGTGCTTCAGACTGTGAGTGGTTCTACGTCCCTCCCTCCCCCCACCCCCTAAAAAAAAACTTCTTTTTCTTTTGTCTTTCTCTTTTTCTGTCACCAAAACATTCTTTTTTGTTTATCAGAATCAGGCTGATCCCATATTGACGTCGATTCATTATCTAGCTGCTTTCGGAATGCAATTCTTCTGGGGCACACTCGTCGCCGATGTGCAGAACCATGAGCCCTTCACAGCTCTCATCGCCAGCCGCCCGCGCGCGAGCGCCCTCACCTCTGGCCTCCTGATGCTCATAGGTCTCACATTCGCCTCGTACCCGGAAGGACACGCCGAGTGGATGGCCTGGTCGCGGGCCCTGCTCAACATCATGCGGCCGGTCCTCCCGAATAACCCGGACTTCCCACGGTTCGCGAGCGGGATCGGCCTCGAGTTCATCTCCATCGGCATCATCTGCAGCCCGTTTCTGCAGAAGGCGCTGAGCAGCAGGTACCTGCTGTTCCTGGGCAGGATGAGCTTTGCCGTGTACCTCCTGCACGGCCCGCTGATGAAGACGGTGCTGGTGTGGATGCTGTACGGCGTGCAGACGCTCCCGGATCATGTCAACGACAAGGGCGAGACGGTCATTACGAGGCTGAAGTATCCGGGGAACCTGACCCTTGTGGCCTGGCAGATCGTGTGGCTGCCGATGCTGTATGGTATTGCGAGCTTGTGGATGAGCTACGTCGACCCGGTCTGTGAGAGGCTGACCAATAGGTTGGTTGAGTACGTCAAGCTTGACGCATCGGAGAAGGGGTCTCTGTTGCCTACGATGTGATTCAAGGGATCCGGCTATAGGAGAGAAGAGCTTGCATGGCAGACGTTGGATTTTCAAATGGTGAAAGGGGGGAGAGGGTTTATCATATAGCTTATGATCTCTTGTTGCGAAGTCATAATGTAATTACTTGGAGACCTGCAAGAAGGAAAGCTGGTTTTGATCACAGAGGCAGAATCTTTTTAATATTTAGATCAGTTTCTCCTTAAAAATATAGTGAGTGTTAAGTAAAGACCCGAAAGCTTTCGTACATAGTACGTTAGAACCCCTACGGGAATGAGCAATGCTTATAATCTAGAAATCTCGAGGAGCAAAATTATAAGAATTACGGCCATTGCTGGGAGAATGTCTTAAAGCCCTGAGCCCGGCAACGGTTACGGCCACCGGGCCGTGAACCTTATCGGTTGAGGAATATCTTGAAATGATACGCCGGGCCTGTTGACTCGTTTTAAAAGTAATCAATCGACGGTGTTCCGCTTTCGCTGACTGAAAGTCGGAGCAAACGGAGTTAAAAGAAAAAAAAAGAAGAAAAAAAGGTGCTGGCCTCAACCGTAGCGACGGTTGAATCGGACACTCTCCGTTGATTTATATGCCCTCCGACCTCGCACAAGCTTTGCAGCAAACCAATATCACTGGCTTGGGAAAGGAAAACATTTAAACTTCAAGCAAACAGTCGCAGGCGCATACAATTAAGTGAACGCGCTTAACTCACGAGGCCGACAACAAGAAAAAACAAAAAAACAAATCGGATCTCGGCTCATTATTTTCACGTCTAAAGCGCCTCTTCGGATTTCGACTCGCTGCCAGGTCTGATCAAGATTCCCCGGAACTTCGTTCGCGATTTCTCGACGCGTTGTGCGCAACCAAAACCTGAAAGACATCGTGACAGCATTTCAAAACATGGCACAACCAAATGGCCTTGCAGGGGGTGTCCCAAGGGATATCCTGCTTACCATGTATCCCGCACCGCGCCGCGCGGCCTGGGAGGAGAGCCTGCTGCAAAAATGCCCTGGGAAGCTGGAAATCCGCTTCGCGAGCACCACGAGGCCAGATGGCACGCCTATCAAGCCCTCAGAGCAAGATCCCGCCGTGTTTGAGGGCGTGACGATGCTCTTCTCATACTTGCCAGCGCCTGCAGGTGCGTTGACTGCCCGAAATCATGATCGATAATCCTCCTTTTCCTTCAATACTGATGGCGGACGCACAGAGCTCGTACCAAAGCTTCGATTCGTCCAGGTGAGCTCGGCGGGAACGGATCTCTGGGCTGATCATCCCAAGTATCTGGATAAGGGGGTGACCTTCTGTACGACCAGTGGTTCTTCTGCGTGAGTCTACAAAACACAGCCTGGCTACTGTTGTGGGAGTCTGGCGAGCTTTGCTAATAAGCACACAAATTGGCAGGCCTCAAATCGCCGAATGGGTTCTCGGAAGCTGGCTCAGGTTTCGCAATGATTTCCTCAGGTATGAAGAGCAGCAGAGAGAGTGCACTTGGGCAGTGGCGCCCACCACGGCCTGGGCAGCAGATTCTATCAATGCACGAGTGTAAGTCACTTGTTCTCCTATTTTCCTGACAATACGTTCGCATTCAGAATTGCCCATCATCTCATTGGCTGTTTTCATTCCTAGTGGTATTCTCGGCTATGGCGCCATTGGTCGCCAAGTTGCTCGCGTATGTAAAGCAATGGGCATGGAAATTCTTGCCTTCACCTCCACCCCGCGGCTTACTCCCGAATCTCGCCGCGACCGTGCCTACTGCGTGCCCGGGCTCGGCGACCCGGATGGAACCCTTCCCAGCGAGTGGTTCCACGGCACGACCAAGGACGATCTGAACAACTTCCTGGCACAGGGCCTCGACATGCTTGTTATCTCCCTCCCTCTGACCAAGGCCACCGAGAAGTTCATTTCGACGGAGCAGTTCGATATCCTGAGCGCCAAGAAGACGTTTGTCGTGAACATTGCACGCGGGCCGATCGTCGACACGGCAGCCCTGATCGAGGCTCTGGAACAGGACAAGATCCGCGGCGCGGCGGTGGATGTTACGGATCCGGAGCCGCTGCCTCGGGACCATGCGCTGTGGAAAGCCAAGAATTGTTTGGTCACGCCCCATGTCAGCTGGCAGTCGACGGGACAGTTCAAACGGGTTTTGGACATTCTTGCTGTCAACGTGGAGCGATTCTTCAACGGCGATCAGCTGGTGAATGAGCTCAAGAGGTGAACATGGGGAACTGGCATAGATATTTACTGAGCTTCGTCATTTGGCGCATTCAGGGTTGCATATGTGCGTTGGAGTTCTTTTAGACTTATGGGTGTTAGACGATACTCTAGACTATATACATTTGTGCACAACTGCATGCATACCGTCCAAGTGGCTTCGGAAGGCGGTCCGTGGACTTCCGTCATACTACTTTCAAGAATCGATACATCAAAAGACCACTTTTACTCGTTATCCTCTGGAATCACATATCCATCCGTGCCCTCGTCACTTCTCTCCACTTTGATCTCATCCCACTCCACACCATTCATCGCCCTGACATACAGCGGACGGATCCGCCTCTGCTGCTCCACGAATCTCTGCTTCGCCTCCGGCAGTTTATCGACCAGCTCTTTTGGAGGTCCCAGCGGCACGCCGTAGCATGCCACGCCACAAGTCTTGCAGAAAGGAGCGAGGTTGAACTTCCTGCCGAATGCGTAGGCTGTGGTGTTTTCTTCTCCCACAAGAGTGACTTGGTCTTTGTCGGGGTAAATGCTGGCAGCTGCCCGCTGTGGAGAAGGTCAGACCGTGACAGGGAGCCTGGGGGAACAAAAGTGGAAGGGAGTCAACGTACTCTCACACATATGCTACAGTTGTCCTCTTTGATCTGGACATCCTTGAGAGCAGGTGTCACCACGGTAAATGCCACTGTGCCGCATTGACAGGACCCAGTGTAGATTTTCTCCTCGATCTCATCGTTAGAGGATATTTTCTGTGTTAAGGATTCGGGCAGCGGAACTGGTATCTCTTTGATACTCGCAGAGGTACTAGAGAACCAATGTAAGTAAGCATGTACTGGTAATTAAGTGCCGAAGCCTTGAGGGGAGAGCGCAAACTCACTCTATTGTCTCAACTTCGGTCCTGAAAGGGTTTACACCAACAAATGCTCTGACCTGCCGTCGCAAAATACTTCAGCTTTGTCATCACCACAAGCCATTCGTTGTGTCTTTGGAGAACCTACATTGACTCCTAATTTGCCCTCCAGCAGTCCCGTTTTATGAGTTCCATAGAGACCCGTTCCACAAGAAATACAGAACTATTAAACCCAGATTAGAGTATGAACACACAGCCCTGAACTGAACTCCACCCTGCATAAGCAAACAAACCTCGTGCCTTAGAGCCTCCGTCTCAAACTCCCCTAACGTATCAGCACTGCCTCTAGTGTACTGTATGTGGCCCTCGCCAGGAAACGCCCACAGATAACCCGACTTGTGGCATAAACTGCAATTGCACCCCGTTGCTCGAGTGATCGCAGGCACCGCGACCTCGAATCTATTCCTGCCACAGTGGCAGTTGCCCTTGTATAAGGTCAGACCGTCGAAGCGACCACATCCACCATCTGCATGCTGTTGTTGTTGGTTTGACTTGGACGAGGGGCGACTCAAGTTCAGTCCCGTCTCTTGGCGTACGACAGGCATTTTCACAGTTTTGAGTTGCCGAGGTTGCCGGTCGTGTAGGTTCGCAAGCAAATTGCTGTTGTTTGAAACAGCATTCGAGGAGGAAGGTTGTTTTGTGAGGGTTTCCGCGGGAAAACTTGACGTCGGTGTAGTGAGTGCGGCGCAGCAAGGCTCTTGTCCGAAAAGAGACTCGATTCGGACGCGAATTCAGCTCGTCAGCCCCCAAGCCTGAAGGGGTGTTCCCCGAAGGACATGTTATCGGGTCTTGGGATTCTTTCGTGCATGCAAAGCTGAAAACTAAAGATATTATTTAGATCTTCAACATGCGTTTTATTGCCTAGTAATTAAACCTTATTTTTGAGATAATCAAGTCGTATATGTTACAAACCTTCAAGAGTGGCAATATCTTTTCTGTCTCGATTACATCGCAAGCAAACGCTCACTCAATGTAGAAACACGTTGCTGAAATATTACGATCAAATATATAATTAAGCTGAATGCTAAATAATGAAAGCAAAGAAAAGACATGAATGAGTGCTTCAACGCGTACCCCCGACTTTCGGACTTTGTTAGACATAGAAACACGTGCTGAGGAGTCATGGTGTGCTGCGCTGGCGTTTTGCTGAATCCTACAGACTTCCCACTAGCCGTTTCTGGGGTTTGTAGCTCTCTATGGCATCTGCGGCAATGCGGAAGGTCTTCGTGCTTGAGGTGGCTTGTGTGTGGAATCCCGCTCCGTCTTACCGCCGGTATCCGCCGGTGTTATCATTTCTCATCGCAAACCCTTGCCTTGACGATAACATGATCTGTTCATTAGAGAGCGGGGAAAGTCTACAAAACGACAACGACAACGTCTGAAACACTTTTACTCGAGTCTTTCTTGGTTCACACACACTGAGACGAACAGCAAGATGGATGCTCCGCAGGCCATCGCGCCCACCGAAAAGGAACGCCAGGCCGGGGTCTACTCGCCGCGCAACTTGCAGAGGGTGCTTGGGGCGCTGCACCGAGATGGCCTGGTTGTCCTGAGGGGTGTCATCGACAAGGGGCACATCGACGCGCTGAATGATAACATGTGCAAGGAGGCCGAGAGGATGATGGCCGATCCAAACCAGGCGTATAATCAGAATGTAAAGTGTAAGATGCTCACCCAGCTGGCTTGACTTATCTCTTTAAAATGCGTGGTGGGCTGGACTGACAGTGCTCTGCTGCTGAAGCCAATTTCTTGCAGAGGCCGCCGGTGACGGACGCAGCTCATCTTCACGAAGACATATACTTCAATTCTTTCCTCCTGCAGATCGCCAACTCGTGAGTACTTCAGCAGGGACTGAGAAGATGTTGGACTGTGTTGGTGTTGACCCGGTCTACAGCTATCTAGGGCCGAAACCCATCTGGAACTGGCTTACATCCAACACAGCCTTGGCTAATACCGCCGGCATGCGTCAGCCCGAGCACAAGGACTCAAACTTCGACCACCCCCTCTGCCCATATTACTTCATCGCCAACATCCCCCTCTGTGACTTTTCCGTCGAGAACGGCGCGACGGAGTTCTGGCTGGGCTCCTCCGTCTACACGACCATCGAGGACCAGCAGACTGTAGATCAGGACTGCACAGTCTCAAATAAAGATTATAAAGCAGGCGCACGCATACCCTGGATCTCGGAAGGGGCCAAAGAGGCCCGGAGGGCTGTTCGCCCGCCGCTTCAGCCGGAGGCTTACCGCGGGGATATTATGATCCGGGACCTACGAACATGGCACGCCGGTATGCCGAATCATTCTGACAAGCACCGAATCATGCTCGGGCTGGGGTATCAGGTGAGAACCAGAAAAAAATATTGACCACAATTAATTAAAAAGGCATTTAGGCTGACTGACGTGATCATTAATAGAGCCCGATTCACCCGAACTTTAAACAGCGCCTCCATCTTCCTCTCTCGCAGCAGGAATTCTTCTTGGGGCAGTCCAAGGGGAGGATAGAGGTCAGGGCCAACTTTTATGACGATAAGGAGTTCTCAAACACGAAAGCCGACACGATGTTTGATATTTGTCCTCAGTATGCATCTGATGAGTAGCCATTATGTGAACTATTTGGAGGACGGGATGTGGAATAGCACAGTAGATGCCAGATTGTACTAATGAGAAGGCTATCGGTTGGAATGTCTTCTGCATGAAGAATTGGTCATTGATTAAAGATACGTCAACAACCAGTCGTGACCACTTAGAAGTATAGCACAACTTATGCAGCAGAGAGGGTCCAACATAAATCCACCCAAGCTACTCGTACATTTAATACCTCTTACTGCAATCTGAGATGACTAGGTTTCCCCTCATTCAAGAAGTTGCTTTGACATGTTCATCGCTCCGAAGGGGAATACTCAATATTATTTTTCAATAACCCTTAATTACATCGATTCTACATGGCACCTTAAAGTTTCCATTCCCAAACGCCGAGGCATCATTAGTCACCAAGTTGTTACATCGAAATTACGTAGTGTTACCCAAATATCGGCACGAGTCTTTGCAACATTGATCCGTTTGCTTCTAGAACAAAGTTCAGGAATCCAAAGATGTTTCAACTAAGATACAAGTTCCTCAGTCCTTGCCTAGCAATGTTGCGATAGGGAGTAGCGTTAGATCTAGAGATAGGGGACGACGTCACGTTTCAATAATAGTTTACGCCTAGAGGCTGGCATGGCCCAATGCTGCGGATTCCTACCTATAGCATGGCGATATGTACAGTAGGACCTGGGGTGGGCTGGTGTAAGCCTGTTACGGGTTAGAGGACCAAGCATGATTCGAACTTTAAAATCAGCCTGCAGGAACATGCAGGAGTGTCTCCACTGGTTTAATTTACTATGTTGCAGCGCCAACGATAGCCGTGAGAGCCGTGAGAGCCATCGTAAGGTTCAGGTCCAGGATGAAGCGGAAAATAAATCCCCCTTCGAGCGAGCAAACCGAGAAATAGCAAAGGGATAGTGTCCTTCGTCTGGTACCATAATATACACCCGATTCTCGACCTTGGCGACAAAACCAAGAAACATCTCGGTCCTACTCGTATATACAAGAGTGGGTCTTGTTTGATGTACAGAGCAGTATAGCGCGCGCGCGCGCTGAGCGATTTCATGGAGGGGGCCATTGGCTCCTTGTCAAAAAAAAAAGGTCTATCGAAGAATCGTGGAGGCCCAGCTGGCATCGGAGCGTGTTCGCCATGTGGGGGAAGGATTCACTAGTCCAAAAAAATATATCCCCCCTTTTCAACTTCCAACAAGCACTTTACCATGACCACGGTATGTATTTGCGGGCCGATCACAAGCCATCGAATGTTGACGACATCGGGATGGCAGCCGGAACAAACCATCAAAAGACGTGGATCTCAGCGGGCCGGCTGCTCATCCAAGAACGGAATGCTCCCGAACTATCGGTCCCTTATTCGTGTACAAATGTACGATGGAGAATCCCATATTAAGAGACTATGTGTCTCGTCTTGCCTCACTGATGTCATGCTTTCGAGACTTCTTTGTGACTTACACTCATTGATGATTGGCTCTCATCCTTTCCTGATCTCTGTGTCTGCAATCTTCTGTCCTTGGATTACAGTCTATCAATCTTGAACAAATTCTCACGCCATGTTGGTGAAATGCCAGCTTGCGGCTCTGGCGCTTGCAACGGTGACCAATGCTGCTCCCTTTTATGGCACCCACCTCAACAAAAGAGATCTTGCCAGCAGCTATGACTACGTGATTGTCGGCGCAGGTGCTGCCGGCTTGACCGTGGCCAATAGGCTTTCAGAGAACAGCAGTAAGTCCTGACACACACACTGTGGTACCCTGACCTTAAAATCATTCTTTGTATAGCAAAGGCTAAACCAACAACTTTTCACCATGCAGATGTGACCGTTCTCGTGATCGAGGCCGGAGATTTGTAAGTTTCCTGGGCAGAGTCAAACACATAAGTACCGGAATCGCTAGTATAATGACTGACTTGGCAATTTTTACAGTGACCAGGACGAGGACTACATCACCATCCCGGGACTGGCTGGCGGAGCAATCGGCACCAAGTACGACTGGAATATCAGCTACGCAGCGAATCCCGAGTTACAAGATCGAGAAGTGTCAATTCCACAGGGCAGGATCGTCGGGGGCTCGACAAAGTTGAACCGCATGGTCTTCGACCGAGGCTCAAAGGCAGACTTTGATGCCTGGGCTGAACTGGGGAATACCGGCTGGGACTATGCTGGGCTGTATCCGTATTTCAAAAAGGTTCGCAGACTTTGATCATAATGGTCCAACAGAAAGAAGAAAATGACTTAAGGGAAGCTGACTGTTTTTCTCCACAGCAAGAGAATTTCACAGGTCCTGATGCAGATATTGTTGCTGAGTACGGTGTTGAGACCGACCCAAGCTCGCACGGCTATTCTGGCAACGTGCAGGTCAGCTATTCACCGTTCTTTTGGCCATTGACGCGTAAGTCCTGGTCTTTGTCTCTTTTCCTTCCTTCTTTTCTTCAAGTCTGCCAATCAGTGCGGCTTTCTCTGCGTATGTCTAATTTTGTCTCCTAGACAATATTGTCGATGCGACGGAGGAGTTGGGAATTACTATTCAGACGGATCAGGCATCTGGAGAACCAATTGGAGGGTATTTCTGCCCTCACAATATCGACCCAATCACTATCACACGATCCTCTGCGGAGGAGGCTGAGTACGATGGTGTGAAGAATCGTTCAAACCTCCACCTCGTTACTGGCCAGCAAGTAACGCGGCTGATCGTGGACTCGTCCAATGGCACGGCGAAGATCACTGGTGTGGAGGTAAGGAAATTCAGCGACAGGCTCATTATCAGCTCCTTGTCCAAGAAGCATCCAGACTAATTCCAACCCAGTACGCAGCATCCGTCGACGCGGAGAGGTCGACAATTTCCGTAGACACAGAAGCCATCTTGGCTGCTGGGGCTATCTTCACGCCACAGATCCTCCAGGTGTCCGGGATTGGATCAAGCAGTCTTCATAAGGAGATTGGAGTCTCAACAGTCGTGGATCTGCCAGCTGTTGGACAGAATTTCCAGGATCATGTTCTCCTGTACACGGTTGCAACAGGTGAGTCTATTCGATATTAGCACCTTTCAATGCTAAGAGAGCGCCTGTTTGACAAATCCTCCAAAGTGACCACCAGCGAAATCACGAGCAGTGATCTCACCAGCAATGCTACATTCGCAGCCGAAGCACTGGCCGAATACGAACTGGAAAAGACAGGGCCTTACTCTACACCCACCGGCGACTTCCTGCTGTTCTTGCCTCTGTCTACATTCACCAACGACACCTCCATTGCTGCCCAGGCCGCCACCCAGAATGGAACGCAGTACCTCCCAGCTGACACGCCAGCTGAGGTGGTCGTCGGCTACGAAAAACAGCAGGCTGTCATGAACAGCCGTCTCAACAATACGGATTCGGCCATCATGGAGTATATCTGGGACACAGGCTCGATCGTCCTCGGACTCGAGCACCCTTACTCCCGCGGGACCGTCCGCGCCGGCTCGAACAGCACCTTTGATGCACCCATCGCCACGCCGGGCTACCTGTCCAACCCAATTGACGTGCAGGTGCTGATCGAAGCCGTCAAGTACACCCGGATCATCAGGGATACTGCCGCCATCCAGAGCCTGCTGCCCGTCGAGACCTCACCAGGGCTGAACGTGACGAGCGATGCGGATATTGAGGATTTTATCCGGGCCAACGCGGCCACGCTGTACCACCCATCTGGGAGTTGCAAGATGGGACCGCGGGAGGAGGGAGGCGTGGTGGACACATCTTTGAAGGTCTATGGGACGAGCAACCTGCGGGTTGTGGATGCCAGCGTTATTCCGTTGATGCCGGCGACACATATTATGACGGTTGTCTATGGCATTGCAGAGAAGGTATGCTCGCTACGATAGTTATCTCATATTCGCATCCTTGGTGTAAAGATTGCTAATTTTTGACTCTTCCACAGGCTTCCGATATTATCAAAGGCGCATCACCATGAACAACTGGTTTGTGATCAAGAGATTTTAGACATATACTTACCTTCTAGTGAAGATATTAAATATACGTTTCTAGACTAGAAATTTGAACTTGACAGCCAGATTATTGAGTTGTTTTGGGGATACTGAGATTTTACTGGAAAATCAGTTCGTTTTGTCTTGTACAGAGAAGATATTTCTCTTGAGGAATACGGCTACACAAGCTGTCTCTTAAGACACCACATCTCTACGACCAAATCCATGAAACCTTTACAAGCCCATGAATTTAAGCCACTGCTACCAAGGCCCCACAAGACCAGTACGTCCGAATTACGAGGCTCGCCAATTTCGGAACTCGTCGATAGTCAAGATGGCCAATCCACTCTCACCGCCCTTGACTCATGACCTATCTTTGTCGCTTGATTTCTTCATCTGCACTGGCAAGATGGCCGAGCGGTCTAAGGCGCCACGTTCAGGTCCTTTCAAACTTGAATATCTCTTCGTGGTCTCGCAAGAGGCGTGAGTTCGAATCTCACTCTTGTCAATTCGCTTTTTGTTGCTACCCTCTTACCTTTTTTGTATCCAGAATTTGGTTGGTAGATGTGAGACATGATTTCCTAGTACATTGGCTGGTTTACGGACTTGCAATCCACTTCTCTCTTTCAGCGGTCGTGGGGAAGACTCGGAGGGGAGAAGAACAGAAAGGATTTATTGAGAAACCGATATCACAAGGTCATGTCTCGTTCTATTACTAACTTGATTCCATCGTCAGATTAATATATAAATACATTCCCCATACAGAACTAAATCCACCTCGTCTAACAGCTCAGAGATGATATTTGAAGTCCAGCTCCCGGTCTCCAGTCTTGACCTTCCTCGTGTCCTCAATTTCTCCCCTGGCGATCTTGTCCTTGGTCCTCGTCTGGCGAGAAATATACAGCGCCTTGGATGCAATGAAAAGCTGTGCAACACCAATCGACCCTAAGCTGAACGCATTGCCCAGCGTATACGGGGCCTTCCGGTAGATCTGACCCGCCACGATCCCTGCACAGTTGCCCATGGTCTGCTGGAACCCGATGGCCGCCGCCCTCCTGTAGTGCGGCGCAACGTTGACGTTCAGCCAGGTCAGGTTGATCCCGGGCCCGTTGTAGGCGGCGATGGCGCAGAGGAAAGTGCCAAAGAACTTGACGCCGTTGGACACGGGGCTGAGGATAAGGGCATAGCCAATGATGCCAATGCAGTTGGCAAAGACGAGGAAGGGCGAGCGCAGGGTGAAGCGGTCCGAGGCGAAGGAGAGGGCGAGGAAGCTACCGCCCCCGACGATGTAGACGGGGATGGTGAGGTACTGAGCCTGCAGGGAGTTGTAGCCCATGGATTCGATGATGGAAGGGAGGAATGTGGAGAAGCCGTAGAGGAGGATGTCTTGACAGAACTGAATAGCGCCGCTGGTGAGAGGGGGGGGGGGGGAAAGAATGTGTGGGTTAGCGAGGATCTCTTGACATACTATCATGCTGTCATGCTTGATTTTGAGGAAAGAGAGGGAGATCTGGTTTGCTTACCTGAACCACAGTTTGGGGTCACGCAGCGTGATGAATATCTCCTGCCAGCTGAACTCCTCGGAGCCCATATATCGAGCGCGCTGCTGGTCTCGAATACTCATGAGCGCCTTCTCGCGGTCGCTCAGGAAATATGCGTTGCTTGGGTCATTGGGCAGACCAAACCAGACAATCAGGGCAACCACCATGCTGAAGATGCCCTCGATAATGTAAACCCACCGCCAGCCGGCGTATCCGCCAACGCCGTCCATCTTCAGGATGAGGTACGCGAGCAGGCCACCAAAAGCACCCGACAGGGCCGTGCACACAAACAGGTACGAGACACGCCTCGCTTGCTCCTCCCGCTTGTACACCATGGTCAAGTACAGGTTCAGACCCGGGAACAAGCCGCCCTCGCATGCACCCAGGACGAGCCGTGCAGCGTACATGCCGCCGATGCTGGTGATGAAGCCAGAAAATATGGTGGTCAGCGACCAGATGATGCAGAGACCCGTCATCAGGATGCGCGGCGTGATTTTCTTCAGGGCGATGGCCCAGGGCGCCTCGACGAGGACGTAGGTGGCGTAGAAGATGGAGACGGCCGTGGAGATCTCCTCGGTGCTGGCGTGGATGTCCTCGGGCATGCCGGCCACCTTGACGTTTCCGATGTTGGAGCGGTCGAGGAAGCACGAGAGGTAGACGAGCATGATGACGGGGACGAAGAAGATGTCCAGCTTCGCGAGCAGCTTGCGCTCCTCGGCCGGCTCGATGGTCTCGATGGCCATCGTCGACGACGCCGCACCTTGTTCGGCTGACAGGGGCCGCTTCTCCGTCATGTCGCCTTTGGTGGACAGGTTGTCCAGGGACGGCTGTGCTGACATGTTTTGTTGGGATGCTGGGACAAGTGAAAGGACGGAAAAAGGAGGGGAAAAAAGGAGAGGGCCTTTGCTTTGCCTTTCTCAAGCTCTCAAGACATGACGATCCCATGTGAATATTGGATTTGAAACCCTTTTAATAAAGTATTCATGATCCTCATCAATAATGAGAATAACAATGATAGTGATTGTACATAGTATTGGTGGTTCCGGCATATGGAGACGCCACCCGATGGAGCAGAGGAGGAGACAATCTGAGATAAGCTGAAGGGGAACCTCCGGTAGACTGGTCGCGCTATCAATCAATTAGGTATACTAGGGGTATAAGATATCAGCATCGCCCGATCAGAGGGGAAACCAAACGTCTCCACACTACCGAACGTGAACATTATCGGCTCATGACTCTCACTACTGCTCAACACTCTCTCGCGGTCTCGTGCCGACTCCGATCCCCTCAAGGATTACATCGCCGCTAAGACATCATCGGTGGGCCACGCCGCCTGGTGGTTCATTGACATTTGTCGTGGGGGATGGCCGGAAGGCAGCGAAGAGAGGCGATCGGAGAGGTTTCCCGACCTGTGGGGCCGAAATCGAATGCTTATAGGCCCTGAGGCCTTCGCTAAGTGCATCGCATATGCACTTATTACGGTTTAGTCCTTTTGGCTACGAAGCAAATCAATGTCCAGTACCATCAGTAAGCAAATATATCTTAGCATTCTTGCTCTCGAACCTGATAGTCATTTGAAACAGAAGTCCCTTGCATTGCTCCAAATCTAATCGAAATATATTGGCAGTATAAACTATTACATTGAAGCAAAGCATAGGTATTATGCACTCAGTAGATGCATATTTTTGGTTTTGTCCTTTCTTTCGCTTGTGATAGAACATCTACGCAACAATTATTATCGGTGGCCTTAATGAAGGCCTCTGCGAATCAACGCTCTGTCAAGATCTTCTCTAGAAATAGGTGGATTGGTGCGCTGTAGAGAGAGCGGAAAACAGCTATCTAGATGAGGCTATCTAGATAGAGGGTGTCTGGCGATAATTAGTGGGGGCCAGTGACTCACTGGCCCTCGCACATCTTCGGTTGCAATTCGTAGACAGTAACTATGACATTTGCAATCAACTATGCATTTTGACCTATTCCCTATCCCAGAGCCGCGATGATACATGCGCATTGCTTGTGTTTGCCTCGAGAGCAAGTTCTCACCAGCATTCTTGAAAATGATAGACTTCTGTCGAATATAGAGCGTAACCTATGGTAGAAGGAAGCACAACTGTACCCCCCATCGACTACTGATGCAAGTGAACAGTGTTGACCAGGAATTGACTCATAGTTATGACATAACAGTGTCTCACTATATCATGAAATGCGGCCGGTGGAACACGACCGGCATTATTATCGACACATTATTTGATGTTGGTCAAGTTCAAAACGTCAGTTTTCGAAAATCCAGAAGATGAGCCAGTCAGCAGAGATCAATAGTGTGAGCAGCGGCAATCTTGGAGTATGATCTGGCCATACCTTGAGTGACTATCGGAGTAATCTTGCCATGTCGCAGATAGTACAGCTGTCAGACACGACAAGGGATGAGGTCCCGGATAAGAACCTGCTGTCTGTACACGAGGATGTTCCAGGAAGTTGACTCCTAGGCAGGAGTGAATCAAGCCACAAACCAGAATCACCTCGCTTCCTGTTTATCTAGCGGTTTGGTGAGCTTGTCAGCTAACGATTTGATTACACTGCGGTTAAGCTCTAGCCTCTGTAAACGGAGCGATATCATCTTCTGTGAAGTGGCGGTGAATGCTAGGGATGGTGACATGGCCCGCGCCTGATAGCGATGCAGTATTTAAAAGAAAACGGTTTCTTTTCTTCTCCTTTGTTTTCTTCAAGTTTCATCTTTGAGATCCTCAAGTACGCTAAGAGTTTTTATCAACTTCGGAGACGTTGACCTACCTAATTGGCCTCACTCTTTGGTAGGCCAAGCTCGGTGCCAGTCCCCGACGAGGCTGGTCTGCTGGTTCTTCAATTTCACATGAGACCATATTGATGTGGCTCTTTCAGCTTCCATGGGAAGATGTTGACCATACCAAAGCTGGAGGAATCTGACCTGCATGAACAGCGAGCACTGCACATGAAGTGTTTGCCCAGGCCTTAAAGTGCTTTTGTATATGCACTTACGCCCTAGTTACCGGTGCTAAGGCTTCAGATATGCACAAATCCAACTGCCCCACGTCCAGCTATCACCCCGTTTAGCCGTAGCCGAAGCCGACGACGTGCATCTCTCTCCTACTACTGCACCCCGCCGTCAGCCTCGAACACCCTTGCTTCGCCTCGATGATCTTCTATCCATGCGACTCTCCTCGCAGAGCCTCAATGCCTCCAGAGCTCGAGACCCAAGACCTGAGACCTCGAATCATTCATTAACCCGTCCATTTGTCACTGGAACTCCATCTCGGTGGATCTTTCCCCTTGTTTCCCCATGGAGTCGGGACACTGTGCCGACGATCGAGACCTCTTCGCTTTGGCTGGGCTGAGCTAAACAAGAAAATTTCATTATTTTCTTGTATTTTCCTTTCTCCAGATTGACAACTTATTGACTCCACTCTGCCATGCCTCGCGTGGCATCTCATGGCTCCTCTGGGTCACCCCCCACCAGGGCCAGTGAGAATCTATTGAGGCCTGTCGCGTGAGTTCTCCTAGTCCACAGTCAGGTCATCTTGCCGCTGCTGCCCCTGGAAGCTGTCGAAGCTGTCGAGAGATCTCAACAGGTGGGTGGGTTGTGCTGACAGGACACGCATCAGCTGTAACCGTTGTCGTGATCGTCGATCTTACTGTTCGAAAGATCGACCGAAATGTACAAGATGTCAGGCGGGCCGCTTTAAATGTGTCTATGAGACCGCCAGGAAGATCACCGTCAATGAAGCGTGAGTTGTTCCTTTTAGTAATTAGTCTCTATCAAAGTCGTATTGCTTTTCCCTCAAGCTTACAGTCAGTAGATACCTGAGACACCTCGAAGCCAAGGTCAAATTCTACGAAGGTGCGTCTGTCTCATATATATATATACACTCATTAACCTTGCATTCGAGAGTGGGCCAACCCCCTCCACCTCCTTCGTGTTACTAAACTTGTTCTAGAGACATATCCCCATCTTCGAATGGACACTGGAAAGACTGCATCGACCCGATTTTCAACCTCTCGTGAGGAAGATGACGAGATCGAAGATGAGTTGTTGCTCCCTGAGGAGTTCACTCAGCTCAGTGTAGAGTCTCCCAGAAGCACATCCACAGGTAAGCAACAGGGCTGGGAGTGGGTCGTTATTTTCCCAAAACTTTCTCAGGACTCCTCCGGCTGATCAGTTTCTCCAGGATTCAAAGGCCCCGCGCATTCAGACCACTTCCTCAAGAGTTTCGGGAAAGTTTCTCTGCTGCAGGATGATGGAAGTCTAGATCAACATGAAGACTTATACGACAGAGAGGCTCTCCCCTCCCGGCGGTTCTCGCAGAACAGTCATATTCGGCTACCTCCGATGGACATTGCCCGACAACTATATGCTGCGCAGTACACATATATCGGCACCATCTTCGCCTGGACCGACCCAGCTGCTTTCGAGTGTCTCATGCAGGAGGCGTACCAGGGCCCTCCGGACCTTGGCGACCTCAACTCCTGCCTGGTCCACTCAAAACTGCTTGTCATCTTGGCGTTTGGGAAGATGTACTCAGTCAACCAGTGGATCGACTGGCAGGGGCCTCCTGGATTTGACTATTTCACTCGCGCGCTGGAGCTTCTTCCCGACGTGCACGAGGAAGGCTCTATTCTGTTCGTTGAGACTCTTGCTCTCGTTGGCTATTTCATGCAGAACCTGAACAGGAGAGACGCCGCCTTCTTATATGTCGGCATGGCCCTCAGGATGGCAATCACACTCGGCCTGCACCAGGAGTCAACCAACACTGAGCTGGACGATGTCACGAGAGAGCGCAGGAGGCGTGTCTGGTGGAGCGTCTACAGCCTGGACCGCATTCACAGCGTCAAGTCGGGTAACCCTATCACCATCTATGACGAAGACATCGGCGTCTCTTTCCCGTCCAAGCTCCCAAGTGAGCCCGACTACTCGGCTGCAGACGCCCTCAGGAACTACACCAAGCTCTCTCAGATCTGTGGTGAGATCACCGTCAGCATCTACCGCCGTACACCCAAGTCCGGGTTGACCTTGATGGCGGCCGTGAAGAAGATCATCATGGCCTTGTCCAAGTGGCACCAGGAGCTTCCCGAGGAGCTGCGTTTCGACCCAGCACGCCTGAGCATCAGCCGAGAGTCCGTGTCGACACTTCTTCACTACTCACAATGCATCAACATGACCGCACGGCCGCTGTTGTTCCACGTTGTGCAGAAGCGTCTCAAGGCAGGCTTGGCCGACAAGGAACGAGACTGGAGGGAGGGTCTCACACAGACCACAGTCAAGGTCATCGAGATGTGTGTGGCTGCGTCCCAGGACACGATCAACATGATGACTGTCGCTGCGCAGAAGAACCTCGTTGCCACCTATGGCTACATGGACTCAGAACATGCCTTTTCCGCCGCTATCGTCCTCGTTATGGTCTGCGTGGCGTTCCCCACCGACCGGCAGAACACCAGCTCCATGAACGCGGCCCTTGAACTCCTTCGAGCCATGTCGCAGAAGGGCAACAGCCACATGGCGACCCGCTACGACCTCTTGGACCGGCTGAGGATTAACTTCATTCCAGATGCCGTACCCATCTCCACCACTTTAGACGAGCAGCCATCGGTATCCGCGCAGATCTTCCAGATGTCTCCAGCCACATCCCCTTCCACCACTCGTCAGCAGCCTGTGCCGGCGCTGTCTCCTGGCAGCAGCATGGAGGTCTCTCGACGTCTGTCCCTGCAGCAGCAGGCAAGCTCGGTCCCAGGCCATGACCCAAACGTCCCTGTCCCAGCTAGAGGCGCCAGAAGAATGAACGTGCACCCGGGCCTACAAGTCACCAGCGGCTTTCCGCAGCAAACCTTTTCGCAGATGCCAGACTTCACGTTCCTGACCAACCCGAGCCTGGGTGAGGGCATGTTCTACGATGTGGACATGAGTGGCGTCGGCAATAACAACCAGGACTTTTGGGAAGAGGCTTTTGCGAATCCTGCTGGCGACCCAGGCAACACGCTGATGGAGAGTCTTGAATGGACGCAATCGGGCCATGGATCAATATAGCGGCCATGACATCTAAGAAGAGCCTGAATGGCAGATTTGGGTGCGGAGTTAAAGGCTTGGTCAGGGTCAAGTAGGCTTTTTCGACATGTGTTGACTGGCATTTGAGTGTGTTTGAGAGGCTCTTGATATTGATTCATGCTCTGACGCAAACTTTCTGCATCAACAAGTTTTTCCAGTTTCTTATGAGAAAATAACCACAAACGAGGCTGATGATAATGCAGCTACACAAATCAATATTTCCATGTAGACAATGGATAAGTGATGTTACATTTGCTGGCTTTCAACATCCATGTTTCTACACAACTGCCTTACTTCTTATCGCTTTGGGTTAATATTCTTCGCTAGATTCGAGATTTCATCACATTATCAGTCGTAAGTACTTATAAGCCTTATTATCCGCCTCATAAATCTTGGCTGACAGTCTGTTTTTGCACAGTTCCTTAATCCTCTATGCAATGAAATCACTCGAGCGGGCCTAGCTTCTCACTTTGCTTCGCATCTCTTGTAGCTGGGGGCAGGTTTTGACTACCTGATTCCTCACCATGGATCGACTTTTGCAAATAATGCTCTCTTGTTCTCATATTTGGTAAAATGATGTTTAATTATGGGTTGTAATGATTATTGTTTGGTCTGATTAGATATGTTGTCTTCAGGTTTATTTGCATTATTCGCCTCAGGCCATTTGGCATTGTTCGGGTTTTCCCAACGCTTTTGCTTCCCACTTCGCCCTCACTCATCCACATCCACAGAAAGCCCTCTTACAATTACGACATTATCTCGTTTCTAAAGCCCACGGGTTGTAACTCCGGAAGCAGCCTTCATAGCAATAGTAGCCATGACAGCGTACTTTCTAATTGATCCAGCCACGCCGGAATGGCTTGCACTCGAACGGAGCAGGCAGCTCCAGAATTGGTCTCTTAGTCATAGGCACTACACGATAGTGTTGGATAGTATACTTGGCCACTCTGAGATGAGGAGTCGGAAATAGGCTTTTGCAAATGAACAGACGCACGCTCTTAGGTGAGATGCAAGGGCAGGGTCTGATCATATTTTCCTCCGGTCGGCGACAGCTGAATGGCAAGGACGAGAAGTTGCACTCGGGGTAGTCCTTTTGGGAACGATTTAGGGAGTGAATGGAGATGTCAAAGATTATGTCCATCTCTTCCCCTTTCTGAGAGCAATGAGGTCGATGTCATCGTTTGCTGTGACTGAGGTGACGTAAACTCTGTGGTCGTCATCAGACTTCCGAAACCTGTTCCAAGATAGCTTCCAGACGATAATACTGGAACCCACCCCCCCGGGGGACACCCGGGACCCAATAATCTGTGCTGTCTCATTCGAATAAACCTCCGGTAATAATTACCTGCATGGATTCGTAGTGTGTCGTGCCAGATGTTTATTGGAACCGAAATACGAGAATATGAAGGGAAGAGATTTTTGCATTTCTTTTTCTCACGACAGAAATACGCAGCTTCGAGTGGTGGTGTAGCAGGAGAAGCGCAAGGTTGTGAACCTCAGGGCATCGAGCAGATAGCAACCCTTACATAGGTGACAATGTAGTTTGGGGCTGAAAATATGATGATATAGCCCCAATCAGACTTCAGGGCCTTGATTTTCCCATGTCGCTGTTGCTTTTGCCCTTGTCGCCAAATCTGATCCATACACTTTCTCCGAAATTTGTCCGCATTGATAGCAATTATTCCTCAATACATTGGTAAGAAGCCACTATAATTCTTTTGTATTGGACCAGGCAGACATTGATGTCGTTGTTAGCCAGGTCCATTGGTCGGCGAAGGACCGATTTGCCAGGGGAAACGTGGTTCATGCTTAGGAGATTAATGGATTTAGGTGGTTCCGAGGGCTGGCCTTTTTGTCATGGGCCGGAATAAATATGGGAGGATCTGTGAAGAATATAGCGGTGTATCCTTGATTTATAGCTCTGTCCCATGGTCTCTATTGCCAGGCGATCGCGGAAACGGTGAAGCGGCTCAGACGGATTTCGGATGGCCACGTGAATGAATATTTCGGTATCCCCTATACCGGAGACAACACTACCACCGCGTGTAAGGGGTATGGCTGCCAAGGTTGTGCTGCAGTGACGTTGGGAAGATGGAACTGGTCGTAATGACGGATATACATTCTAGGCGTAGTCGCAGAGCACCTCCGGATCCGCGGCCAGGGCGTCAACGCAACCCCCGATACCGCCTTGCTCTTGTCCAGAAAATGGCACCAGTGGCGGTTTATAGCAGAGTCAGGGTACCGAGCAGCCTCGCTACAGGGTTCATGGTCCCCAGCACTGTCCACATAAAGCATCTTCGTCATCGTGTATAGGAGCAGGAACCACATTGTCTGTCGCGGCCCGTGACGGCGATATGGGTGACTTGAACGGCCGGCACCACCAATGACCTCAGGACCCGGTTGGCTGACAGAAGCCAGGAACTTGAGTGTACCTTCTTCGCAACCCGTGCATTGATTTCTTCTCCATCCTTGATAAGATTCTCCGACTGCTCGCGCCGACGTACACGCATTCCTTCTCCCGGGCCCTACGGCGACCCCTCCTCTTGGGCGCCGAGTACCTCCCCAAGGTGTATTGGGGAAATCGTATGTCCACATCATGTAGTCATAACCGCCGAGACGAAGATGTAGGGGAATTCGTGCTGCATAGGAATTCGTGCTGCATGGTGAAATGCTATTGCTGTCCTCCCAGCTGCACATCTCACCACCTCTTCCCCACCAGGCACGCATGAAAGCCGTAAGCCACAAGGGAGCTCGGAATAAAGCGTGATATGCGCCATCATAGCATAAAACGAATTCGTGTTGTTGTGGCCGAGAATGCTGCTTAGAGATCCGAGCTATCTCCGTTGATTTAGTGCTTGGTAGCCAGACAGCAGAGGTATTGTGGAATCAGGATGCTGTTGTCCCCATAGCTGCTTATTGGGTAGCAGAAAGCTGTCCTGGAGCAGGATGTGTGTGGTTCAGCAAAAGAGCTTTGGTTTCAGCGGAAACGCAGCCGGTATTTATAGTCCACAGCTGCACTGCACTGACGATGCATTCCTGCATTACCTCGGAAGGTCACCAAACTCATCAAGTCAGAACATAATCTGTGTGAGTCCGACCGCCTACGCAGCTATATAGGCCACAGCCATTTCCAGTCAGCTGGGAGTGGTCACTCCTTTTAGCTGTCGCATATAATCGGTACTCTTTGGGTAGTGACAAACAGAGTTCTGGGATTCAATCCGGAATTATATAACTACAGAGATACAGACAGTACGAGAACTGAATGGAGGTGCCTTTAGAATCATGTGGGCTAGTTTAGGACAGCAGATTTTATGCCACAATTAATTCTCTATTTAATTGCCGACTTTGTATAGTCACTTTAGCATTCCTCGTTGCTCTATACAGACATTGTCGTATCGATAAATACAATAGACTACTAAAGCCAATAGTTCAAGTGATTTTGCGGAGCTGAGCAACAATGGCACAACGGTACAACGACAGCACCGGCACATTTCAAGAAATACAAATGAGACATATATCTAAGCATTGAATGCTTCATCTGTTGGAAACAGGGTATAATTATAATGAGGAGTGGGTGGTTGCCTTTACCAGTGGCAACAAGTTCGTATTCCAAAATCATTGGATTCGATGCCGACTGCGGACTGGGGAATATAGGAGAGCGTGTGAGACCGTATTCCTTAGAAACACGTCTAAACTAAATCGTTGCAGGAAGAAACAGTGACAAATGATGGTACAATTTTTGACGCGCCTTTTCCCAGCAGCATAAGCAGCTGCCACTGCAGTCTGCGCTTGATCGATGCCTACTTAGTTAAGTAAATTTTCTA
The DNA here is from genome assembly GCA_014849355.1 of Cryphonectria radicalis. Taxonomy (NCBI): domain Eukaryota; kingdom Fungi; phylum Ascomycota; class Sordariomycetes; order Diaporthales; family Cryphonectriaceae; genus Cryphonectria; species Cryphonectria radicalis. The sequence goes on from JACWQW010000017.1 coordinate 110,757, forward strand.
GAAGCTCAATCGACTGACCACCTTGGAAAAACCCTGCGATCCTCGATCATCTTGTTGATGCATCTTCCTCTGCCCCCCTGCCGATGCCACCACCTGTGTCTATTAGTGCTTTTTTATGTGCCATAATGGTGTCGAGATATGCCTCATTTCAGGCAGCAGCAGAATATAATCCTAGAGCTCTTCTTGAAGGCCGAAGAAATGAGTCATTGACGGTGAGAGTCGAGATAAGAGAAAGAAAAGACGTATTTGCTTGGTTGGGCTGGGTAGACCTTGATATCTGAAGTCGACACCTGTCCTCAACTTCGGCCCGCGGCGCACGGGGTTTGGCCCGGATCAAGCGGCTGAGGCACAGCACCCGCTGCGCAACAAGTCCTCCCCCCATGTTATCTTTAGTGAGATGAGGAACAGGAGCATTCATGGGGTTTCAGGATAACATAAAAGTGCCAGACACCCTTCAATATCATGTAGGATAGAAAACGAAGAGTCAAACTGGCTATCGAAATCTCCTACGTCGTTGTCACAATTAAATAAGCCTCTTGCAATCACTATCGAGCCACTTGCCAATTTTTAACATGGCTAAGTTGTTGATCACTAACTGCACCGTCGAGGACGCAGCCGAGATGGCCCATAACAACATACCAGCTTTCTGGCAGGACCAGAACTGGCGGTATTGCTGGGTGCATTTCGGACTGGAGAAGCTCATCAAGGCCACCATCGACCGATACCCTCGCAACCAGCTCCTCAAAGACCGTGACGTCCTGCGCCACTTCAAAGCTGTCGACCCCGAGACTGGAAAGCTCATCGGCTATATCCGCTGGCGACTGCCCGTGAACCGCTGCAAGAATGAAAACGGGGACCCGGTCTGGCCAGAAGGTCAGGTCCCGGATGTCAGCCCCGAAGAGAGAGAGGCATTTAACAAGAAAGCCCAGGCGGCGGAGTGGAAACCGAAAGATTTTGGTGACGACGACCACTTCGATGAAGTTTTTGCCGAAAAAAGGGACGCACTTGTGGCCGAGAGGGAGTACATCAGTACGTTCGTGCTTCATATATGCATATATGTCCTTGTCGGGATCAATATCGTGGACTGACTAGCGAGTCTTGACTCTCGTGATTTAATTAGTTCTGGACTATCTGGCGGTCCGTCCTGACATTCAAGGCAAAGGTATCGGGTCGGCCCTCGTCAACCATGGTATACAAAAGGCGCGAGAACTGGGCATCGATGTATTCGTTCTGGCCTTTGCCAGTGGGTTCAAGCTCTACGAAAACGCCGGCTTCGAGGTACTAGAGACGGTTGACCAGGATGCTACAAAGGTTGGAGGGACTGAACACTATATCGTCAGACTTATGGAGCTTCGGGTCCGGGAGGGCTGAGACCGCCTGAGGGATACAGATAATATCACCCACGTCTAAGGAGATAGATACTTACTTTGTAAGTGCGCAGTCTGACTCTGGAGAATATTCACAAGATGGTTTAGTTTTTGATTAAATTACTGCGAATTATCCTTTCCCTCTGCATGAGTTGGCTGAGGATGTACCCATCTGTATCGCAAAATCGATCGCCAGTGCGTCGCACTGGCTCTACCCCTTATATCGTCACAATCTGTCACGTGTTCAATATGTGTTGCTGTATTTAAATAAAATATCTGACACGATGTTAATTAAAGAGAGGAGGGGGTCCATCCGCAGAATCATGCGTGCTGCTGTCACATATGAAGCGGGGTGTACAAGGCCTAGAGGCATCCTGTTCGTGCGGCTAAAGGTAAACTTTTACTGCCACGTAAATAAAAGCCCGTATATGCATGCCATTATTCAATCCGTCAACTCAGCAAGATCCACAAGCCCCCCCCCCCCCAACTTCGCATGTGAAAAGCGTTTGAAACAACGTACGATACCAGGGATTGATGTGTCAATATGCTATGACCAGCCTAAACCCGCAAATTCGGCGGCTGTGTCTGTTCTCGGCCATGAATATACCGAGTCGTGCCGTATTTCTGATCACCAGGTCATGACCCCTGATCAATGAAATCAATGCCACCAAGTAGATTTTGAGATTCATATGAGCCCCAAATTCCGTCTCTTGCCGGCAGATGCTTCTGTAGATTTCCCAGATGGTATCAACGTCCTCAACGTCGATCAGAGGCCATTTTCAGGCTCAAAATTCAACATGATGTCCAAGCGAGGATTATTGGCTTCTTTGGGGCTCACCACGATCCTGACACTTGGTGGTTTTGCTGCTGAAAATGACAAAAGAGATGTCATTGTCACATTCAATGATATTTTTGTTCCCCCATCGGATTATATCATCCCCAAGACGCTCTATGGACGCACCGTCCAGCTAACAGATGGCACACTCCTCGCGACCTGGTGGGTGGACTCTTCTTTTTCCTGACAATGGATCTGCAGCATGAATTTACAGGCATTGATTAAGAGTCAATAATTACAGGGAAAACTACTCTCCAGAACCGCCCAATGTCTATTTTCCGATTTACCGAAGTACTGACTATGGCCAAACCTGGGCCGCCTTGTCCAACGTCACAGACCAAGTCAACGACTGGGGCCTGCGCTATCAGCCCTTCCTCTACTTGCTCCCACAAGCTATCGGCGATCTGGCGGCAGGAACTATACTATGCGCAGGAAACTCCATCCCGTCAGACTTGAGCCAGACTCAAATCGACCTGTACGCTTCCACAGACGACGGTGCCTCTTGGTCCTACGTCTCGAGCATCGCCTCTGGCGGCGTGGCAGAACCCGTCAACGGTGACACACCAGTATGGGAGCCTTTTCTGATGGTATATGACGACCAGCTGGTGGTATACTACTCGGACCAGAGCGACACAACCTACGCCCAGAAACTCGCCCACAAAACCTCCACAGACGGCGTGACGTGGGGCACCGAGGTCAACGACGTCGCCCAGCCGACATATTCCGCCCGCCCAGGCATGGCCACCGTCGCTGAGATGGGAAACGGCGAGTACATCATGACGTACGAGTACTGTGGAACCGAGGACTGCGATGTGTATTATCGCATCAGCGACAGCCCGCTGACGTTCGATTCTGCGACCGATAACAAGCTCACGGTGACTGGAGCTACACCCGTTGGCTCTCCGTACGTTGTCTGGAGCTCGTCGGGCGGGACCAACGGCACGATCGTTGTGACCGCGGCCAGCAACACGCAGATCTTTGTCAACACTGCTCTTGGGGACCCCGACTCTTGGGTTGAGTATGACACGCCTCAGTCCGGCGCCTACTCACGGCATCTGCGTGTCATGGATGATTCGGATTACCTTCTCATCATGAGTGCCGGGTATCTAGACAGTGATAATTGGGTTACCCTGAGTGTGATGGAGTTACCAAATCTGTGAAGGAAAGGAAAAAAGAATATGGATTCGAATGATCATAATAAAATAGGTGTCGCACCACTTCTTCTAAGTAACCTTGAACAATTAAGTGCATTGTGAACGAATAACGATGTACTTATTCGCGCTTAGTAGGAATGAGATGTGATGCCTCGAGTATTTGATCTTCTGAGTGCATGATGAATTATTTTCGTCCAGTGGTTGAAGTCAGAATGGCTTTGCAGCATCTCCAGCCGTATGTGGCCCCAAGTGTGTGAGCAATATGAACGGGAGCTTCCAATGGCACAGGGAAAAACACCCGGGCATGAAAATATCAAGACGGTGCTAAAGTCTGTATTAAATCCACAAATAAACGTCAGCGCCGCATATGATGTACTTGCCCTGAACGGGCAGCGGAGTGCTCCAAAACAGCGGGTCGACAGCCTCCGAGCAGACCCGAGAACTTTGACAGGGAAAGATACGTGGATTATCTTGGGCAAGGCAAAGAAGCTATGGAAATCATCCTGAAATCTAAGCACAGACTCTGAACAACGGGGTGGCTGCGGTGTGCCAAGCTGACCTACACGAAGTAATTAATATATAGATCAGAGCTTATGCGCAGTCGGCCAGAATGGCCCCCCCCCCCCGCCCCCTTTCAAGAGTTACAACAGCAAAACATCAGCCCAGCTACACCTTAACAAATAGAGAAAGTCATGATGCTGTATGCATTTCCTGTCACAGCCATCTTAGTGACGTCTGTTGCTGCCGTTCCGACACTTGACAGACGCGCCGGAGGTTCTCGAACGACTCCACCCTCAGGATGTCTCGTTGTTGAACAGGGTGAGATGCGTGCCACCTCCTCTCTCCGCCCGAAGACTATTCTTCCTAACATGCTCTTCAAACGACAGACACAAGCGAGTCTGGATATTACTCAACGATTGGAAACGCGATAGATTCCCTCTCTGGCTCGGCAGACGCTTGCATTTTCATCTACCCAGGAACATACACCTTAACCGAGCAGATTCTCATTGATTATGACGGAGCGCTCATCCTATACGGTTCCACGACCGAGTAAGCATCCCTATTCACAAGGTCTACAGTCATCATCATGATTAATAATGTGTATAGCGTTGGGACGTACGCGGAGAACACTGTGACGGTGCAATGGTCAATGACCTCAACCGAAGCCGGATCAGACTCGCTCAGTGCCGCGATTCAAGTCACCAGTGACAATTTCGCCATGTATAACATCAATGTCAAGAATACCTACGGGTCTGGCACCCAAGCGATTGCATTTACTGCTCATGGCAATCAGCATGGGTATTATGGATGTGGCTTCTACGGCTACCAAGACACGTGAGTACAAAAGATATTACGGTGTATCCCCCAATAATACTCTGCATGGGTATGGCTTTCGAGGGTTAATCCAATATCATAGCCTCTACGCTTACGCGGGAGATCAATATTATAAGAACTGCTACATTGAGGTGAGTGATGATGCAAACAAACCGACTACCGGTTGATATTGGTTAGTGGGCACCTCAGCTGAGAGGAACGACAGGGCGCGGTGGACTACATGTTCGGCGATGCTGCAGCGTGGTTCGAGAGCTGTATTCTGGCATCAGATGGACCCGGCGCCATTACTGCGAACTCGAGAGCGGAGACCACCGATACTTCGTGGTACGTTATCAACAACTCGACGGTACGTAATCTAGCTTTCCCCTCGATGAATCGAATTCCTGAGGCTGTGTCATCTTTACTCACCGATATACCATATTCACTTAGATCACGGCCGTATCAGGTGATGACCTGTACCAAGAGGTTTATCTCGGCCGCCCGTGGCGAGACTATGCGCGCGTCATCTTTCAGTATTCGAGCCTCAGTGACATTATAAACCCGAAAGGATGGACGACATTGGACCTTACGGCTACCCCGACTTTTGAAGAATACGAGAACACGGGTGACGGATCGGACACTTCGGAGCGTGTGAACGAGACGGTGGCCACTGCTGCGGTGACTATGGCCCAACTATGGCCAGATGGGTACAGCTGGATCAACTCAACATACTAAGGTCGGTCTGTTAGGAGAGCAGGAAGACAAAGGAGAGAAGCTTTTGCGCAAGTTTGTTAGCTATCAGAACCCCTCAGATTTAGCAAGCAGTGAGGGTGCACCATGGACTATTATTATTTATTACAACCTGGCGCTGAACTTGATTAACACTTTTCGCTCAGACTAGATTCACTGAGACCATAAAGTTGGTACAGCGTCCTGATATTCTTCCTACTATTATAGAAAGTAAACTTATCAAACCTCAGACCCAACCAGTCAAAGGCAAGGTTATCGGCACCAGCGCAGTACATGTAGCATTTCCGCCCTGGTCACGCGTGCACTCGAGCGGAAAGCTTCCCCCATAGCTCGGGATCTGCCCGTTGCAGGACCCCACGCCAGCAGCGTAGTACGCGTTGTAGTACACGCTGCCTACGTTGCCCGTGTCGCTGTTGGAGTCCCCATAGAAGCCAATCTGGTTCGCCGCGCTACCACAGTCAAAGTGACCCTCGCCGAGCTCATGGTCGCGATAGCCTTTCGGTTCCACCTGGTAGCACGTGCCCCCGTCGATGGTGATGTTTATGGCATCGGGCGGGCCGTAGCCGAGGGGCTGGTACGCTGCCGACGACAGGCCGGTGTAGCAGAAGGGCGTGCAGACGCAGTTGGCGTCGCCTTCGGAACACAGGGACGTGCTGTTCCAGCAGACGGTGGAGCCCGCGGGGTAGTTCGGGTTGACGCAGTCGAGGTTGTGGGTTGAGTTGAACCAGCTAAAGGCTGTCATTGTGAGGGCCGGAGGGACGTCCGATGTGCAGCTTGCTGGTATGCTGACGGTGCTCGTGGTGGCTGTGGACGTCGAGTTTGGTGCAGCAGTTGTGCTGCCGCGCTTCAGCTCCGGGGGCGAGTGGGCCAACGACAGCCCGGGTACGAGTAGGAAGAGAAGAAGGGTCTCGGGGAGTCTGAATGCCATGGTGATTGTCGGACTGATGTGAACAAGAGAATAAGGTTGTTTTAGATCGTTAATAGTGGTGTGTATAATAGGATATTCAAAGAAACAAAGAGAAATGTTTTACCTTAAATACAGTAAATCATATATTATATTATTGAGGAATTCCTCTCGTGCTTCATGCCTCGATGTATGTACGTAATAGTGCTCGAGAGTGGCACCCGAGTCAGTCAGATATTTATTCATGCTCGCGCAACAGCTCATTGTATACAACCCCGAGGCAGCCAGCCTCCTTTTCGTATCAAGTAGTACCGCTGTGGATCTCAATAGTGCTCACTCTGCTGAGCAGAGAAGGACCATGTATTCAGGCAACAGAACGGCAGCTTCCCTCCGTCTCCAATCGGTCAGAGGCGAGAATCTATTTAACGAAAAGAGAGTGGCGTGCATTTGTCTCATTGCCCAGCCCTGATGCTCCAGCTCATGTCCACTTGCAGCTAGAGGATCGACCAGATGGTAACCTTAGAAAGTAAGCTTATCCTGCTCTTGTATGCAGGGGCTCGTATTCTCAGGCATAGAGCAGAGAGGCCCTGAAAAAGCATTGGTCGGGCCTCGGATGATCTAGCAACAAGTGTCGACCGAAATTTGTCCACCTCGAATTCCACGTGGTGACGTCTCAAGGGCTGATGAGCCTCTGCAATGATCCTGGCCTGGATCTGTGTATTGCGATTTTTCTTTTATTCTTGGTTTATGAGGTCCTAGTTGGGAACAGCAGGACATCGCTTTGGATCTACCAGTCAGCTGAAAATCCGCGCTGAAAGCTTCACCGCCTGATTGACTTTCAACTAACACATACATGCATGAGAGACAGAGGCTAAGGTCTTATAATGCAAATACGACGTGGAATCAATCCCACGGCACTGACTTGTTCTGCTATCCAATGAAGTGTCACCTCTGCAGCAGCTCACCATTATACGTGAGGCATCTAGCTCGTTCTCCCTCTCACCATGTTTTTGTCCTGACAGTCCATGCATGACGAAGCTAATTTATTGGTTAAATGACGAGATGCACCAAGTTTTACTCAGCTCTATCCAGACATATTCATGGACGCGTACTAGCTAGGCGGTCGTGTCTTCATGGCCTGCTGCGAATGGACCGGGAGCAGGTCTTGAAGCTATAAGATGGCTGAATCTGGCTGAATCTTGCCGTCGCGGTTGGGATACTGACATGACAGAATGTTTTCCAGAATCCTTGACAAATGATTCATATCAGTGTTACAATTCACGACTCCAACCTCGTTTCGGGCTTCCTACTGAGCCAGAAACGAAGCTTCAATACGGGTTTCGAAGCGCCGAGCATTGAATAGCTTCTCTGGCATTTAACGGACGTGCACGGCTGTGGAGACCAGGTTCTTATCCGCCTCACAAGAAGTTCCTTGATATATAAAGAGATTAAGAGAAGTTGGATCCGCCTTTACAGACCGAAGGATTCGAGAGCCTGTATGTGTGTCTGCGTCATTTCTGGGGTTGTCCCGAACATCGGCGGTAAAGCAAGCGGCACAGTCGCAACTATCCAAGGCCAATATGGAGGACTTCCCATGGGACTGCCTTCCCAAAGCACGTCCAGGTTACATTATGATGAGCTGATGCATGGAGTAAGCTGGCTATGGATCAACACCGTGTGTATCACACAGCAATCTTCTCGGTTGGCGGTTCGCCAGCTGGGAGAGACTCGGAAGAACGTCGCAAAAATGAAACTCTACGACGTTTTATTTCACGTTTTCTGCAGACATCACTGCCTGCGCAAACAGCATGGCCTTTTCCCCTTGGCTGCTATCAAAATGGTGCTTGGTGGATGTTTTCGATGACAGCGGTAGGATTGCCTGTGGCAGAATTAGAGCGTGGTATCGTAACAGAGGAAGCACATCACAAGACTCGAGGCTGGATATTTCAATCGTTCTTTGCTTCTAATTCCCCCTAGCGCCTTGAACTTTGTTTACTTGGGTATCTTTAAAAACTAGGATGACGGTGTTTGATACCAAAGTAGGAATAGGACATGAAAACTATGCGGCCGGCTTTTGGTTTATCGGGAAGCCAAATGCCGAGAGGGATTTGGGAAACCCTATTTGGTGAGAGTATCTCGTAGGTAGAATCTAGTACTGTAATAAATATATTGATTCAACGTACACAGCTATAATATGACTACCGTAGCATATTAATGATAGGCATCACATGCATTGCGAAACGGAATGGTAGTGGTAAGTATAAGATGGGCTTACTGGCAGGCCCAATAGAATTCTACAGGCTACCGGGAATGTCTTCAAAGTCTTCTGAATAACACAGTCACTCTAAAGACAGCTGAAAGTGGAGTCTCATTGATATATCAATGCGGTGAAGGAGACAATACAATGTTTATTGAATTTATTTCCGGGGGGAGGGGTTTTTTCTTTCTTTTTCACTCCTGCTGTGCCGGAAATGGATTTGGCGGTTGCGCAATGTCCGAGTGCGATTCCGGCCTGCATTACAATGAGTCAGAATCAGAATTGGGCCAGGTTGAGGCTCTTATAAGCGTTGGGTTCTTTCTTGATCTAACAACACAATATTGGCATAATTCGCCGCAGATGATTAATTTGGATGAAAAACATCCAGCTTAACTTTCTTGCCCAGTCGTCGTCTCAAGTGGACATCCACCAATAATATCACCCATCATGGCGCCTGAGGCAGCAACTCCTCCACCGACCTTTAGCGAAGACCAGCTGAAAGAGTACTTTAAGCACATCAAGCTTCCAGAGAAGCACTACGTAGCAGGTTATCGTCCCGATATAGCTTTGCTCACGGCCCTACACCGACACCAGATCGCGGCGATCCCCTATGAGAACCTCTCGCTTCATTACTCCCCGCATAAGACCGTCAACCTGGATCCGGAGTTCCTATTCGCCAAGTTTATAACCAATGGACGGAACCGCGGAGGCTACTGTATGGAAGGCTCCCTGTTCTTCCTGGAGATACTCCGCAGCATCGGGTTCCGAGCCTATCCTGCCATGGTGCGCATCCGTCTCCGAGAGAACGGCGTGCCGAGTGGAGACTACATAGGCATTGTCCACACAGTCATCATCATCGAACTTCCCACGGGCCACGGCGAGACAGAGAAGTACGTCTGCGATGTGGCCTTTGGTGGTGATGGACCCGTGGCCCCTATGCCGCTAAAAGAAGGCGTGGTGACCCCTAATATCGGGACCCAGGAGATCCGGCTCGTATATGAGAAGCTTCCGAAATCGCTTGGCAAGTATTGGGTGTATCAGTACCGGAACGGTCAGGACAAGGACTGGAACTCTTTCTACGCCTTCAACGACACGGAGGCACTGGCGCGGGACTTTCAACCGATTAACTACTGGACAAGCCAGGGGCCGACTTTTCAAAAGACGACGGTGATCATTGTCAAATTCCTGCTTGGTCCCGCCGACTCTGAAGGGGATCATGGTGTTGTTGGCAAAATTATGCTAGTCAATGACACGATCAAGAGGAATATGGGTGGGAAGACGAAAGTGGTCCAGGTCTGCTCCACAGAGCCTGAAAGAGTCGAGGCTCTGAAAAAGCATTTCGATATATCCCTGACGGACGAGGAAATCATTGGAATCCAGGAGACGGTGACCGAGTTGAAGGATGTCGAGGTGCTCGGTGCATGAGCGATGAAGCAATCTCTTCTTCTTCTTCTTCTTCTTCTTCTTCAGATTTTCTCTCCAGCATGTGCAGATTGAAACAGTTGCCCGTGTGACAAAGATGCTTCGGAAAAGGCACTTCTCATTAGCCCAGCAATATCGTTAGATCCCCGGCCTTTCGCACCTTGAACGCCAAATATCAATCCTATTTTCATATTCATACTTCCTAATCAGGCCTCTTGTTTTGTAGACTGAGTTAGAGGTATAGAAGTAGTAGTATGTGCCAGTTTTCTCAATTTCCTGGTCTTGTCTTGTGCTGTGCCATCATGCTGGTCCGCAGCTTTCCTTTTCTCCAACGTCTTGGTACTCCGCTGCTGCTTACTCCTCTTGCCCCTGAGCTCGAGACTTTTCTCATCCAGCGCCACCAAGTCCGCTTGACCACTGACCAGCTGTTCCCCGAGCCTAATCGCATCCTGCAGCTGCTGCTGGCTCATGTGTTTGTACGCTGGGCTCTTCAATACCTGGTGCCACGGCTTGTCCCTCCCTACTGTGTTGTCTAGGATGATACGGGCGAAGCAGTGGTCAAGAGAGACGGGCCATTTGGGTTGTGCTGGATCTTTGGCTTTGGCGAGTGCAGGAAGCTCTTTGCGGTAGAGATGATTCCACCTATCTTGGAGGTGGTCTCGAGGGGAGGAAGACATGGTCTGGGCGGCTGGGGTGGGGCAGATCGAGTGGCGTCGAGTAAATGTCACGCGTGATGAAAACAATGGGTGGAGGAAAGAGGGAAATTGAGATATGCTACCATGGAAGATCTTCATGTCAAGAGGGTTTGTGGATAATGGATAATACAGCAGTTGGTCGTATGATTAAAGTATGGACCGTGTCAAAGGCGGGATGCTCTCAATGCTGTCATTGTCGTCATTGTCGTCATTGTCGATGTGCGCAGGAATTCTAAGTACTTATACATTGCCAAGCCTAGCAGGGGTCTCCTAGATTCTGGTTCTCAGTCAACCCGAACAGTGTTTTAGAAATGATCTGGCCTGTGAGATTGACGGCACCTTGGCTTTTCGATATAATACTTATAGATTGTGTGGTCTCAAATAGCTTCTGTACAAGTCGTGTACAGAAAAGACATGTTCAAACAGTGTCAAATGACTGATCATGAGACGAAACTCTTCGATGGCGTACACGATATCAACACCAGAAGCTCACTCGGAGCTATTTCTTCTTCTACGTCCTGTAATACTATCTTCTTGCGGGTATAAAGCTCTCTCTCTCTCTCTTTCTCTCTGTGTTTCTCTGCTTTGCTCTCTCTACACACCAGTAGTGTGGACACCCGGAGCCCCCTTCTCCGAAACAACTTCAACAGTTTCGTCCTCACCAGCAAGATGGCGCGCTTTGGCAGTGGCATCATCACCACCCACAATAGCATTGTCACCATCAAAGTACTTGGCAATCTCCTCGAGAGGGGTGTTCTTAGTCTCGATGAAGAACTTCCAGACAAAGACTAGCTCGAAGGCGATCCAGCAGCAGTAGACGATGTAGTACCTCCAGCCGATGTTGCCGAGGGCGACCGGGTTGACGTATTGGTTGAACCACAGGGCGATATCGACGAAGAACATCATGACAGTGAGACCCTGTTAGGAAAGCCTGTGTCAGCCATTGCTTTTCTAGATGAGGGAGAAAAAAAAAGGGTAATAAAAAGGGAAGAATGTGCTTACCTTAGCACGGATGCGGTACGGCAGGATCTCGGCAGAGTAAGATACGAGTAGACCGCAGAACCCGAGATTGTAGAAGACGTAAAAGACGAAAATAAAGACGATGACAGCCTTGCCAGCCCCGTCTGTGCCGTTCTTAGCATACTCAGCCGACCCGATCGTCTCGATGATAAACGAGATGAGCATGCCGACGCAGGACGTGAGGAACAGAGGGCGTCGCCCAATCTTGTCCACGAAGAAGCAGATGCCCACGGCGGAGATGAGCTGGACGATGGACAGGTACCCGTTGATCTCGAGCTGGGTCTTGGAGTCGGTGATGCCGATGGTCTTGAGCACGCCAGTGAGATAATACGAGACCAGACCGTTGCCGGACCACTGGGAAAAGAGGCCGAAGCTCATGAGGATGAGGAGGCGGTGGCGGTTCCCGGGTGTGGACCAGAGCTCGCTCCAGGACGACTTCTCATACTCCTGCTCGAGGGCGATGGTCTGCTGGATCTCGTTGAACTCGACGTTGACGAGCTCGTCATTCTCGTCGCCCTGCGCGTGGTACTTGAACATTATATGCTTGGCGCGCTCCTGCTTTCCGTGGGCGATGAGCCAGCGAGGCGACTCGGGCACAAACCAGATGAAGACAATCTGGAAGAGCGAGGGGATGGCCTGCAGGAGGCAGGGGGCCCGCCAGGCCCAGTTCCCGTTGATGCTGTCGGTACCAAACGAGACCCACGCGCCGATGAGGGAGCCCAGGTACCAGAGGGTGTTGTAGATGGTCGTGTAGACGGCGCGGTGCTGCGGGTGGACGAGCTCTGTGATGAGGAGGGGCGCAGAGCCGTGGGCGATGGAGATACCGAAGCCTAGCAGCAGACGGCCCACGATGAAGAGCGCGACGTGGATGCCCAGAGACAGGAGCACGATGCCGCAGATCATGATGGTGCACCCGATCACAACGCCGGCTCGACGTCCGAGAAGGTCAGCACAGTAGGGCACGAAGGGGATGGCCAGCATGGATCCCATGGAGAAGGATGCCGTGATCAGTCCAAGGATGGACGGAGAGGGGTCGTTGAAATAGTCCTTCCACTGGTCCATGCTCTGCAAACTGTTGATCAGAGACCCGTCGTAACCTGACAATATTCGTTAGGTCTACTCAGCCAAACAACAGCTTCATATCTTATGAGGCCATTATTCTCAGCTTACCATTGGTGGCCGAAGTCAGCATGGCAGCCCAGAGGTAGAGGTAAAGTCCTCGCATATGCTTCATCCTCCACCAGGTGACCTTGGGCCACTCCCGACCTCCCAACTGAAATGTGGTTTTGCCCATCTTGGAATGTTGCAAAGACAGTATTTCCTTGCCAGGAACTAATTCAGGAGAAGAGGCTGACTGACACACACGGTCCACCAGCGCGAAGGAGAAGAAGAGAACGGCAAAGAAGAGCAAAATGAGAAGAGAGAAAAAGGAGTAAGAGACGACATCTCCCCTAGTATTTATGTATCTAGAATCATGTGCCATCTATATATGCATAACTATGCGAAGCGATAGATCTAGTTCAGCCCAGAGCCATGGCCCCCCTTGTCGGTGTGGCGCCACGGATGCAGGAAAGGGGGGGGAGGGGGGTATGGCACGGTAGAGAATATTAACCGCTTGGTTCACCGGGTATACAGCACGTCCCCCATAGCAAAGAAGCACCCGGAGACCCGCTCGGTAGACGGTCCGTCCAAGCGTCTGATGACCTGCTCGGCCGTATTTCCTGCGAGTCACAGTGGTGTGTGGAAGGGGAAGAAGAAGACTATGCTTCCTCGTTCCGATATTCCCATAGTCAGCCCCCAAGCCACCACCGTCTCTTCGTCTTACAAAAGCTTTCAGACGAAGAACGATCAGGACACGCCGAGAACAAGGTCACAAGAGTCGTGAGTAATGCATAAAGCATAGTGCTTAGGCTGGTGGAGTAGGTGAAAAAAAGAAAAAAACCTATAGGAAGGACTTGACCGTCAGGGTTGGCCTTCCTAACGATTTCATTTGCCTATATTCCCACCCTCATCCTCCTGGATAAATACAACGCCCAGCTGCCCAAAGGTTTCCCCGGATCGCCAATGAAAAGTGGAGAGTTTCCCCCAGCCTACCCCAGGAAAAGTCACCGTGCCATGGGGAAAAAATTCAGGTCAGGTCCGGTCTTGGGAAGTCCCTCAGTTTAGCCTAAAGAGACTCCTTGCCAACAAAGGTCCGCAGCCTAGCCTGTTTTTGTGCAGAATCCCACTAGAGCACCAACCAGTGTACGAGTAGGTGGGTATATTTTCCCACCGATAGAAGGAGTGTCTGACCACCGTGGGGACGCCGCCGCCGCAGCTCTCGAGAAAAACATGATAGGAATCTGCAAGGGCGTGAGTCTCTTGTGGAAGGAGGTGTAATGCCCAGAAATGTCCTCTCCTTCCAATAAAATTATGAAGACGAGTTGTAAACATCTTCTGATTCTATGATTCACATATCAAAGGATCTCACTGTAGAGTCTTGAGGAGTCTCACTGAAAGGTCAGACGTAGCGTTCCTACTATGCACTTGACATGGGGAGTGAGACGATCATCAACTTGTGGGTGTGGCCAAGTCACAACCTTCAGGGCCCAGAACCACCCCCACAGGTGCACCACCATCACCTGCAGAACTAGCGATGCAAGATTGTGTGCTACTACCATAGAGCCTCAGCTCACGTGTCGACCCAAGGGTCTGGCTGCTGCAGTCGGATTACCGGGTCAAAGGTTCGGCTCAGGCAGGCTCTCTGGCCTGCTGCTGCTGCTGCTTACACAAACACGCTGAAGAGTGACAACTCCGGGACCGGGTAAATATGTGGTTTGCCCACGGGCAGCCTTATCGATCGATGGGTGGCGCCTTGCCTAGAAGTATGCGGTTGTTGGTGATCTGCAGGAACGTTGCAATCCCAGGCTCTTGGATCGTTTCGCTTGGAACACCTCGGCTACTGGAATGCGACTTGGCTGTCACTGTGCTTTAATATGCATTATTCTCCGAGAAGGGACGAGGTTGACAAACTGATATCACATGCCTTAGTGAACTGTGTTATATGAGTATCGACAGCAATGCAACGGGCTCGTTGCTAACTACATGGAAATTTGCAAAGTTGTATCTGGCGTTAATTAGTACATGATACCCGAAGATTGTACCATCTGCACATCATGAAAATGTCCGACTACAAGGGGCACATCCATACAGGACGACGCAATTCACAATGAGTTTCACCTTGCGATGCACGTTAAGAGTTTGGAAGAACAAGCCCTTGATTGGATTGCAAAGAGTGCACTAGCCTTGGACTTCTTGACCGTTCGACAGGGGAAAAGCCTAATCATCTACGACCCGAGATCCCAAGCCCCATTCCAAGAGTCATCAGTACATGTGTACAGATTCCAGCATAGAAACCAAGGTCATGTTCGATCCCACTCCGTAGCTAGGGCTGACACAGTAGCTATGCGTAAGCTTCAGGCCTTCCGTGTTTTCCGCCGAGCGTTTGCTCTTCCGTTATTTTCTCAAGTTGTATTTTCCTTACTTTTCCTCTTTTTTTCTTTTTTTTCCTCTTTTGTTCTTCTTCCTCATCCTCCTTGGTATTGTGTCGTGAGGGAAACTTCTCGCTCTATCCTCCAACATCGACTGGTTGTTCCAGATTAACGCCTGTATGGCAAGGGGAGTCGATAGGCCATGGACGTGAGCTTAAACTAGTTCGAGGCAGCCAATGAGCAGCAGGAAGGAAGTCAGTGTGACTTGCTGCTCCTCGATCGGAATTTTGTGAGTTGCGTCCGTGGAGATTTTGTAGCCGAAATGGGCCCTTTGGAGAACCAGCGATGATATGAAAGAAGAGCTCGCGTTCCGTGAGAAGATGTTGATCGTGCTCAAGACAGAAAGACGTTGCCAAGAGTGCCCAAAATTGTCGTGCTTGAGTGGAAGCACATGCCGCCTGGCACCGAGATTCCACCGACAATGGAAGTCTTCAGCCAGACGAGCAAAAATTGTCGTCAATGGAGGGTTGTCGAACCCTGCATGGGCACGCACACTCCAATTCCCGTGCGGCCCACTATTCGTCCTCATCCACCACCCGTTCGCCGCCCATAACGTGGCTCCAAGAGACACGTTGTAGTATAAGACACCACAGCCAGCCGTGCCCTTTTGATGGATATCCTGCACCATTCTTCGGAAACATGACGCCATCGGTGTATGGCATGCTCACCGCGGCCACAACCTACCTCTGGCCAGGCCTCAGAGAAACAAAAGGCCAAAAAGCCGACCGACTCCGTAAACCGATGTGGCTCCCGTGACACCCCGAGACAGCCTGTCTGGAAGTGACCACCTGCCCAACTCCATGACCCGAAAGCACCTTTCAAAAACGAAAAAGAAAAAGAAAAAGAAAAAGAACGGACGCCCTTACGCCAACCGTATATACGACTGGGCGCCTGTGAGACGCCAAAAGACGCCGACCAAAACACGGAAAACGAAATCAAAGCATTTCCCAGAAAGGAAAACCGAGTAACAGATCCTCGGCTGCTTTTGTAAACCCTTCGCCATGCTCCTATCCGTATTGAACCACAAATTGATTCAGGGGTATGATGGCCAAATATCGAGGATAACGGAAATGTTGCCAAGACGCAAATGGCCTTTCTATCCCATCAAGTCTCCTATTCCGTTGCCGTCATCAAAGGCGACGATGAGGATATAGCCGTGTGAGTATATCGTAAAGGAGGTCCCGGTGCGGGCGCTGTAGTCGATGTGCTCCATAGGTGTTTGGAGGTCTGAGTGGCAGTTGCAGGAGCAGTGGAATATTATCAGTCAGGTGAAAATCGAGTCCTGCCGACTTTGCCATGTGGAATAGAAAGCGTGAAAAGAAGAAAGAGAGAATAGTCAAAACCCAGCCAAAATACAAATAATGAAACACAAAACAACTGCTATGTCTCCATGGAAGGGATTTGTTGTTTTATTGCTGAGGACCACCTGCTGGTGGGCCTTGACCTCGGCCACCGCGTGAGTTGTAGCTGCCTCGGTAGCTGCCACGACCACGCCCGACAGAACCGCCACGGCCGTTGTGCCGGTTGGCCTGGTACTGTCGCTGCTGGCCCTGTCCATTCTGGCGACCGTTCTGCCAGTCGAGCTGGCCAGCCGCAGAGGCCTGTGGCTGTTGAGCTTGAGGCGGCAGAGGAGCAGCAGCCTGCTGCTGCGCAGCGGTCTTCATCGGACGGAGGATGGACTCGGGGTTCTCGTAGACGTAGAGGCTCTTGTCGATGCTCGCAGGGATGGGCTGGATCTCGATGCCCAGGTCCTGTTCGATGTTGTAGAGATTGAAACGGTCGTCCCAGCTGATCAGGTTAATGGCCAAGCCAAGATGACCATAGCGACCAGAACGGCCTATACGGTGGAGGTATGTCTCGGCGTTCTTGGGGAAGTCAAAGTTGATGACGACGTTGACAGCCTGGATGTCAATGCCACGGGTGAGAAGGTCAGAACAGACGAGGTTGCGGCACGCTCCATTACGGAAGTCATGGAAGACTCGGTTACGGGCGTGCTGAGGCATCTTAGCGTGACTGTAGAAGCAGGAATAGCCAAGCTCGGTGATCTTCTTAGCAAGCAGCTCGACGCGGTTGGTCGAGTTACAGAAGATGATGGACTGGTTGATCTGGAGCTTAGAGAAGAGCGTGTTGAGACAGTGGACCTTCTGCTTCTCCTCGACAAAGGCGTAGAACTGAGTGATACCACGGAGGGTTAGCTCGTCCATGAGGTTGATCTCGTACGGGTTGGTCATGTGTTTGTCGGAGAACTCCTTGACCGAGATTGGGAAGGTAGCGGAGAAGAGCATGAGCTGGCGGTCAGCGGGGTGTCTGCCGAGGACCTCTTCGATGGTGGTGGTGAATTCCTGGGAGAGAAGCTTGTCGGCCTCATCCATGACGACCATACGGCATTCGCTTAGATCTGCAATGTTCTGCCGCGCCAAGTCTGCAATTCTGCCAGGGGTGCCGACGAGAACATGCACAGGGTCTGCCAGACGGATAATATCGTCCCTCAGACCAGTTCCTCCCGTAGTGACCATCACGTTGATACCGAGATGTTTGCCCAGGGTTTTGGCAACCTGTGACGTCTGCATGGCGAGCTCTCGTGTGGGAACCAGGATGACACATTGGATCTTGGGTTCCTTGGGGACAACCTTCTCGAGACAGGGGATGAGAAAGGCGGCCGTCTTTCCTGTGCCATTCTTCGCGCGAGCCAGTATGTTTCTTCCCTGTAGGGCAACGGGGATGCTCTCTTCTTGGATGGGAGAAGGTCTCTCGAAGCCAGCCTCGAAAATGCCCATCAGCATGGACCGTTGGAGGTTGAAGTCCTCGAACTCCAGACCCTTGGTGTTTGTGACATCCTGGAGGGACAACATCCGTTAGCTGAAGCTACCCCTAGACAGCATGGAAGAGCCGGTAGAGAAGGGTACAAGACTGACCTCTGTTTGTTGGCGGCTGTCCTTGGGAGGCAGCTTGAGGTTTTGTCTCCAGTTGGGATCAGCTTCTCTGGGCAAGTGTCAGCTGGAAACGGTTCTGGTACACGACAAGTAAGCTACCTACGGAGCCGGGGCGGCACTGCTGCTAGCACTCGGGGTTGCGATAGAAGTCTGTTTCATCTGCTCTGCCAGCTGATCAAAGGCAGTCTGGTTCGAAAATTGCGGCGTCGTCATGGCTGTTCTGGACTTGACGACGTGCTCAGGTGTGAAGTTGGTAGAATGAAATCTGGGGCGACAAGTGCTGCCCGTCGTCGGTGTCGAGACTGATGCGATCTGATGGTATGTAAACAAAGGAGGGGGGGGGGAGTGCTCCTTTCAAGAATATCGCGCAACCTCGTCTTTGGGACAATGTCGGGTATGCGTGTCGCGTAGACCGAGGTGTAGGAGTCGGTCGTCTTGGGGTACGAGGGGCTAGAAGATTGAAGTGACTTCGATGAGTGTCGAACGAGGAGGTAGAGCAGCTCTGGTGCTGGTGGTCGAGGTGTGCGGACAGGGGCTCAGTAGGAGGACGGGCCGTGGTGGGTAGGTGAGGTCTCGCTGCTCGACGGGGAGAGGGAGAAGACAGCGGTATCAAGGTCGCCTCGGCGGTGGAAAGATCTGCTCGAGGTCGCTGAGGTGTAGTTCGAGGTGTAGGGCCTGTCGTTCACAGGGTTGAGAGGTCGTCCGACAGGGTGAGGGAAGAGATTTGCAGTGGCTGGCGTATTTTGGCCGACACAACGTCTTGGTAAATGGCCTTTTCTGGGTCTTTTGCGGTAGTTCAGAGAGGCTTGATAGTGCGTTGAAGGAGTAGAGAGTACGAAATGGTAGAGTTGTTTGACAAACGTGCCCTTGCGAAGTGGTTATGAAGGATGGTGTCTGGTGTCGAGGTGGAACAAATCTATGGCCTCCAAGAGGCGAGGTTGAGAATCTGACGAGGTGCCCAGTAGCCTTGGCTCCACCTGGGTACAATAGTACGTACAGTACAGTACCTACGCTTGCAGGCAGGCTTGCTACCGAGGGGTCTTCCTCCCCGCCCCTACCTCAAAACCACCCTAGTCACAGGACTGTCACCCCTAACCCTAGACTAATGCCCCTCCTGGAAGGTGCGACAACGGCGGGATCTTTGCTCCGTCATTACGCTTACAAAGTGCCCGTGTAATATGAACTTGTACAACATCCTCCTCAACGACCAAGCGACGTCCTGCTGGCGGTTGACGCCATGATCTCTGTTTACCTTCTCTACACACAGAAAATACTGTTATGATCTTCTCGGCCTCTCAGCTATGTTCCTGAAGAAGTCAACGATTGCCCTGTGTTCCAGCGGCAGCCTCCCTTCGACCCTGTCGCCTCCCGCAATCATAACGTCATCGACCAACCGCGGCCCCTCTACGACACTGTCACCACCACCACCACCACCACCACCACCACCGTCCTTTCTTTTCCTGCGCAGGAGCAAGTCGGAAATTCGGGCGCAATGGCAAGGCTCACGAACCTACGCAACTGTCAGAGACCACCGTCGAAGTGACCAGCCTTCCTCCGAGACGTCCCAACGTGCCACGCCCGCGTGGCCGGCCACCAAGAATCCCACCCCCTATGACATCTTCGCCCAGTCCCGACAAGCACCCTACAGTAAGAAGATGTTTTACCAGCTCGTAAAGCTCTACCATCCAGACCGCCACGGGCATGGCTCCCCCTCCAGCGACAACCTCTCGCGCGGCACGAAGCTCGAGCGCTATCGTCTCGTCATAGCAGCCAACACCATCCTCAGCGACCCCGCAAAGAAGCGCGCGTACGACCTGTACGGTGCCGGCTGGGACTCTAAGAGCGATATGTGCAACGAGGGCTGGCGTGAGATGGACCGGGCCTGGAGGAGGGGGCCCGGCAGCGCAGCACACAATGCCACGTGGGAGGACTGGGAGAGGTGGTACGAGCAGCGGGACGGCGGCGCGGGGCGCAGCAAGCAGAAGCAACAGCCACTGTACATGAGCAATGGGCTCTTCGTTGCTTCGCTCGCCGTGTTGGTGGTGATTGGCAGTTGGGGCCAGGCAACAAGGGCGGGGCAACACTCGGTCCATCTAATCGAGATGAGGGAGAATTCGAGCAACAACATCAGTGAGGACATGTGGAGAAGGCGGAGAGAGAAGGCCTATTTGACGAGGGAGGATCGTGTCGAAAACTTCCTGCGACAGAGGGAGGGCTGGGGACACGAAGCCGGAAATGAAAGCCATTTGCCAAAGGACTGACAGGGAAAGGGACGAGTTCTCTTACTTGGGCCGGCTGGAGTGTCTCTTGGCAAAGTCGAGATATACCTGCGGGACTTGGAGCATCGAAGCACAGCCATTGTGCTGAGGCTGGTCAGAACACAGTCCATAGACGACACCATGACCGCATCATTCCTAGAGAGGGGAGAACGACTAGGAGGACAAATATGTCTGCGCCATGAATCCCCAGGTACTGCCCACAGGGGCATGCAGTGAGCCAGGCTCACGGGCGCACCCGAGGATGGTAGGAAGCAACCAGATCTCAAAGGACCTGGGTTTGCTCTCCGGATGGAATGAGAGTCAGACGCGATGGGGAGAACGTCGAAAGACCCAATTGATATCCGGGTCGAGGGAGGGAAGCTCATCTGCATACTCAACCTTACTCCTCATATCATTGAGGGTGAATATCGCGCAGTCGTGATTTGAGGCCCGGAGAACTCGCTGGAGAGCGAAGCCCAAGAGGGCGAACATTCCACAAATTGCTTCAGCTAAACACATAGCTTCTACAAACACACCTGACTGTTAGTTAAACAGACCTCATCTTGTGCTGTTGCCAGAGAGCATAAGGTTCTGATGCTCGTCAGTCATACGTCCCCTTCTCTGAGGGCCCATTCAGGTGTAAAGGAGAAACAGCAGACGACCTCGGCAAAATTTCTTTCGCAACTGGCATTCGCGATATATTGCTGACTCAGCAGCACAGTATGCTGACTCATCAATCCGACATCTTGGAAGGAGAGATTGCCTCCCTGGAGTTCATTTTTCATAATATGAACCTCAGGAAGTCGCCCATGAACTCTCCCAGCACGATCGTTACCTCTAGACCGTAAGCATGATTATTCCCTCTCGAGACGATCTCGAATTCTACCTGAGAATGAACGAAACATAACGAGCAACCACGTCACCACCCCAACGAGATGATATCCTCAGCTATGATTCTAGAATCGAAACTCATCGTGTGTTTCATGAGATGACTTATCGCCAGCTGCGAGCATCGAGCTTTCCATAACCAATATGTATGGCGTGGGTGCAGAAGTTGCTCCTGCTCGCGCTACCTTCGCCGAAGTCAACGCCTGGATTCGATCAGGACTCTGTCACCTGGGCCACGAAGATCAGACGAAAGATTGGGGCGGCTCGTCTCGTCATCCATCAGTGGGCTCGGGCCTAAAATGGGCACTGCCAAAAGAGATCTGAACCGACTTGGGCTTCGAACACGACCTACAGGAGGGGTACAACAGAGGCAAGAGGGTGCAGAAGCAGCCGAGGGAGTCTTCGTAACATCGACTACGGGCTGTTTATCTGGAGCCCGAGTACGATATCATCCCTCGTATTTAAGCTGGCCTTCTTTTTCGGGTGTGCATCATCAGCCTTCGATGCATCACTCTTCATGTTGGTCGTCACCAACCAACCAACCCTCACTGCGGATGGCCAAGTCGCTTCACTCGTTCATGGGCCATACATGACTTTGTCATTCACTGCCTGTCACTCTTCACTCGGATCAACGAAGCATCGTCTCAGGCATTCACTTGGTACTAATCATTGGAATGGTATGGTTCGGTGAGTAAATTTCCCTATGCATCAGAGATAGTGACACCACTATGTTAAGTGGCTATGAAAAGGCTGCTTCATAACGAGGTTGTAAGGTCCCTTGCTGGAAAACACCAAGTTACTAAGTTAACAAGCTCATAGTTCTGCAGCTTTCCATCTCATCTTCTCCCTGGCTTTGTTTTCTCCCTCAATTGTGGAAATCATTCCAGGCTTCTCGAACGTGCCATTGAATTCTGCGGTTGAGTTGTTGCTATTTCGGTCACCTTTCAGCACGCTATCCTCCGCACTCTTGCAACTTCTACTACAAAACAGACAATTCGCTGCCTGGCATCCTTTCCTGGGATCCTTCAGCATTTCACCCAGGCGCATCACAGCATCCACAGGCCCAACAGCGAGACAGCTTGTGATGCGCTGATAGCCTCACGGCAGCCTCAAATCTTCACCTCAATCTTCAGTGATTGGAACATCGAAGGCTGTGCAACCTGGCACCTCGAAGCAAGGGAGCGCGCAGCACATTCGTCTTCTGATCGTGACCCTTCGGTTCTACACGCCGTTCCCACGATAATCCAGTATTTTTGCTCGTCAGATTCTCTTACTTTCGGTTCCCTTCTATTCTTCTGTTGTTCTGCCACGACAAAACCGGCGTCACTCAGGCTACTGCTGTTCGCAAAGCCAACTAATCTGGCTCGCGGCCCTTTGCTGAGGGATTCAACATGGCTCCGTCCAGGATTCGCAAAGTCCTTGCGCCTAACAACAAGTCTCGAGGCACCCAGCGCAGCAAATCGAACCACAGAGCTCAGCAGTCCATTCCCGCTACTTCATTCCCCCTCAATCGGGTTCCTGCGGAGATTCAAACGATGATCTGGAGCGAGATCATCAAGACACCAGCCTGCCATACTTTCAAAATCCTGAAGGAAGACCGTGCATCCGCGGCCTCTGCGGCTAACCCCTGGGCGCTCCGCATCTTGGCGAAGGAACCCCGTCATGACACCTCTGCTTACCGCCTGTGGAAGAAACTACACCAGCTCCGCAATATCAGCTTTCAGACAGCCTTTCGCTTCCTAACTACCAACATCCAGCCCCTTGCTCTGCATCTACCAGGGTCGAAACAACCGGCATACGCCCAACGTGCCGCTATCGATTCTTCGAACGATCTGGTCATCTTCGACTTTGAGAGGGGTTCGAAGCAGACGCTGTTCTCATGGTTTGAGCATACTGGTGCACAGAGCGCCATGGACATGAGGCTCATTCGGAGCCGCTTGAAACACTTCAAGAAAGTAGCCCTTCATTACCGAGACAGCCACACCAATGCCGATCTGCCAGGCCCATTCCAGTGCTACTGCCAGCCACCCGTCCCCATGCGATGCTACCGTTACAAGGCCTGTCCCCTTGAGCTGGCCTGCTTCCTGGATTGCTTCAAGAACCTGAAGGAGTTCTACTTGATCGTCCAACCCAGACGCCAAGAAGAGATCAGATTCGCCACTGAGTACAAGAGTAAGTCTCTTCTTGTTCTACCTTCTCTCCATAAAGCTAACTTTGTGATGCAGAGAATGTGGACCATGCTGGGCTTTGCATCCCGAGGACACCGAATCCTGGCCAGGACAAGACTGTCGAGCCTTTCAAGCTCTCTCAATTCTTCGACACAAAATACGAGTACATCCAACAAGCGCCACCGAAATTCATGCCCCTTGTCCGCACACACAGTCCTTTCTACGGCCCTAGCAGTGCACGCGACTGCCTCATCAAGGCTTGGGACATATACAAGGGCACTACAGGCGACGAGGAGTTCCGAACCCCGCAGGAGCAGCGGAGCCAGTCCAAGGTGGGGATTCTGATTCCCTATGCTCTCGACGCCAAGTCCTGAGGCATGATTAAAAAGGATCCCTGCACCTAGATGAAGGGTGAATCATTATAGAATGGGGTCGATTGGCTGAAGGCTGGCAAAGTCTTCTGAACATAAGCAAGCAGCGACTTGTTGCTTTTGGGGCATGCTTAGACATCACAAGGTTGGAGTTGAGATTGGCCCATGGAGGAGCAATAGCTTCAGTGGGTCCACACAAAATAGCATCATTATTTGGAGCTGGCCATGCAGATGAAGGTTATGGGGATAAAGGTCAGCATCTGGAGCATAGCATTCACAACCCCTATTCATAGTCTCCACAGAGGAATAGCAACTTTGACGTTTTTGGTATCATCTCAGATTTATGTCATCTCCATGTCAGCCACACTGGCAGAGATAATTTGACAACATACAAATAAATCCTGAGAAAAATTCTGTCCATGCCAGAGACTAAACATCATAAGTGGCAGTCTACTTAAGTTCTTTATCACCACCTACTTACCTACTCTGCAAAACACTCAGGTGATTGTCAGGACACACATCACATGGAGATATTTTGAGGTATGCGCGAATCATGGCCTCTTGAAATATCATTTCTAATAAGACCTGGTATCAAAATAATAACTCCATTTATGCTTCCATCATGCCTGCATGCAAAGGCATGTTGTATATAAAATAAAATAAAAAACAACTCCACTTCGTAAAGCGGATCATCATCACGTCCGGCCATGATTGCTCGACGTATCCAGACGTGGCTCAGCTCAGAACGGGAGCCCCTTGGCCCTCTAAAACCGGTGTCCCTCTCCCCCCTCCCCCCAAATTACCGTCCATCGTAATTTGGTTATATATGTATATATATGCATCGTCTTGACGGTCTTATTATTTCCGTCCTCTGTCGTTATCAGAAAACCACAACAATAATCTGTGACGCTGCCCTAACTCCAGCTCATGCACATCTCGTTCATACATTCGTCCACTGCTGTTGCTGTTGCCTTGCACCATCCTGCTGGGTATAATACGCCCTCTGCGGGAAGTACCCCTGGCCCTGGCCCTGCCCGTGCATGCTCATCTCGGGCGGCGAGTACACATGTGAGGGCGCAGGGCGCTGCACATCGATATAGCTCTGTGCAAGCGCATCGCTTGCGTCGTACTCGGGCGAGTTGTACTCATCGCTGTGGTACGGGTCTGCGCCGGCGCCGTGGTATGACGACGATGACAAGTCTGTGCTGGGAGGGTAATTGGTCGTCCTTTCAGGTGAGGGCGTTTTCCTCCAGCTGTTGTTGTTGTTGTTGATGTTCCCTCCTTGCTGTGGGACTTGGAGGTGTTGTTGTTGTTGATGATGATGTTGAAGATGGCTAGAGGACGCGGCGTCGCTGGCCTGGTGATGTCCTCCGGCGGGGGGACTGTGATCACGGCCGTACTGGGCGCTATAGGGGTCATAGCGGCGCCAGTCGCCGCCGTTTGGGCTCTTGGAGCGACGGTAATCTGCACTGCGGCGCATCTCCTCTTTTGCCATTTCTGGGTCGACGACGCTGATGGCCTGTGTAATGTGATGTTAGGTTTAGGTTTTCTTCTTACTCTATATCCCCAAGCGCTGTTTTGAAGGGGTGAAAGGAACGAAGAGAAGAAAGATAAAAGTAAACAATGAAATGAGAATAAAAACGTACCGACATCATGGCCTGTGATGTTCGCTGATATCCAGCATTGTCCACCGGTGTACCAGGCCGAGGCTCCCCTGTGGAATACGGCAGGTCGCCGTTGTCGACGTCCTCGTCCTCGTTGAGGCGTTTTTTCTTGGTGAAGGGAATCCTCCAGGGACAGCAGAACAAGTCGCCCAGGAACCTCGTGATGGGTGGCACGCAGGCGACGAGGGCGACGATGGCCAGCACGCCTACAAAGGCACCTGTGGTCACAGCCGCGATGTTGATCGTCATCTTTCTTCTCTTTTTTTCTTCTTCCCTTTTTCTTCTTCCTTTTTGCCCTTTCTTTCTCCCCTGTCCGGCGGCTCCCGAAGCCACGGACTTTCTTTTGTAGGTTGTGTGCTTGGCTATTCACGTGTGGTGTAGGACAGCAGGGATTCCAATCTTGAGATGAGGCTGCCTTTTGGGGGGGGGGGAGAGCAAAAGTTGTCAGATGTGCAGGAAGGAAAGAATAAAAATTGAGTATGAATGTAAGTATGTGTGAGTGTATGTGGGTGGGTGGCTTGTGTGAGGAAAGAAAAGGGTTGGGTTGGTGAAACTCTTTTTCCTGCAAGAAGCCTGGTAATAAGTGTTTGAGATATATGAAAGTGGTGGTGTAATCTCGCACCACTGACCTTCTAGACAAGGGCTTCTTCTCTCGGAGGCTCGATATTAAAAATGACATAGAGGGTGCCGGCCGTCCGTTATAACCTTGTCACCAAGGTAGTGGAGATGTTCGGGCGATCACAAGGGACCCAGGAAGAAGAAATTCTTTTTTTGTCCTTTTTTAACTTTCTTAATACCGGGAAATGGCGCCTTGCTTGGGGTGTGGTGGCATGGATGGCGATGGCTGCAAATCAGGGACGGGACGCATTCCAAGTTGCATGCCCCGACCCACTCACTCAACCCAAACCCGCCTTAGGAATTCTTGCACCACCCAACCAACGCCGCCTTCCCCCCCCCCCTTCCCCACTACGGCTATGCTCGCATTCTATGTAGTCGTAGTATCTACTATAGTACCGTGTATCTGCCTTGTCTGCCACTTGCATGGCCCGTTTGTGGCCCTCCTCAGGTATGACTTCATCTGATGGATGGGGGGTTCCCCCCTGGTATGTTTCATGGGTGCTACTAATCCTGATCTCCACATCTCGAACTTTTGGGTGTTGTTGTCGTGCAAGCGATTGGATAGATAGCCCCCTCCAGCTCTAGAAGGTTATCACTTGCATCTGCATGTTCTCCTCCTCCCCTCCACCGACGTCACGCTGAGAGTATGCACCGCCTCACTCAGTGTGCTGGAATTGGCCCCTCACGAGGCTGCCTCGATGGCCACCCAGCTGCCTCCATGTGGCTGTGAAGAGGGGCACAGATGATCACGCCTGCTATATCTTTTTCCCTTACCCTCGGCATACCCTGTGGCTCCTCTTTTCTTCTTCTCGTTTTGGGCCTCAGGGCATCTTCTGACCTCGCTCTCGCGTCGAGTTTTCCTCTCGGCCGAAATCGAGGCAGCGCAGCAGCAGCAGCAGCAATGCATTAAACCGGGGGCCGAGGGCAATACAGACACAAAAGTCGCGACGAGACAAAAGTGCTTGTCGAGACTCTGTGCGTTTCGCCATCCTGCTCTGCTCAGCCACTCCCGCATCACTCAGACAATGTGTGCCAGGCAGCCAGGCAAGACCAATAGCTCGCTCTAATCCCAATTCGACTCTAGTGAAGGGGGAGAGCACAACCCTCGTCCCGGTCCGTTCCGGATCACGGCACCATGTTGCACAACCCGGGGAGGGAGGGAGTGCTTGTCCACGAGATTGGTCGCGACTGGTGCAATTGGCGCGCAGAGCAGGTTTTGGATCGCTTTATTTTCAGAGAGAGAGAGAGAGAGGCACGGGAGAGGGAATTTTGAATCGAGGCGAATTATGCTGGCGCGCCCAAGTATTTGAGTACTTGCTTGGATTCTCACGATGAGTATGGGACTCCATGGCTGTCCTCGCAAGGCCTGTCTTCCTCCATTCTTACCCCCCCGTGTCTTATCCGTATCTTCTGTCCTCATTTTGGTCAAAAGCCATTGACTTGGACATACAAATCTCCTGCAACCTCATTGATGACCTCAAAACGTAGTGCTCAATACTTTCCTGAGAGGTGCTGCTATAGTATCCAGATGTGCTGTGAGATTCTACTGGGCGGCGCCCTTACAGCGGCCATGAACACTGAACCTACAGCACGTTCTCAAGGCACGATAGTTCTATGCTTGGGTGTCTCACTCTCTCTCAATATTGAGGGGTTGGTGTCAGCCATCCTTTCGACCTGGACTGGGTTGACTTCTCTAAACGACTCGCAGCCCTCGTATCTCAAACCTAGATCCGTGCGCCTGACATTTATACTTAGGTGCTCTATACAGGAGCTTTCCAAAGCAGAGCCAGCACAAGAATGTCCGTCCTCACTTGACGATGATACACAAACTCCTCCCCCAAACCTCCCCAGCCACATTTCAAGCGCAACGAAGCGTAAATTCTGTCTTAGCTATTGTGACAGGATAGTTATAAGACTAGTATTAATTAGAAGGCGAGGGAATATTAAAATTGAAAATTTTAAAAAACAAAATCCAAGACCAGGAGGAAAAGAATGAAGATGAGGCTGGATACCAACCTCCCCCTCCCTCTCCCCTTCCCTCTCCCCTCACCCTCCCCCAAAACTCCCCCCACCACCTACCCAAATTTACTGGGGTTGGGGGGAAGCTGCCAGTGCCCTATAGCGCCCGTGTGCCAACTGACAGGGGGCCAGGATCCTGCGCTTATCCTTATCTCGGCTTATCAGTGGGAGTGCTTACAGGCAGAACCCCTTGTCGACGGACCTGCGTAGAATAGACACACCCGAGCTCCCCAAGGTCCTCTTAGATATGTTGTTGGTGGCGAGGATTGATTGATTTTCCAACACAAAAAAAAAAGGAACACAATACACAATCACCACATCTTTTCTTGCCAAAATGCGCCCTCTCACCCCCGCCCACTTGCTACTCCTGCTAAGTTTCTCGCAGCGTGCAGTGAGCTCTCCATCTCCCCGTCAGGCCGGTCAGGTCGTCCTCGCGCCACCCTCCTCCTCCCCGAGCCACGACCACGACCACCACGATGATGAGGCCGCCCCAGCAGCAGCAGATCTCTTTGCCGATGTCCACGGCCAACCCATTGTTGACGATAGCATCCTGGCTGCCCTCAGTTCCCACCCCGACCCGGTTGATGCGCTCATCTCTCTCCAGCCCGAACTGGCTGCACAGCTGTCTGAACGGCGCCTGATCCATGTTCTGGGACAGGCCGAGCCGGAATGGATGACCGAGGGGGACAAGCTGCACCTTAGGAGGGACGGCAAGAAGTTTATGGATATCACGGATCATCAAGATCTCTACAAGGACTCTGCAAATACTTGGGCAGGGAAAGCCAGTCAGCAAAGCCCTCTTCTTCCTCTTCTTCCTCTTCTTCCTCCTCTTCCTCCTCCTCCTCCTCCTTCCCCCCTATACAAAATTACTGACGCTGTCGTGGGCCCCAGACCTCCCCAACTTAACCCATCAGAGGTTGATCAAGCCGCTATTCCCTAAGATCTCGACCAAGCGCATGCACGACGTCCTCGAGCACATGACCTCCTACTACAACCGCTACTACGGCGGGCCCACCGGCGAGGAGAGCTCGCAGTGGCTGCACGACCACATCCAGTCCATCATCGCCGAGTCCCCCTTCCACACCCACATCTCCCTCGAATACTTCACCCACCGCTTCCCCCAGTCCTCCATCATCGCCCGCTTCGAGCCCAAGGTCCGCGACTTCGACAAGCCCCTGACCATCATCGGCGCCCACCAGGACTCGGCCAACTACCTGTTCCCGCTGCTGCCGGCCCCAGGGGCCGACGATGACTGCTCTGGTACTGTGAGCATATTGGAGGCCTTCCGCGTCCTGGCCCTGAGCGGCTATGTGCCCAAGGATGGTCCCGTCGAGTTCCACTGGTATGCGGCCGAGGAGGGCGGCCTGCTGGGCAGCCAGGACATTGCCGCATATAAGAAGAAGGAGGGCGCCCACATCGGAGCCATGATGGAATTTGTACGGTTTTCCCGCACTCCGCCTTGCCGTTGTCTTTGTTCGAAGTGGAAGAGAGAAATTAACAAGACTTGAACACACAAAAATAAACAGGACATGACTGCCTTTATCGCCCGCAACGCGACCGAGAGCATCGGCTTCATCAAGACAGACGCGGACCCCCTTCTGACCAAGTGGGCCGTGGAGCTGAGCGAGGCTTACATCTCCATCCCGACAAGCGTCTACGAGCTGATGCCGTGAGTCATTCATTTCCTGCACCACATCATCATCATCATCATCATCATCGCCAGTCCTGTTTATCCACCCTCCACGTTTGTGCTAGAACTGACAAGATATGCTCTTGCGAACAGCGGCGCCGGCTCTGATTACATGTCTTACACCAAGCTGGGCTTCCCGTCGACATTTGCAGCTGAGGGCAACCCAGTCGCGGGCGGCTTCCCTGGCGAGTTTGACCCATATGTCCATACTGTCAACGACAAGATGACGGTCGATGATGAGACTGGATACTTCTCTATCGACGTGAGTTGCCTCTTCCCTTTGCTTCCCTCAAGCAGCCCCCACCCCCACCCCCTCCCCCGGGCACCCCGTCCTTTGGTGCAGCATAACTGATATGTGGTCTGAACAGCACATGGCGAGATTTTCGGAGTTGGCTATTGCCTTTGCTGTGGAGCAAGGTGGTTGGGACAATGCTTGGAGGTAAAGAGGATCTCAGGCGTGGTCGGAGAGAGGCTCACTCTGTAATTATAGACCTGAATATGGACATGGACACTTAATCAGCAACATACCTATGAGGCTAGTTAGCCTACCAACAATACTTATACCCAATTTCCTGGTATTCTCACCTCCATGTCCTTCCCTTCCCTACCCCCCCACCCAGCCAGGTTTCTTTCGAGCGCCCATGTGATCACCTCAGCAATGCCCATGTGGTTCAGCCACAAACCGTTTGTCCAGTAAAATGAGCTTGCATGACACCCTTGCAGCTGGCACGATCCATTAAGATTCATCCCACACATTATGATCTGTCAGCAGCTAATACAGCACTGTGCCTCATTTAGGCCGAACGGGGATCTCGAGCCTTTGAAATCATCTTCTATTTCTTTTTCTTGGTA
This sequence comes from Cryphonectria radicalis, assembly GCA_014849355.1. Taxonomy (NCBI): domain Eukaryota; kingdom Fungi; phylum Ascomycota; class Sordariomycetes; order Diaporthales; family Cryphonectriaceae; genus Cryphonectria; species Cryphonectria radicalis. Next base: position 141,466 of record JACWQW010000017.1, read on the forward strand.
TTTAGTATCACCCAGTCGTGGATATAGTAAGGCTCCCTAGCAAAGTTGTTTCTGTATATAATAAATTGGTTTTTCTCTCTTGCCTGATGCTCTTGAGGCTTGTCGATGCTGCCTCTTCATTCGAAAAATCATCTCTGTATCAAGTTCCCCCGCGCATCATCCGGTTCAACAACAGAGGCGATTGAAAAAAATGAGCGGCCCAGAAATCTTCAAGACCCTGCACATGGGCAAGGTAAGGAAAGGCCCTCCTCCCATCTTCCTCTTCTTTTCTCCCCCGACAACAGTTTTTACCTTCCACCCCAAAACACCCCGCTCTAAAACCCTCCCATCCCAACAGGGCATGTACATGAACCTCCTCTTGGACCCCTCGCAACCCCCAGACTCCCTAGACCGCTGGCAAGTCGAAGCCATCTGCGAAGCCGACAAGCCAGGCGTGGCCCCCTTTTCGGTGCCCTCGCACTGGCACAAGCGGCACGCGGAGCACATGACCGTCGTCGAGGGCCGCATCAAGTTCACCGTCGACGGGAAAGAGACGGTCGTGGGGGCCGGAGGGAGTGTGGTGATTCCTGCGTATGCGGTGCACTCGCTTGCGGGGTTTGAAGGGGAGAGGGTTGTGGTGAGGGAGCGGGCGGATCCTGCTGGAGACTACAAGGCTGCGTGAGTTTTGTTTGTTGTTGTTTCTTCTTGACTGTTTCTACTATTATTTCTTTTCCTCCCTTCTTTTTCCTTCTTGTTCTTTGTTACCGTTGTTAGTTTCTGGCAATTGATTTCGAGACTAGAGCTGTGAGCTGACAATAGCCTGCCGGTACGGGGGACAAAAATCTCAGGTTCTTCAACGATGTCAGTGCCCGAGGGTGGCCGCCGTCGTTCCTGTACACGATGAGGGTCTTTTACGATGGTGACGGGTATCCCGCGTTGGGGCTGGGCTGGAAGGGCTTTGATGTCGCGGTGAGTATTGTTTCTCTTTGGATGTTTGTCTTGGTTGACTGACTTACTTTTGGTATAATTATTAGTTTGTGACGGTGTTTGGGCTCATTGGCAAGTTGTTCATGCCTGGGAAACAAAAGCTCGAATGAAGGATGGTTGTATATGAGGGCATGGCAAGACGCTTGTATCGTTGCGCTATTGATTATTTCTTTGAAAATTCCTTTGCCCGAGTCTTGACTATTCCTATAATATTTGCTTCACAGTCGCCCACAATTTCACGACGACATTCCTCTTCTACATGCCGAGCCGTTGATATGCACCATCAAAAATGCATACATGAAAGAAAGGGAAGAAAGAAAAGGAGAAGAAAAAAAAACCCAACTTCAAGCACAGGATAATTGCTTTACAGACCGGGGAAAAATCATCCAAACGCTTTGATTCGCAGCCTACTTTCCCCAAAGAGTCAAAGGTAGTTCACCTCGGAACGAGAAGAGCTCGTCTACGTGACGCCAAGTTTTGGAAATTCAAAAAGCTGCTAAGAAGCTCTCCTCGAACTCCAATCAAGATAAGTTCAAGCCCATCTCATGTATTGGTTCCAAGTCCGTCGAACTCAACCCGAACATTGGGCAGAGCTATGCACACATACCCTTGCGCCCCGTCCTTCGCCACATCTCATGCGAAGATGGGCCGTCTGTCTAGTGGAATATGTAGCTCAGCCACCGAGGCCACTTCCCGTTAAAGGTCGGGCCGGGGTAATACACAGCAGCTCTGAAGAGCTCTGCCGCAGCTCGTTTTGGTTGTTTAGACACCACCATGCACACCTTCTCATCCTACGCAACCGGACGAGCCCCATTTCGGCGCTCGTTGCGATATCGACGCGGGGACTGTGGGACCAATATAGGCCATTGTGCGCGCCACCCAACCATCCGATGGCAGCCGGAAAGAGCGACAATCATGATGCCGGCTTGTGGGGGAATACCAGCCTCGCGCTGGACGGAGGGCGACGACACGATGATGCTCGAACTGGGCAGCCCAGCCAGGAAAGCGAGAGAACATTGATTGCAAGCTGGCCTTTGGCCGTCGGCGACCACAGCCCAAAGCTCGCCCTTTGGACAGCAATGCGCAGTGAGGTCCGTGCTAGTATGTGTGGGCGATGTTGTGGGTTCTTTTTCTTGTGTGTGCGGTCGTGAGACTGGTCAGAACGGACGGTTGGAGAGATTGAAGCCAGAAATGAAGGATGGAGGAAAGGTCTTTTTTTTTTTTCTCTTGACGAAGGGGATGTCCTCGAGATATTTATACACCGTCTGTTGCCCTTGTTGATTCCGCGACCTTCACATGTCGCCCTTATGCGCAGATCTCGGCAGTTCCTAGTGTCCATGTCGCTGATCGCTAGCAGGATCTTTGCCGCCTAAAATCGACAAGCTCCAGTCATGACGACCGAGATCTTGTTTGGATGAAGGTCTAGGCCCGAGTACTAAGTACTAAGAGATCGAGAGCACTACTGTTGCTCCGAGGATCACTATCTTCTGATCATGCTTGGACTTCTTGTTGGTTGATTAATTAGTGCTAGGGATATGAGCATCACAGATAGAAATGGCCTGTACCCTTTCCCCGTTAGTGAACGGCGAAGCCGTTTCTTTTTCCCTAGTGGTGTCATCATATCTACTTACTTAGAGTCTGTAATTATTGTTTAGGCGAAGTACCGTAGTGACGCCAACATTTTAGGTGTACGGCAGTAGGTTTTGAGCGACCTGCACTTCTGGCGAATGATTCCTCGCAGCCAGGCGAAGGTCTTCCCGTAAGCTTGCGGACGTCATCACTTGGGGAACAGAGTGGTTATGAAGAAAGTTTGTATTACAAACAGTATAAATCTGAAATGAGATACAAAGTTGCCAGCCAATATCTGTCATAGTTTCTCATATAGAAATTGGACAGGCTTTCAAGGGATTCATACATATAAAACATAAAAGGACATATCATCAATATGGGAACCTTGTGCCAAAGTAGACATGATGGATAATATGCCTTGAGAACCTGCAGCACTTTGTATTATGATGTGTGCAGGCACATAGCATAAGTGCAAACACACAACTATCAAGGACAAAGGCCACAACAGAGTCAGACATACATGGATGCCACTTGGTGTGTACAAGGAGGGTCTTACAATCACACATAGAATAATTTTATATTCTACCCCTTACAGATTCTGTCGACAGATGGAGTTGGCAGTGTCTCATCTACAAGAATCTCGCAATTCTTAAAAGATCACACCGGAATCTATCCTCTATGGGAGGAGGACCTCACGACATTGTAGTTGATGTTGTCCACTTCTTTCTCAATATGTAAACCCTCCTTCCCCAGGTCCTAAGCTCTCTCTTTTTTAAAGCCTCTCCTACAGCACTCTCGTCACTTTCCGTTCTCTTGCTGCCTCAATTCAGCCACATTTTTGTCGCACCGGCATAGATAACCTAGGAGCCAGAAGCCTAAGCACCACCAGTCAATGCACCGAGCTAGCTGCAGCTACGGCAGTCTCCCTGTCACTATCGGCAAACCCGCTCCGGAGGTTGGCTTGTGGAGAGCGCCTTGTAAGGCCCCAAACACTGTGGAACCGTCGAGAGCTAATCTTGACCAAGCTGCCGTGGATACCAAGCAGGGAACTCATCACGGTTGAGACTAGCAACAGCTAATACGAAGCCGTTCGCTACGCAATAAAGGGATGGCAGTATGCCACCAAGTAAGTAAGAGTATGTATATATCATTCCCTTCAACTTGAACCGACTTGTCAATTGCTTCTCAGCTGCATGACCGCTTTGAATACTTACCCTCTGTGAAAGGTCAAGCTCTAGCGGATTGTGAGCGAGAACCCACAAGGCCAAAGGACCGAAAACGAGGACCTGAAACAAGGACGACGACGAGCGTGTACGAGCCCGAGAATGATGGCTACCGACAAACCCCACCAAGAAGGTCTGCGATATCTACGGCCTGTAGGCGATAGTCGAACGAATGCTTCGACATGATCTACAGCAACACAAGTCTGTGACAAGGAAACGTCTATCACATGCTGAAGCATACTCTTGCCCGGAGAACAACGTATTTCACTATGAAAGGTTCATTCCTAGGCTCATCACAAACTTTTGCTCCTGTTTGACTCTTTAGGAGAAAAAGAGACAAGGAGAAAAAAGAAAACAAGAAAGAAACTTTCCGCGCCTTCTCCCCACTCCTCTTAAAGGGCCTCTACGAACGACGAAGTTTCTGGAGCCTGGCAGCTTCGTCCTGAAGCTTGGCGATCTCGGCCTGCCAACCCCTCTGAAGCTCGAGGCGAGCATCGATGAGCCGATGGACAAGCTCCATCTTGGTGAGCGTCGCCAGCGCCACCTCGTCGACGTTATAAGTGGCCCGATCCGCGCCCAAGCCATGGGTGGCCTTGTACTTCGGGTTGAGAGCGCGCACCTTGTCCTCGGCCGCGAACAGCTGGATCTTGAGCTGGTTGAGGCTGGTGCGGGCGCGGACCAGACGGGCAATGATGACGTGCTTTTGAGCTCGCTTCAGGTGGGTCTCAGACACGGAGAACGCCTTTGGGTCACCTGGCTCGTAGTAGTCGTGGTAGCTGGAGAGGTGGTCGCGGCGTGCGTCCGGGCGGTTGGTGGCAAAGGTGACCCGGCAGTGAGGGTAAGGACAGGGGATTCTGTCGGCGTGGTTGTAATGCGCGGCCTGGTTGCCAGCGTCCTCGTCATCTCCTTCGTTGTCTTCGCCTCCGTTGCTCTCGTCCCCGTGGTTCTCCTCCGCGTCTGCAGCCCTGACAAGTGGGTCGAGAACCGAGGCCGCGTGAGCGGCAATGACCTCGGGCGGAGTGATCACGCGCCTGTGCCGGACGTCGAAATTAAGAGCGCGAAGGCTATCGCTCACAAAGGGGAGCAGGGTCTCTGTCACATGTTCTCCGGGAACCAAGTAGCTATTTTGTGTCAGCAACAAGCCTATCAAAAGTAGTTCACGAGGATACCGAGGGCGAAGAATGGGCTTAATTACAGAGGACGGGCGACGACGGCATTGGACATATTAGCCCGGTTGATGGCCGTGTTGATGGCGGCCTCGACAATCTCTACTAGCTCCAGCCTGAGCTCACGGCGGCCGCTCGCACCCATCCGGGCGTTGTATTGCAGGCTGCGGCGGAGGATGTTTTCGGCCAGGTCCACGGCGGAGCGGACAATAGTCTCACGAGGGAATGTGTCGCTGTGTCGTGGGTCAGTTACGCTTGCAAATATGGAAAAGGCTGCTGAGGAAGACATACTCATCCTCAGCGCCCATCTCAACCCAGCGGTTGTTGAGGAAATGGTGAAGGTCGCGTCGGACACTATTGACAAGGGCGCTACCAGTTGTTGAGATGGTCAGTGGGATGGGAAGAAGCAACGATGGCCGTGGTGGAGGAAGTATTGGCTCACCGGATGCCGTTGGCATTCATCTTGCAGGAAGCTGCTGTTGGCAGTGGGTTCGTCTGCTTGGCGGTAAGGAGGGGGCGGTGGCGTGGGCGGTGGAGGGGTGGGGATGGTATGAGTGGAAGATTGATATGGATGGGAGCGTATTAGGGATGGAGACTGCGGTGAGGGATGAGAGGAGGCGTGATATAAGGAGGTGTGGTTTGAACCTGGGTGTGATCTAAACTGGGTTGTGGTTTGGATTCAGAAGCAGGTTGTGTTGTTGGCTGAGTTTGTTCAAACTTGCTGAGAATCGGCGAAAGGCAACCTGCTATTATATAGTACTACCTATCAGTGAATGCGAATAGCCATATTGAAGGGTGCCTCCACCATGTGTGCCTTTGATATGGCCCCTTCTGGTGTCTTCCACCATGTATGGGTTGGCCACAATAGAACGCTGGAAGAGTTCTACATAAGGGGTGGAAAGGCCGAGAAGGTGGACTCTGGTTTCCATGAATGATAGCAGGGTAAATGACACAATGCAAAATCTCGAAATACAATAACAAGAGAAAGGAAGGGAAATACAACGAAAGGCAAGGAAGGCAACGACAGGTAATTGAAGATAGACTGCACAATAAGTAGCTTAGATGATTATCATGTGATGATAATGGATTACAAGCTACCCTGGGGCTGATATATCTTCTGGTTGGTTCTCGGTAAGCTTCAATTGTTGAGTCGCCTTCTTTAGTCTTTCGCAGATTGTCTGCTCAAGTTGGGCCTGAAACTTTTGCTGGGCTGGCACACTGCTGCCCGAAAGCAGCATGATGTGTGACAGCACCATGTAGATTTCTATTCTTCTACTTTCCAGCTTCTGTATCCTTAAGAAGACAAAACAATACCCTACTCATCTTTGTAAAGGCTGGTCCCTTGCCTAAGGTCGCCTCTACTACGTCTTCCTCGTCTTCAGGGTGCTACGTTGCTTTCGTGCAAGACCATCGGCTCGAATCCCCCATCCTTCTCAGCCTCTGAGCCCTTCATCCTCTTTTCTGCATCCTCTCTCTCCAGCTCTCGGCCCGCCGCGCCCCTGGGAAGCTTCTTGGACATGGAGACCGTATCGAAGATATTGCGACTGTGCGTGAAGATTAGGTCGACCTCCTCGAGGTGGCGACCGCTCGTCTCGGGGAAGAGGAAGTAGACCGCTGATGCTCGAGCGTCAGTGTCTATGTGATATCATCCAGAACGACACGTGGGGAGAAGGTTTCCTTACAAGGCAATGTGAGAAAGAGATTGATGCACGCGTAGACGATAGGGTATCGGTATCCGATGGTGGAGAAGCCTACTGGTGTAATCTCTGCCACGACCTATGACCATGCAACAGGCGAGATTAGCATAGGACGGCAAGGCGCATGATAGGGAACACATTCGACATACAAAGTTGAACAGCCACGCCGAGCCCGTTGAAATAGCAGTAATACTCGAGCGATGGCTAAGAGGTGCAATCTCAGCAGCGTACAGGAACGTCAACCCCAGGAAGCCCGTGGGGAAGAAGAAGCTGAACATGAAGATGAAGGCGGCCGCCGCAGCGATGGCAGAATTGTTGCTTGGCTGCGAGGAGCCGCCTGCGATGATTGCCATGCAGATACCCATGCCCGCCGCGGCAAACAGCATTAGTTTTCGCCGGCCAAACCGATCGACGGTCAAAACACCGATAGGAGAGCATAGGGTCTGCCAGGTGAAGACGGAGGCGGCAATAATCCTTGCTGTCTTTGCAGGAAGGCCCAGGTCGGTCTCGAAGATGGTCTCTTGGTAGAAGGCCAGGGCATTGATACCGCTCATCTGTGAAGAAGGTTTTACAGATCAGCTACGTCCAGGATCCACTTGTGAATTTTAACCTGCAGCTGCCTACCTGCTGGAACATCTGGCCCGCGGCAGCAAGACAGGTTCTGTGGAGCAATCTCGACTCGCCGTTTCGAAAGATGTCCGCGAACTTGGCCCGACCTGAAAGTGCCAGCGACTCTTCAATCTCAGCAACATTGTCGGCAACATCAGCGGCATCGGGCTCGACACCACTCAAGGCAGCCAGCGTCTGCCTGGCCTCACGGATTTTCCCCTTCCTAACCAGCCACCTAGGAGACTCAGGCATGTGAGGCGTGGTAAAGAGTATGATGAGCGACCAAAACCCCGACAGTGCCAGCGGAAACCTCCAAGTAACAGAACCAGTCGAGTGCGAGATCCCAAACGAGATCCACGCCGCGATCGCAAGCCCACCGCTGATGAAGACGCTCTCCAGCAGGACGACGGCTCCTCGGTGATCAGCCGTTGAACACTCGGCCTGCCAGTTGGGCGCAGTGGCCGTCAGGTGTCCAAACCCGAAACCCGCGACCAGCCGCCCAACGATGAGTTGTCCGAGCGAGAACGACGACGACTGCAACAGGGCCCCGATGAAATTCACTGCCGCTCCGAACATGATCGTCCTCTTCCTGCCAAGCTTATCTCCCAGCCATATGCAGTCGAGGGCGCCAAAAAAACAACCGAGCGTGTACAGTGCGACGACTGTTCCCTGAAGCCGCGAGTTTGCAGCTTCCTCAGCGCCAGTGGTATTCACCGTGTCGATTTCTGGGAATGTGCTTATCCAGGAGGGAAGGCTGAGGAGACCACCAGCGACTGCGTTGTTGTATCCAAATCTGAGAGTTAATTAAGATGACGCTGTTAGCGAAAGGGAAAGAAAAAAAAAGGAATCTTGGCCCGCATCCAGAAGCAAGTCTTACAGAAGATACGAGGGCATAATGACTGCCCATATTGTCGCTGCTTGGAGGGAACTACCCCTCAGACCAAAGTACGAAGGCATCCTGCCGCCCGCTGCGTATACCCGTAACTGGCTATGTAGCCGGTAATAATTCTGAATGCGTGCGCAGTTGCTGCTGTCCTCAAGGCAGAAATCGGAGCAATTTTCTTAGAGAGCAGGTAAGTAGATGACGAGGTGTAGGCTGAAAGACGTGTTGAACTTTTTGAAACATGCTGAACACCGCCGCGACTTCATCACCCAGGAACGCCACCTCGTCCCCCCCTTCTCAACGGTCTTCTAGTTATGGTTCACAATACAACCACGCAGGGGGGACAACGCTAGATGCGTACGAGGAATCATCAGCTTCTTCCCCCTCCAAGGATCCCCCAAATCTGATGGTGATCATCCCTCACTCTCCCCTGCTTTCTCCAACATCTACCAGGACGTGAGTATAGCCCCTGACTATACATAAAGTATGTACCCCAGGACTTCATGTTCGTTGTCTGCAAGGGTCCAAATTCGAAGCCTCTACTGTATAGGCCACAGGTCTTGGTTATTGTCAGTGCCATTCCAGATTCCGAATGCCAAGTGACACATATTATGAATGTCCATTCGAGAATTCGCAGAGGTCCCTCCTCTCTAAGCAAGGTCTGTTACCTCATAGACTTGATACTTAAGCAGAACAACCCAACCCCACAGGGCTCTTTTCCCCAGACGCCCCACACCAAACTGTGCCGCTCGTCCCGGGTCCCATCTGAAAGCCAGCGGTAACGCCAGGGAATAAGCATGATGAAGTCTGTGCTGGGCGAATGTCCGTCTCAGCCGACTGCCACAGAGAAGCTCTCTCTTTGGGCTTTTGGGCCTGCCTGACTCGAACTCTGCGCGTTCCCTGTTCCAGTGCGCCAGGGAAATGTAGCCTGGTACAAGGTAACCATCCGACTTTCCGTCCCCAAGGAATGGCGTCTTTTCCCCTCCCCGTTTGCAGATAGAGAATGAAACATGAGCATCAGTAGTGGTTATGCTCTTCCGTGAGTTATCGCCATGTATGTGGCAAAGCGCCTCGATACCTTATAGCGAGCGGGTATGCTCAATGCCGTGGTCGTTCACTTTCTGATAGTATCGGCAATACAACTTGGTGCCCGCCACGGGCGCGAATAGCAGATCGTCTCTGACACTGGCCAAAATGTTACGGCCAGCAATACTTTCCCCACCTCGGACTCATACATACTGGACGTTCTTTTGCCGGTTGGATAATACTGAGTGGTAAACCTTTTCTAGTAATTCAAGTACTTGGCTACCGCCCATCTTAACTGAGAAGGTAACAGCAGCAGAGCTGCTATGTACGTCTACAACGCCCCACTCTGGCACAACTAATAATTCCACAGCAGAATATCTCCACTGTATTTCCACCGGTGGCGCTCAACGTAGCGTTCGTTAGCAAAACTTTCATATTCCTACAGAGCGGAACCAAGAGAAACCTTGATCACATTCCAAGTAGCAAGGCGTGGCAGATAGAGCAGGGGTTTTACACGCAAAGTAACATACAGTGGTTCACATGATGCAGCAGCCCAACACAGCAAGCCGTATTCACCCTGAACCTAGCAAGGGCAATATTGAGAAGTCACACAGCTTGATTTGATTCATCATGACATCTTCCCCGCATCCTCCACGGGCACTACTGCCACGGCACTACTGCATGCCGCGGCCCATGTGATGATAGAAGGTATCGGATTGTGTTTGGTCCGAATGGCGAGGGGGGCACAACTTGTCTTTGCAAGAACATAACGAAGTTCCTACCATTATTAGGAGGGGAATAAGGACAACAAGCAGATCAAGGCCTTTTCGCCTGTGAAATCATACTCCGAGGTCGGCAAAGGATTTCATTGGCCAGACGATATTCAACGTCATAAGAGAAAAAGGCGCCCCAACACGCAGGTCCTGTTTCCCTGGCTTCTCTTCACCCAAATTAACGCGGTCGACGTAACTAGCAGAAGGACAGAGTCATGGCGACCAGAAATGTTGCTTCATGGGTCCATGATCTGCAATACTCCCAGTTACCACCAGCTGTGATACGGGCAGCGGTGCAAAGCTTCTATAACTGGGTTGGATGTGCCATAGGAGGCAGTGATCACGAAGCCGTCAAGATTGCCGTGAGTGAAATAACCTGGTTGATTAGGTCCAATCCTCTTCCCAGCGCTAGGAAAACTGACACGGTGACACGTCTACCCCGAACCACATAGTACAATGCTTTAGAACCATTCTTTGGCCGCCCGAGCGCCACCCTCCTCGGACGCGAAGGTGACAACCGCACAGATCCGCAGCACGCCGCCCTCCTCAACGGCATCGCCTCCCACGTGCACGACTATGACGACACCCACCTCGACACCATCATCCACCCCACGGGCCCCGTCGCTAGCGCGCTTCTCGCCGCGTCTGAGTGGCACTCTCGCGGAGGCATCGAGACCATCTCTGGCAAGGACTTCCTCCTCGCCCTCATAGCAGGCATCGAGGTCGAGTGCAAGCTCGGCCTGGCTGTCTGGCCGCAGCACTACGATGTGGGCTGGCACATCACCTCGACCACTGGCTCCGTCGGCGCCGCGGTGGCGGTGGCCAAGTTGCTCGGCTTGTCGCGCGAGAAGATTGCACATGCGATCGGCGTGGCGGCCACGCAGGTCGTAGGGCTGCGCGAGATGTTCGGCAGCCATACCAAGAGCTTCCACCCTGGGCGTGCGGCGCAGGCGGGTTTGATGGCGGCGCTGTTGGCCAAGGAGGGCTACACGAGTAGTGATACGTCGCTGGAGGCTAAGAGAGGGTGGGCTAACGTCGTGGGCGCGACGAAGGGGGAGGCAGAGATACAGACGGACCTGGCCAAGTGGCTTGGGAGTGGCGAGGTTGGACTGCCCGCAACGAATGGCCGGTGGGAGATCCTGCGCAACAGCTTCAAGCCGTTTCCGTGTGGCATTGTCATACACCCTGTCATCGATGCGTGTGCGCAGATACATGAGGACATGCAAAAAGAAGGCTTGAAACCAGTGGATATCGAGAGCGTACATGCCAAGGTCCACTACCTCGTGCTGGAGCTGACAGGCAAAAAAGAGCCCAAGGATGGCCTGCAGGGCAAGTTCAGCGTTTATCATGGAGGTGCCTGCGGCCTGCTCTTTGGAAAGGCCACGCCAAGTCAGTACGAGGATTCTGTTGTCCGCAATGCCGAGGTCATTGCTGTTCGCGACCGTATCCATGCCGAAAACGACGACACCCTGGCAGCCGATGAGACCAAGGTCGTGGTGACGATGAAGGGAGGGCGCACCCTCGAGAAGCACGTCGTCCACGCGGTTGGCAGTATGGAGGTGCCATTGGACGAGAAGAGGTTGCAAGAGAAGTTCTTGGACCAGTGCCAACGAGTTCTGGGGGATTCCCAGGCTGGTGTTGCGAGTGAGACGTTGTGGGCTGTCGAGGACACGGGATCCATTGCGTCCATCACCAGCTGTTTAGTTCCTCAAGAAAGACGATAGTCTTTATAGGCAATATTTAGCGGCTAAAGACTATCGATCTTTTTACTGAAGATTGTAGGGACTTGCGATTAGAACCTGCTTCATTCCTATACACATGTGCCTCATGTTACAGTGTATTGGTTCCCTCCCCTCCTTTAATCTTTCTTTTCGTGTTGGACGGATCGTATATAGATAACTTCATACTAATCATAACATAAACTTCAAATTCAAATTCCTAAGATCCACTCTGTCTTTAGTCTAACGTGTAATAACAACTCCTCCCTGATGCATAGTCACAGGACCGAAGGTCCTGAGTTTGAGTTATTCCTATAGTACAGTTGAGTTTTAGGTAATCTTCAAAGTATTCGGTTTGCATGGTATGATTCTTCAATATACGAAACTAGTTACCCCTTATATCAGTGATGGCTCTTCCTTCTTGTTAATTCCTAACCTCTTATCGTGCCAGACAATCAAGTACCAGAGGCTGCTGGCGGCATCCCATACCCCGGAACCTGGCTCGATGGAGGTCCTGATTGGGCGGCCTGCTGCTGCTGAGCTTGCGACCACGCATAGAACTGCTCAGGCGACCACTGTGGCGGGCCGGCGGGTAGGGGAGCTTGAGCACCCTGGGGAATAGTCGGCGCCGCATATGCAGTGTTAGGCGGTGGGCCATACCCCTGGAAATAGAGCCATGGAGGGTATCCCTGTAGAGGTGCGAGGTGTCCCCCATATTGCTGTCCTGAAGGAGCGCCTTGAGGAGGAGCCGATGACGAAGGAGACGGAGCTGGGAAGGCTCTAGGGGGCGGCTGCGGAGTCGTGGCGGCTGATTGTATCGGGGGCAGTGCATTAGCTGAAGGACCGCTGTTCAACGGCGAAGTTGTTGCCAGGGCGGTTTGGTGTTGCCAGTCGTTCCTCTCGCCACTCTCTTTCTGCATCCCGGCATCGCCTGGATTTCCATCTCTCATTCCGCCAGAGAGCAAGATGTCCATCTCTCGAGCACGGAGCTTCATACCCTTGGCCCACATCTCTGCATCTTTACCACGAATCTTGTTGAGGTAATATATGAACCCCAGATAGGCACTGGACACCGTCTTCAGGTCCTCCACTTTCAGCTCCACAACCGCATCGAGGTCCGCCTTGCCTGTGTGACTATTTCCTTGAGCACGGAACTCGGCCAGCGCGAGCGCTGTCTGACAGGCGTTCCAAATCTGACGGCCGTTCCACCTCTCTTCTGGGTAACGGGTAAAGTACGTGTGTACGGATTCAATGATTTTCTCCTTCTCAATGGCGATACGTCTTCCGATCCTTTCGAAACGTTTCCTGATCATGCTGAGGTTCAGCTCGAATATTGCCCGAGTATTTCCGATGGTAAGCTGTGGATAGTACAAGCTGATGTGAATCCGTGACGCGAAAGCCTCGTCGAAGTCACCGACTCTGTTAGTTGTGAGGAACAAGATTCCCGCGTAGTACTCAAGGACCCGCAGAAAGACTATGTTGATCAGCTTCTGTGGCCATTCTCAAAGGGAGATGACTACTGACCTGACACGAGGCCATTCCTTTTGAAGTCTTCTTTCGTTCGAGCTGCCAGAAAGACGTCTGCTTCATCCAAAAGTAGGACACAACCCCACCTATCATTTTGTCAGTTTCAAAAGTGAAAGTATACATCGGGCGGAACTTGTGTAGTAACCTGTTTGCCAATGAAAAATGCGTTTCCAGCGCTTTCTCTACTTCTGGCGCAGTAGTTCCCAAGTCTCCTGTGGACATGGTTATCTGTTAGTGATATTACTCAATTCCTGACCATGGAGAGCAATAATCATCAAAGTACCACAAGTAATCTGGAACAGTGGCTTTTTGAACATCTCAGCCACGCCCTCTATTAGACCACAGTTAGCAATCAGTCCCGAATGAGGAGAAAATCCTACAATCATATGAGACTGACCTGCTGTTGTTGTTTTGCCTACTCCAGGAGCGCCATGGAGAAGGATGATGAGGCCCTTGCCTGTCAAGACCTTATTAGTACATGCCTGTCACCTCGCGCTAACTTCAACTTTACTCACCTTTGCCTCGAACAATGTCGACCTGATGCGTCTGCTTAGATTCTTTGCTTGCTGCATCCTTGTTCCGGAAATGTTGCGAAACCAGGGATGTTATCATCTCTCTGTGCCCCTTCGGCAGCACAAGCTGTCCAAAGGCGGTCCGGTCTTCTTCTTTCGTCTCTGCAGCCACACCACGAGCCTGATTTCCATTTACTCCTTCTACTCTGCAGCCTTTCCGACTGCTTTCCTCTTGAAACTCTTCGTCTTTGACATGATCTTCTGGCAGAGTGAGATGGGTGAGGTCAAGTTGTGCTAAAAAGGAACATTTGTTAGCAGGCTGATCATCACTTCTGATAACAATGGGGGGGGTATCTCATGTCATGAGCCTAAAAAGCATAATGGATGCTTACCCCACTTCCGATTGCGCAGAACAAATCCAAACACCCGGTAGGACATGATCAAGAAATCTTCTTCAGTCAGTGAATCCTCCTGCTCCTTAACCTCTGGTAGAGGACGGGGATATATCGTCGGAGGAGGTTCCTGCTGTGGATCTTCGAGCATTAGGAGAGCCATGTACTCCTCATTCCGCTTCTCCTCAGCGTCACTGTCCTTGTAGATGCTGTCATTTGCGCAGCATTCAGCATTACATTCCTCGTAAAAGCTCTCTTTCGGTGGCTGCGTGATGAGATTCTCAAGGCTTGGCCGCCAGCCCAGTTGTGCTGTACCTGAATCTTGTTCAGGGTCATCCGCCTCCTGTTCAAGGATATGGGAAAATGCTTCTCCAAAGTCCACGACGACATGGCTGTCCACCTCATCTCGTGTGTCAAGCGTGAGGCCACTATAGTGCATATGCTTGAAACTTGTCACATCCATAAACATTCTCCCTCTAGTAATGAGTCTCTCTCGCAAGGTTGGCTCCTTAGACTTCTTGGATCCGCCAAGCCTCAATTGTCCATCGTCGGGTTTTCTCGCCTCAGCAAAGCGCAGTGGGTAGACCTCCAGCGCCATCACTGCCTTTTCACCGTCGAACCTGGGGATCTTGACTTTGCGGACTCTCGGGCCCAACTCCTTGCCGTCAAAGTCCACATACGCGCAGAATAGGATCACAGGGGTGTCCTCCTGGCCCCGAGCTTCTCTGTCCCAGTTTCTGTGAAATGGTGAGAATACCATATGCGGCGCGCTACAGATGCTGAGAATCCTATATGCTTGTCGCCGGCTTTGCTCAATCACCTCATCACCAGGCTTGAATAAATACCAAATGTCAGAGAAAGACACTCTCTGACAATGGTCGCTCGTAAGGTACGTGGTCTTCTGATGCAGCTGCTCATCCATGAACCTTAGCAAGCATCGTAGATGCCGGTAAGCCGTAAGGGACCAAGTATACTCGTCCTGGTCCTCGTCTGAATCAGCCTCTTCATCCTCCTTGACGCTTCCCAGTTCTGACGTCCCATCTTCCGTAGCCTCTGGAGCCTGGACTTCTGTATCGTCATCGTGACTAGCATTGGGCTCATTCGATGGGTTTGCCGTAGATGCATCTTCTAGTGTAGAGTCCTGTTCACCGAACTCCGCCTCTAGCTCTTGGAATCTCGAACGGATGAGCTCGTCGTAGTAGGCAAGAGCTTTGTAAGGTCTGATCATGACGAATGGGACAGTCGTACTAAATGTTTCGCCATATATTTGCTCCCGAGTTTTCAGAACGTGCGTCGAGTTGATCCGGATGCGTTCAGGAAGCGGAGCCTGCCCCGGAATAAGTGGCAATTTTGCTTTGACAACAGGCTTGGGTAGCTTGACTGCATCCTCGTAATTATTTGGGTAGGGAAATGTTCTTCTACCTTTGGCAAGCCCGAACGTGAAGGCAGGCTGCTCCCAGGTGATAACGGGGTCGCCTTCAAGTATATCGATCACGAAGAGCTGAGGCCCCTTAGATGCCTGAGAGTCCTGCGGGTCC
The DNA here is from genome assembly GCA_014849355.1 of Cryphonectria radicalis. Classification (NCBI taxonomy): domain Eukaryota; kingdom Fungi; phylum Ascomycota; class Sordariomycetes; order Diaporthales; family Cryphonectriaceae; genus Cryphonectria; species Cryphonectria radicalis. The sequence goes on from JACWQW010000017.1 coordinate 157,065, forward strand.
TCAGCCATTTGAGGCTTGAAGTGCTGCCAGTCGACGAAGTTGAGTTCAGCTTTCAGTGGAAGAGCATCCTCCGCAGGCGGGTCCGATGGCCAATTGCCTGTTTCGGACATCGCTATGTCATCGAAGCTCGATTCGGAGGGTCGTATCATAGTAGGTTCGAGCCTTTGCTCAAGTTCACGTTGTTTTTCAAGCAGCTCGTCATGTTCATTTTCCAATCTGTCCCTCTCCTCTTCCAGCTGTTGTACTTGTTCATAGAGTTGAGCCTTCTCTCCCTCTTCCACACTGAGTTTTTCGAGCTCTTTTTCAAGTATCTGAATCATTCTATCTGTATGTGAAACAGCTGGCTTGGGAATTGGTATCGCAAGCACACTCTCTATGTTTTCAAACCCACAGGGATAAGAATGTTGAAGCCGGAAGCTGTTGATATCTGGTTCGATATTCATAATCAGTGGATGAGCATTTTCTGTTCCCCTTTGCTCCAAGACTTCTCTTTTGCGAATCTCCGACGCTGTAAGGTGCTCAAGTTCCACCAGCCTTGCTTTGAGCTTCTCTAATTGACATTCTAGGGACTCTGGATTCGAACTCAGCTGCTGAGGCGTGTCAGCACCATTCTGGTTCTCAGCATTTTTTGTGCTGTCAAAGAAACGTCCTTGGCTCCAGTCATATCACCTGGCGTATCCATGATCGTCGCAGGCGTAGAGATGCAGCTTTCCGTAACCGGGGTTGCTGCAAAGTCAGTAGAGGATGTTGCTTGAAAATCCTCCTGAGAACTTCCACCTCCGACGCCATCCTCTGAAGGAGTCGACAAAGTCGCCATGATGAACACCCTAGGCGATGCTCCTTCAGATCAAGGTTGACAGTGACGAGCTTCTGTAAAGTTATGCAGGTACTGACGAGCTGGTAGTTGATTGAAGTTATAAAGTCATGTCATTAATCACTCTGTGCGCTCAATGGTCCTAAAGCTTGACAAGAACAGGTGGCAGAAGAGAAGATTGAGCTTCTAGGCTCGCTGTAGCTTGTCTTTGCTCCCCCTCTACTCCCCTGTGGGCTGTCGATTTAGATGTAGCTTTTCGCCGACATACAAAGCTAACATGTCATTGTGCCACATATCATAAAGGTAATTGAGGATGGTAACAAGTGATAGATATTATTCGCTCTTCAACCTATCAGAGAAAAGATGAGGCTGGGAATATTGGTCATGATGCATGCCGGCTCGCATGGACTGAATGTTTCGGGTGCTGGGGCTAGCCATTCAGGTTTTCTCATTCCAGGGTGTCATTTGCTTTAACGCTGACGAATATGCAGCACATCCCATGTGGCGTGCTGATACAACCCTCCTTGCATTGAATGTAGCAAGAATGAGTTAGCATTCCTATGCTGTGCTGATGTGGCATTCAATATTCGGGCGAAGTCGATAAGTTGAGTGGTTGTCGGCTTCCGATTGGCATTTGGCTGGACAAGCACCGACGACCATCGACGCCCAGGCTTGTGATTATCGCTGAATAGTTGCATTGGCGCTTACTGCAGCCTTGTCAAACTCATGCATGTTTCAGTTCAGACTTTGGTAGGGCCCATAAACCACTGCACTCGGAGACTAGTCTTGCTCCGAAGCCTGCATAGAGTCTTCCTATGGTGACGGGGATTCGACGCCCTCATTTCCTCCTTCTTTTCAAGCGGTAAGTCAGTGAGCCAGAGCTTTCTGCGACTGCACAGAGGTGCTATCGCTCAGATGGATGGAAATCCACCCTCAATTCCGAGTGTCCTGAGCCAACCTCTCTCTGTGGACTTCATAGAAAACCACCTGCCGCAAATTCACGACGGATTTAGGAACCTACCCGTTCGATACGATCCGCATCTGAAGCGCTTTGTGTTCAATCCACAAGCCGCCACCATGCCGCCAGGACATGTCCAGCTCAGTGCTCTCTCGGGCGGCTCTGTACAGCAGAACTCTCTACAACAAGGCTCACTGCAGCCGCTGCCACCCAGGAAACTCATCCCCTCCATATGCGCCATGGCCTTCTGGGGTAAGGTTCTAGGCAAAGCCATGACGGAGTTCACGGAGGGAAATCCAAAAGTGCCCAACCAGCTAGCAGAGGAGCCAGAGTACAGTATTCGAGACCTACTGAGCTGGAATCAGATCTATGACAAGCTCGAAAAAGCTAGGGACAAGTTCGATGGCGACAATTCGAAGTTCGTGAGCCGCTTCAAGAAGGTCTATCGATATCTCAATGACAGGAATGAAGCTGTACGACAGGCACTTGATTTCATCCCGGATATGGAATACATATCACCCATAAAAGCTACAGTGAGAGTGCTCCTGGATGTGAGTCTGATTCAACGTCTTGACGTCCTCGTTCGTCTAGTTGCTAATGGTTAGCAGGCTGCCAAGGTCGCATCAGACGTCCGCAAGACGGTCAAATCAAGCTTTGACGAAAAAGACCTTGAGGAGATCTTTGGAAAGATCGAGCTGTTCCTTTCCACGTTCCCAGAAGACGAAAAGATTACATTGGCGTCTGTTAGTCTGATTGCATGCACGCTGAAGGCTGTGGAGGGTGCCATTGTGTACTTTTTGACACCCACTTGTGAGGCTACTTACTCTCGACTGCGTGGACCCTTATCCCTATACTGACATTCTCTTTCTTCAGCAGGAAGATTCCGCCAGACTGTTCCGGGTCTAGGTGATGGCAAAAAATACAATCAGGACCTACTTGACAGTATTGCTCAGATCCCGACCAAATGCCAGGAATTAGTAGATCAAGGTCTCCTCTCGCACATAGAGGGAACGAAGAAGGCAATGGAGCTAGTACTACAGGGTGAGTTTCTGGCACGGCAAGCTGAGGACGTTGACCTCTCACTAACTTACCTTCGACCCAGAATTTGGGCGTCTCGAGCTTCTGGAGATTTCTGTAGGTAATAGGGTAGAAGTCGTCATGCAGAAGACCGACCTCATTCTAGAACAAGGGGCTCAGACCATATCGAAAGTGGATAAATTGCATAAATCAAGTCAAGAAACCACTGGCTTGGCCAATGATATACTTGGTCTATTGCTACAGGGAGAAAAGGAAAGGGAGATAGAGCGGGAGAGGTTTCGTGAGATGATGGGTAAGTTGACCTAACCCAGCCATAAAGACTGATGTATTGTGTGGAACTGATGGTGATACTAGTTGGTCTCCAAAGATTACGACAGGACATCAAGAACCACCTCGCGGAAGACGCGAGATCTAGAGCCATTGAAGTTCTCACTCCGAATGCGACCTCGCAGCTGCTGAAACTTCCTCGGTTTCCGTTTCAGGAACAAGTAACATGGAACCCGCCGCAGCAGTCGTTCATACCTCTCCAAGGGGTCCATCAACCGCCTGGCCCTTGGATGGGTCAACTACCAACACAATACTATCCTTACCAGCCATCGCCCGAGCCAACGGTACATGCCAGTGCCTTACTGGAACTGCTCAAGATATCAAACCTGGATGCGACCGACATAACAAGCATCCTAGATTCTGAGGAGTCCATCGCTCTCAAATACCGGAGCCACGCCAAGACCATCGCCGCAACGAACGAGTTCCGCACCTGGGCGACGTCTCCTATCTCTTTTGAGTTGCTCATCCAAGGCGATACAAGATCTGATATGATCCAAGCCGGTTCCGCGCTGTCGCTCGTGTCCGCGATGCTGATGCAAGGGCTTCGCACTAGAGACAGCTTCGCCTCCCTGGTCTTCTTCTGTCGAGAGCACTCCGAGTCCGACGATCTGTTCGCCGGTCCGAGTGCCTTAATCCGGAGCCTGGCCGCGCAGCTTCTTCAACAGCACTTTGCAAACTTCAATTTCTGGCAGAGGGACATCAACCTAGATGGGTTGCGCAGGTCGGATGTCGGCGTGCTGTGCCAGCTTTTCGAGTGGTTGGTCAGACAACTCCCGGAACAGAAGACAGTGGTTTGCGTCGTAGATGCGGTGGACGCCTACGAGACTGGCGAGTACGAAGAGGACCTGCGGACGGTTATGGATTCCTTATTAAGCCTTGCAAGGGATTCGAGTCTCTTGGCCACCGTAAAGATTCTGGCAACAAGTCATGCAAATACGGTGAGTCTTCACGAGGCATTCAAGCAGGACGAGACAAGAATTCTCATGATGGAGGGACTGGTTTCGAACGGCGACGAGCAGGGCATGATGGAGCTTGATGCTGAGCTGTGATCTTGACACAGGCTGACTTGGGTGCTTTGGTTCGGCTGAGTGCATGTTTTATTGACATCTTCACGATGACATTTTCCCCTATTTTTCTTTGCTGATTATTACTTCTTGTTCTTGGATTACGTGCCATCTACTCTCTTGCCTAATATTACACGATGTTGAACCATTCCTGTTTATTTGAAGCAGTCAATGTCGAGGGAAAGACGATCGCCAGTCTCTCAGAACTGGCTGTACTTTCTATCTCCCTAAAGTCAAGTCTTAATTGATTTCTTCAGACGCCCAATTGATTGATGTGTTGAGAAAAGATCCAAATACTCATCGCAACCAGCGTCAGTGCCCGTGTAGATAGTTCCGCTTCATTATTCTGTCATCAAGCAAAGAGATAGCTCCGCTCTCGAGACCTACATTCTAGGCGCCTCGGTCCGATCGAGATGAATCGTGCTACGACGTTGATCAACCTACAAATACGGTCAGATCAGGTGAGTAGTCGACGGGGACGCTGACGAATACACACGGTTCTGCGGAGACGGTTGTCGTCGGGATTCAAGAATATGCGTCTTATACTACGTAGCAGACATCACATCTGTGGATAACCCGACTACGACTTGAATGTGCCAGCAATGCTTGTCCCAATCGAGAAGGTCATGCAGTCCTGAGCAGGTTGCCCGATGAAGACGAACTACCCTATCTCCGCATACAATGAGTCATGTGCTCTAAATTCATCATTCCCGTTAGGATGGTGTGGTGTTGTTCTAAGGAGTGTGTTGGTATCTGGTATCTTGTTGAACGGCCACTTCAAAATTCACTGGCTGGTGAGATGATTGCCTCAAAATCTCCTTCCAAGTCCCTAACATTTGCTGGGATCTTGTTGATGCCCCAATATGTGCATAACCGCACCCTCCGCCCAAGCCAGTAACGCCATAGAATCAAACAAAAAAAAACCAAAAAAAAACCTATAAAAAAACCTAGAAAAAAAAAGCAAGATGAGACTTCACGAGTCCCACCTGCAACCAGGCGTCCCTTCGTATGCAACCAGTAAACCACTATAGCTACCACCTAATTCCCCTTCTCCTGAGTATTATGGAAGTCATGCGGCAGTCAGAAGTCCTATGCTCTCCTCCCGAGCCTGAAGTTGGTGTGTTTTCCTGAGGTCGCTCCAGCCCTTCCTCCTGCGGAGCTGCCGCCGTAGGCCTTGGATAGGCCTGAGTTCCATCCAAGCCGGTGTGGACGACGAGACGGTGGCGAGAGCTGGCGCGCGGCTGGCTGACACGCTGAAGGGCGCCGGTGTGGTGATGAGCTTGGCCTCTGCCTCCTTTGCTAACACGGGGGCTGGGCCAAGGATCTCAGAGACTCCCATGTCAAGAATCCAGGTCTGTCGGAACCATGATCGCAGCCTCTGGAAGAAGGCGGGATTAGGCCCGATGGCTGTGAGGATTGGTTAGCGCCGAGATTTTCAAAAAGAAAAAAAACTTGTATAGTTGAGATCAACTCACTCAGAAACCGTGCTCCAAGCATATTTGCTAATCTTTGAGAGGGACTTTTGACCTTGAGCTCCCAACACACATGCTCTCTTCAGAACGATCCCTTTCCGAAGAAAACGAATGGATGGCCAGGAACTAACGACCTCTCCCAACAGGGCGGGCTGAGGGCGTCCTCATATGAATATATCGCGGATGACGCCATGCCCATGCTAAAATCGTTGATTCGTCTTCTCCCCCATCCCGGAGCATCGTGAAGAAAGAGGGAAAAAAGGCGGGGTGAGCGACCTCGGCAGGTGTGTAAGCCGACATACGCAAAGAGACCGTGATCGAGAGGGGTCGCTGCGAATGGGCAAAAACCCTCACCCCAAAAAGCCCACTCTTGGCGTGGAGTGACGTGTTTCCCGAATTGCCTCTTTGGGAAGGTGTTGCAACCCGTCTGCAACCCTCACTCTAGAGATCTTCTGCTGAAATGGCAGAAACTGGGCTTTTTTTCGTGCGGGCGCGCAGATGCGGGCAGCACGCACGACATTCTTCGGGAGATGTTGGTGCGTAATTGGGGCAGAGAAAGAGAGAGGGGCAGAGGAAATCTTAAGGGTAAGGTGAGTTGTGCGCGGGGAGCGTTGGCAGATATGTTGGTTGATCCCCGAACTGGGAGGGGGGGAAGGATCCATTATTTTCTGCAGTGGCACGCACCTTTCATTGTTTTTTTCCAGCCTTGTTTGCATTTAGATCAAGGTATGAGCAATCGTCTGCAGTGACGGCTTTGCCGATGCACTGGTCATGAGGGAATTACCAAGACAGTGCTGATCTTCATGATGCGAGTGCAACGATCATCGCCCTGAGCTCACAGGCCGTTCTCTAGATCTGGTATTGACAATATAACTGATACACATACGACTCGAACTCCTGCCCAATCTGCTCTTTATCCATCCTGTTGGCTTGAAGACTGTGGCATTGATACTGGAGCGCCTTGCTGTTCAGATTCTCTAAATGCGCTCGGTCTATGCTTGTGACCATCATCATTCATGAAATCAGAAGAGGAAGAGTGCCCCAGAGGCAGGCATCATAGCCTGACAGACGGGTCTGCGGACCGGAGAGCTACATTCTTTCCTTTATTTAGTAAGTGGACACCTGAGTCTATGTCGCTCATTTGCAGGGTGTACGGTCCCGATAGCTTTTGTATCGTCCTTTTGCTTTTCTCAACCTCCTTCCACCGCCGGCCACCGAGCTTAGCCTCCACTATTTATCAGCAAACCCAGATCCCTCAGAACTATCCTGGTGGTCTTGTCAGTCTTCGGAACCCGGCTTGGGCCGCCTTGCTTTGTTCTCAACTCGTCCTGGAGGGTATGATGAGAAAGCCAGGAAGCTGAATGGCCTGTTAGAGGAAATTATGAAACTCCCAAGGCTTTCCCGTAGTCCTTAATTATAGTGTTCCTGACTGACCGGTTGGATTTCGGCCGATCTTGGATTGAGTTGCAAGACGAAGTAAAGCACATAGTCTCGATGACTTTAGGCTCGATATATTTCGGTGTTTCCACTCTACCAAGCTCATTGAATGATAGCCTCCTCCCTAGTTACCCTATGCCTTGAAACCAAATACTCAACATCTGTTCTTAACTATCTTAGTCAAATTTTAATTTAGTCTTCTCCATTCTCAATGCTAGGAAGATTAGTCATAGCCCTTACTAATTGCTTGGAAAACGTGTTATGAGGGACCAATAGTGGGCTGAGACTATTGCTAGATCGTCTACATCCTTAATCAATGAGTAATTATGCATTTGTTGATTTCATGTTCATGAACGACCTCTCTTTCGATCATCAAATGCGCTATTGCTGTGCTTCTGTACACAGAGGAAATGTGTTCTTGTCCATGTGTCACGATTGTGGCATATAAGGTCATATCAGGGGCTTCTTCTTAATATGTGCAGAATAGAAATAGCTAGGGTATTCTGTCAACTTTGCATTTAAGAGCACAGGCTTCGCAGCTCGCCTTGCCAGATACTTTCCAGGTCTGTCTTTGGTGAGTGATATCCCTCATAATTACCATCCTTCAACAGCATTTGGGTAATCATTCCGGCTAGTATTTTATATATACTTGTCGAAGAACTATCACTCCTGTTGTATTCTAGAATCTGATTTTCTTGGCAGTAATCATAAGTACTTTGCGAAGCCCAAGACAGCACGTCCTAGATTTATTCAACCGACCCGCCTATCTGATTAGTCAACCTCCTCCAGGAGATTTTCGTAATTCCACCAAGCTGATGAATTGGTTACGGCGTTTCGTATAGTAGCTAGTCTCAGCCGACCGATAGAGTATGCACAATACAGATATTCGTGTCGTCAATCTGACAAGGTTCTCGGCTTTAAATATTGGTCATCCTAGAGACGGCGGTCAACCGGGAGAGCAACACGGCGCCGGTTTCCAAGCTCCGAAGGCCCAGCCCCGAGCCACTGCGGTGCACAAATGTAAAGCACCATGAGACTCGTTGAAATTTGTTGTGAACTCGTTGTCGAAAACATCACATACATGGAGGAGATTCGGAAGTCCGATTCGGGCTCAGTATTGCAAATTGAGTCCTCTACTGCTTGAAAAGCCCCGAGGCGACGTAACCTGAAGTATTAATACTGAGAGGACCACTAATTAAGTTATCAAATATTTGCGCCTCCGTCTACGCACACAGCAATAATTCACGGCTGGCAGATCGCTTTCTTAGTGTAACTGCTGCGATATATTATAATAATTACATGTACAGAGCGGCGCTGACTATGGACAAAAGAGACAGTGTACCAGGCCTCGTGCCAGCGGATTCCATGAAGGGTTTGCTTCAACAAGCTGCCCCAGAGGAAGCCGGAATAGGAGAGGACACAAGTGAGCCCCAGGATCTATTCTTGGTAAGTAGTCTCGTTGATATTATCTTTTGGATATGTCGGCACTCTACAAGAGGAACAATATATGAAAAATGTTGTACTAACCCGCTAAGTCTCATGTAAGGTTATTTGGGATAGCCCTGACGACCCTCTGAATCCCTTCAACTGGCCACAAGGGAGGAAATGGGCAGTCACACTCCTCACTTCTCTCGGAAGTATGCTCACTATGATATCCTCGACGGTAGTCGCTCTAGTTTGTCCTGCTTTCTCTTGTTGCCTTGAATACTTGTGTGTTACTCTCAATAGCTCATCTTTCCAGAGACACACGCAGCTTCCATCCTACACTGCAAAGTCGAACCTCTCCACAAGCAGACAGGTTAACCATATTATACGGCACGCGAGCGCGAACACAAGTCTGTTGCGCACGCCCTTGCCCTCAACCTAACCCTACCTACACGACTGCTCATAACACAGCCCTTCATCCAAGTAATATCGGTCTTACTGGCCTACAACTATAGTATTCTTTATATCATGCGAAGTACTCTTGCCGTTATATTCATCGATTGTTTCAACCAGTCCACAAATATATCCAGGGTGCACTATATTGCCCTTTGCCTCGGCTGCATAGTAGCATCGCAGGGACGAGCACGCTTCATAGACCAGCTGTACCGATATCTCAAGAGTCGCAACAACGGCGAGACCCAACCCGAGTTCCGCACGCCCTTTACGATCCCTGGGGTGATAATCACCCCGATTGGCCTGTTCTGGTACGGCCAGGCTGCCCAAGAGCGGGTTTTCTAGCTCATTACAAACCTTGACTTGGCTGTCATATATGTAGAATCATCATCTCGACGCAGTCTTTGCAGGCCTCTAGCATGGTCGCCTACCCGGAGCATTTAGCCAGCGCCACAGCAGCAAGCCAACTGCTCCGGAATATCACGGGCGCTTGCCTTCCTTTATTTGGTGCTCAAGATGTATTCTAGTCTTGGGAATGATGGGGTAACAGTTTTTTGACTTTTGTGTTCCTCGGGATAGGGCTAGTTGCGTCATTTGTATTGTGAATACACGGTGCTAGGTTGTGGGCAATGGGTAAGCAGCAGGGGCAGATAGCACAGTGTCAAGCTTCAAGGAGGTAGTTTGTCTTGGGCATAGTTGTGGAGGAATGCCTGCGCTATACGCACAAGCAAGCTGCTACTTGGACGCTCAGAGGTCGAGACATTGGTATTCTGTCTATACCCGGAGCATTAGCTCCTAAGCATCCAACACATATGCCCCCTCATCGTACCGAATCATAGACAACGGTGGTTAATAAATCATATCACATGCGGCCGTGAATGGAAGGTGAAAATAAATATCTTGCCACTGCGCAAGTCGACGTGTGAGGTGCCATGCGCCGGCAGTCTTCCCTAACTCCGGGCCCTGCTCCCCGAAGTACTCTACCATAAAAATAAGCCGAGGGGTACTTCTGCACCTTTGGATCGCCTGAACAAATTTGGTTATGTTGCCATTGTCCTCATAATCAACGTCGATTAGATACACTTAGGTCTCAGTCGATCATCATCATCATCAACACCACCACCAGCAATTATGTCGGTGCCCTGGGAGAGACTCATCCGCTTCGTTGCCGAGGACGGCCGCGTGCTGCGCGGTGAGCCTATTCTCCCTAATCCCGATTTCGATCTGGGAACAACAACAGAGGAGACGAAATTACAGGCCAAGATCATCAAGGGAGATGATTTTTACGACACCACAGGAAAGACGGTGGTTACTGACGAGGTAGCCACCGTCAAGAAACTCCTCGGCCCCCTGGCGCAGGCGGACGTGCCCATCCTCCGCTGCGTGGGCCTCAACTACGCCAAACACATTCGCGAGGCCGGCCGGAAGCCACCTCCCTTCCCCTTCATCTTCTTCAAGCCCAACACGTGCGTGCACGACCACAACGCCAACATCGTGGTCCCCAAGATAGCCCAGGACGACCAGGCAGACTACGAAGGGGAGCTGTGCTTCGTCCTCGGCAAGGACGCCAAGGATGTCTCCAAGGAGGATGCCCTGTCGTACATTGTGGCTTACACCGCCGGGAACGACGTGTCTTCCCGAAAGCTGCAGCGAGATCCTGCGTTTGCCGGCGTTGTGCCTCAGTGGGGGTTCTCGAAGGGCTTTGACACTTTTGCCCCACTTGGTCCTTGTCTCGTCAGGGCGGACCTGGTGGGAGACCCGAGCAAGCTGGACCTCTCTACAATTGTGAATGGTGAGATCAGGCAGCAAGAGTCTGTTAGTGACTTGTTGTTTGACTGTGCCTACTTGATCTCATATCTATCGAGCGGGACGACCCTTCAAGCAGGCTCTGTAGTGATGACGGGAACCCCAGGAGGTAAAGTCATCACCCCGAAGATTTGTAAACAACGATCTAAGTTGAGAAAGCGCTAATCTTTGCTATCTTTGGCATAGGTGTTGGTATGGGTCAGACACCGTCTCAGTGGCTCAAGCCTGGTGATCAGGTCGATGTGAAGATCAGCAAGATTGGCACACTCCGAAACGGGGTGGAATATGCATGAATAGTGTAGTTGCATATAATAGTGCTCAGGCGTTAATATTCACCTAAATTATACTTAAAAGACTTGGATTCTAAATGCAGTAAATGTCAGACTGTCTGTCATATGCTCCCTTGCTCCCCGGTTGTCTTGGCCCACGATTATCATGGCTGCAGTAACTAGGCATGAATCGGCTTTCAAACAGCCTATAGACTTGTTCACTATATATGCAGGGCTTACAGCCGGGCTAAGATCTACCAGGTTCCTTGGTCACATTCCGTCTCAATTTTAACCGAAATGCCATCCATGACAAGCAAGTCGATAAGTTTTCAACTCCCACGAAGTGCCAGCCTGCGCCTATGAATCACCAACACCTTATCGCCCACGCGCGATGATGCTGCCGCCGCTAGGCCGGGGAGTTAGGGAGGCAGGAGATGGCATCAGAGTTCTGGTCGAGCTGAGACGAGGAACCCGTGATCACTGGCTTTACCTAAAAGAATGAAATATTCACACACCTCGTCATCAGTTTCCACCCCGTTCCCTCCAACATCTCGCCCCCCTTCCAGCGCCTCGGTGATTGCGAGTGCCGATCCTATAATTGCGTCTTTCCAAGTCATACAGCGGCGACAGCCTTGTCCCAAAGCACGCAGTACCAGTTCAGCAAACCCAATATGCCGATGGCAACACCTCTCTCGGTGCCAACCTTGCTCTCCAATGGGGATGCAAAGGCAGTGGGGACGACGAATGGCAGCCTCGTCACGAGCGAGGATGAATCTGACAGCGAGGCTGAGGAGCAGCCCAAGTACACGTCCACCTCGTATCCGTCGAATTGTTTGCAATTCTTGCAAAATGTTCCTAAATTACAGACGCGTCAGTATCATGACGTGAAACAGGCCAAGGTGAAGCTAGATGTCCTCATTGTCGGTGCGGGTCTCGGTGGGCTGGCTACGGCTGTAGCCTTGCGCAGGAGAGGTCACGATGTGACGGTTTTTGAGCAGGCTCCCAAGCTCATGGAGGTGAGTATCGTCAAAATCACAATTCAATACCTTGGAATTCATGAGGGGCAAGAAATCCCAATACGGTTCTAATATCTGGATAGGTCGGTGCTGGTATTCAAGTTCCGCCAAATTCAGGTATACTCCTTGAACGATGGGGAGTTGCACAACGCTTTGCGAAATATGTCGTCCAACCAGCCAAGATGAACTTCCGCCGCTGGCAGGATGGGGCCTTGATTGGCGTCACAGACACCTCGCCCGAGTTCACTGCAAAGTATGAGGCGCCATACTACGTCGTGCACAGAGCCCATCTCCACAATGCTCTATATCAGCAGGCCAGTGCGTTGGGGGTCAAGACGAGGCTGAACAGCAAGGTGGACGAGTATGATGCGGAGACGGCTACCATTATCCTGTCAGATGGGAGTGTCTTCCAGGGTGACCTGGTCATTGCAGCAGATGGTATGTCGACCTACTGGTGTCTTTGCTGACGTTTTGTACATTGATGTCAACTTATTCATCCATGGTAGCCTCTCATGCTGACAATCATGACGCCGCAGGGGTCAAATCACTCGCACGAGCATTGGTATCTCCTGGAGGAAGAGGGGTGCCGAAACTCACAGGCTTTGCAGTATATCGCGCAACGGTCGATGTTGACAAGATGAGACCTTTTCCAGAGCTCGCCTGGATCCTGGAGAAACACAACTTAAATCTCTGGTAAGCTATGAAATTAGCCATCTAATTAATTACGTCCAGAATCATTCTAATGTCTTTCAGGGTTGGAGAGAATCGCCATGTGATGACTTACTCGATAGCTGGTGGAAAGTCGTTCAACATGGTGCTGTCCCACCGCGACAAAGGGGATCCTGCCACCTTCGGTCTGGAGGATGATATTCTGGGCGACATGAGAAGAGAGTTTGAAGGATGGGATCCGCAGTAAGCCCAACCAGCCACTCTTTGATAATTCATACCTGCAACCCCAAAACGATGCTAACCTTCAGTTTATTAGACTCACCAGGATCATTAGCCTGATAGACAAGGCCCTGAAGACACCCCTAATGACCGGCTCTGCACTGGACAAATGGGTGTCCAAGTCCTCCAAGCTCATCATCCTGGGCGACGCAGCTCACGCCATGGTCCCGTACATGTCCCAAGGCGCAGCAATGGCAGTCGAGGACGGCGCCGCCCTCGCCGTGGCCCTGAGCAAGATCACGTCGCCCAAGCAGGTCAAGTTCGCCCTGGGCATCTTCGAGCAGGAGCGGATCAAGAGGAGCAGCATGATGCAGGAGGCGAGCATGGTCAACTCGATGATCTGGCACTTCAAGGACGGACCGCTCCAGCAGGCGCGGGATGCGGCCATGCGGCCGGAGGTGGAAGGGAGGCATTTCCTCAGTAGCCCGAATCAGTGGAGCGATCCGGTCACGCAGAACTGGGCGTATGGGTATGACGCAGAGAAGATGATGGAGGAGGCTTGGGAACAGGCGGTTCATGACCTTATACTGAGAACACAGAATTAGAAACGGCATACGCTAGTGAAAGTTTGGCAGAGGCAAAGACGGGACGTGTAGGAAACATATCTATGGCTTGGGAACTATGATTTTATCTCTGCTATTGAAATAATTAAGACTTGCGTGTGCATAACCATCTACTCATAGTAGTGTGGAGAACAACTTGATGCATTGACTCTGAACATTTAGCAGAAGAGATCGGACTCTTGACTGCCCTCGGCCATACCACCCCAGAGGGACACCAAGAAGTCGTTCTCCCACCCCAAAGCACCAAGATCAAAGTGACTGACGTCGATAGGTATGGGAGCATACGAGTGAGGCACCCCGTATTGATTGGCGGGCCTTGGGGTTTCCACCGTAGGCGTGGCTCCCTCACCATTACTCTTGAACGAGCCGTCTGCTTGTTCGCCTTGAAGGTAAATGTGTGTCAGTAATTACTTGCACATTTTATCCCTCAGAGTACATGTATAAATGAGTCAAGGTCGCTTACCCAGGAGATGCAAACACTGGTTCAATGTCATCGCAAACTTTGCACATTTCTCCACCATTTTGTTTCCATTGTCAATCAATGGCAAGCTTGCAAGTGCTGCTGCCAGTATCTCGTTCAGGGCCTGGTCGGAGATGCCTGTGGCTTCGTAAGAAGTGGGCGCTTCTGGGCCGCTAACATGGTTACAGAGCATCAATGCGACTATCGTCAATGTTGCGTTGAATGCTGCCGAGGTGTTAGTTCCAAAAAATGATTACTGGTCTCATCAGGTTCGTCCTTTAACACTCACTGTAGTAAAGGGTGAACCACCACGCCCCAAGCAAGCCCCTCTTGGGCTCGGGAGAGTGCGTGAGCACGTTGACAATCCCGATCAACTCGGACGCTGACTGGAAGCAGATGCTCTTGCTGCGCTGTCCAACCTGCCGTAACATCGAGTCCTCTGCATCGTAGCTCTGGCCCCGTTCGATACTAGAGAGGTATAGATCTAGCATCCGGCGGTGCGCCAGGATGCGGACGTTGTGATACCTCAGGGTGAGGATGACTCGGAACCTCTTCTCCGCGCTGAAGCTGTCGTTATTCCTCAACTCTGCTGGCGTGACTAGACTCGAGAGTGGACCCAGAGCGGCCTGCCACTCGAGCAACTGGTGTTCGATCTGGAGAATGCTGGCGGCGACGGGGAGGACGCCTCCGTCCGGATCGCCAATGTTGCATTTGTACAGAACGTCGATTATCGTCCATATGATTTTGTAAAGAGTTCTAAATGCAGTGTTAGCTGCCAATTTTCATAATTACTCCTCATTATTCTCACAGGCAAGACTGACATTGTATACACGAAGAAATCAGTGCTGAGCATGACATCGTTGACCTTCATCGGGGCGAGAGTCTTGTCACAGGCTTTTGGCAATGGGGTGCGAACATATGACTCGGGAATAGCCGGAGGGCGGCCAAAAGTCATGCTAAGCGTTCTGGCAAATTCCTGTGTCAATCCGGTTGCCTCTTAAGAGAATGATAGTCATGTGGGAAATTACCTGTCGAGAAGAATGCAGCCATACCAGGTCCTGAGGCGCATCTCCTTGTCCAGCGGGGAGTTATCTTTAGAGAAAGAAGTCGAGTGCAGCCCCAGCTGAAATGCCGCCTTCACAGCAAGACCATGTACGTTCCATGTGGTCGTCGATCGATGTGTGCCTTGCAAGTATTGGCTCAGAAGCAGCATCGCCTGGACTATCGTCGACCACCATGAGATATTAGACCATGAGCCACAATGTAATCATACAGACTTTCCATATTGTCATGAGGTCACTCACCAGTCTCCAAGCTTGCACTATGCAACATCCGATCCAGACAAAGTGCCTTGGCACGCATGTAGAAGACTTCCGCCCGGGCCGCCCTGTCGGACGCGGTGATGTTCATGCTTGCAGAAGTCACCGTGGCCATAGTAAGAATGGCATTCAGAAGCCCCAGCCAGGACCGCCTAAACTTCCTGAAATTATTCCTCTTCACCCGCTCGTACTCTTCTATGAAACTCGGGCCGTGCACAAAAGGGAACAGCGCCCCCGTGTCTACGAAGAAGCGACCGACGAGGGCGTCCATCTCCTCGTCGGGAGGCAGCGCGAGATAGTCAACGGTCCCATCCACGCTGCCCGCCTCGCCGTTGTGCAGCCGTGCGGTCCGCACGTGTGGCGTGGAGGGCCGAGATACGTCGAGAGAGGGCCTGTGGGGGATCTGCTGGTGCAACCTCGCGTCGGGGCCGTGGGGACGAGAGGTTGGCCGCGACAAGAGTGCGTACATGGCTCGGCGGATATTTCGAGTGAATGCGATGTTTGATGACGGGCCTGCGGAGAGAAAGAAGAAGTGATCAGCCATCCACACCAGTCTCTTCCCGAGCTGAGCTCCCCTTATCCTCACCCCCACCCTCCTCTTTCCCCGAGATCGACCACTAGGTTTACCTACCATAGTAGCCAGAGTCCTCTTCCTTTGCGAATTCCATGGATCCCATACCGTCAGTAGCATCGGGAGAGTCTCCAAAGTCCTCAGGATCCACCTCAGGCACAGTGAGAGCCGACTGATACGTTGACAGGCTGGCCCTTCGGTCGTTCATGATGGAGTCGCTAGTCACGCTTCCGGTCCGGCTCTGTGTGTCTTTCAACATGCGCACGTCGCTCTCGAGCTGAGACAGGCGGGTCTCTACGAGCTGAAGGAACCTGGTAGACGTTCCGAGCCAAAGAGAATGAACGTTAGTCCAGACCACCACATCCTCCTTCACCTTAAGGTATTATCACTCACGCCCTGGGAACTGGAGTCGTTGCCGAGATAGGAGGAGATAGGTAGACGCATTCAATATTCTGTGTCTGACAACTAGAGCATTTCGGCCGGTAGCCATCACACTGTTCTCATGACAATCCGTCAGCTCCCCAAATTCCTTGAAACTGTATTGATGATGACAACAACAAGGGGGGGGGGGGGGAGGGAGGGAAAGAGACCGAGGAAAACGAGAAAATTAGACCACCCCTTTTTTTTTCTTCTTCTTCTGTACTTTTTCCTTCTTTCTTCCTTCCCAGTGGCTTGTAACAAAAAAAATAAAAAATAAAAAAAAAGTGTGTGGGTGCAATGATTCAAGATTTGCCCTGTGGGCCGAGCCTTACGCGCGACTTCTTGCTCCTGCACGCACCACAAGCGACGGGTATCCTGCGACGCTTCTGCGGCCTACGCGGAGTGTCCCCAGCGGCATCAGTAGCAGCAGAGGCGCCGGCCGGCGTGGGGATGGAGTCGAGCTCCAGCGGGCCGCCGCCCGTATCCGTCTCGTCCTCGCCGCTCGTAGGGAGCGACACCCGAATGGAATCGGCCATTGAGGACGCTCTCTCTTTGCTCTCTCTCTCTCGTGTGTGCATGTATCTTCCCAAAAGAAAGCTGCAGAAAGGATAGGAAGGGGAATGGACTGGGCAGGCCTGGTTAGCTAGGCTGATCTTCGCGGATCTAGGAAGTCGATAAGGAAGGGTCTGCCTGCAGAGTTGCTTTGCACGATTGAGTTAGGCAGGTAATTAGGAGAACTAGGTGGGGGGGGAAGGAAAGATTGATGCTGTCCAGAGCGGCCTTCAAGTGTGTTGATGGCCTCGAGGGACTATCTCCCCGCACGTCATCCTGCTTCGCGTGTTGTGTGTTGGTGGTCGGTTGCTGAAGGGCCGAGCTGCCGGGGTTAGAGCCCTATTTCCGACGAGGGTTGATACATATTCTGTAGATTCCGTAGTAGTTCGTGCATGATCACTTCTTGGGGATAGGGAAGAGGAGGAGGGGGAGGGGACTTGGTCACGACATAATAAGTAATAAAACACCTATTCGCTGAGTGTGAATAATTTCGAAGCTACATATTAGGTATAGGCTCATCACGGCGTCGCAAGTCGAGCTGGCACCGTCTTCTCTCACGATTTTTTCTTGCTTCTTTTCAGGATCTGGAGTAGTAGTGGAGTACCATCTGACCAGATCAAACGAGTGACGCCTTCGACAGACGATATGGCGACAACCACACAGACGGAGGAGACCAAGGTCGAAGATGCGACCGAGGTCATGCTGCAGCGGGCAGAGAAAGCACACACAAAGCCCCTCTGGCTACAGATGGCAAGGTTGAACCCGCCTCTGCCCAATCCCAAGTGTACACCCCACCTGTGGAAATACGCCGACATCCGTCCCAGCCTTCTCGAGGCTGGCCAGCTTGTCCCGGAGCACCAGGCTGAGAGGAGGGTTCTGATGCTGATCAACCCATCCAGAGGTATGATCCAGAGAACAGAAGAGGAGAGAAAATAAAGAAGAGGAAGGGGGGAAAGAAGAGCAAGAGAAAACAGGAAAAGTTCTGACATAAAAGCCTGGAACCTATTAAAGATGCCCCCTTCACGACAGACACCCTGTACGCAGGCCTACAGCTGGTAATGCCCAACGAGACAGCCAAGGCCCACAGGCACGTAGCCTTCGCGATGCGGTTCATCATCGAGGGCCAGGGCGGGTTCACGGCGGTGCACGGCCGGCGCATCCGCATGCAGAGGGGCGACGTGATCCTAACGCCGACCATGAACTGGCACGACCACGGCAAGGACGGCTCGGGCCCCATGATCTGGCTCGACGGGCTGGATCTGCCCAATTTCCAGCATTTCCCCGTGCACTTTGTCGAGCAGTTCTCGTCGCCTCGCTATCCGGCCGAGGACGTCGACACGTCTGCCTCGCCGCTGGTGTTTCCCTGGAGCCGGATGAAGGCGGCGCTGGACGAGGTGGAGGGGGACTCGGCTGAGCTGCGATATCTGCACGAGGACGGGCGACAAGGTAGGTAGTGATCTACTACTCTTACTATTCCCGCGAAGTATTTGGAGGGGGAAGAGAGAGCAGGTCTGAAGGCTGACGGTGCGTAAAAAAAAAATTAAAAAAAATTGTTACAGTGAGCAAAATCCTCGGAGGCTCAGCAGCCCGTATCAACGCGGGGAAGACATCGCCTCGCGTGCAGGAGACGGCATCATCAGTCTACCACGTGATAGAGGGATCAGGATACACCAGCATTGGGGAAGAGGAGTATCGATGGGAGGAGGGCGACACGTTCTGCATTCCCTCGTGGTATCCCTTCCAACACTTTGCTGGGGGTCAAGAGGGTGATGACCCGGTGTACTTGTATCGATTCGACGACAAGCCCATGCTGACCTCTCTGGGGTTCTACCGGACGTCGGAGACGGATGTTGAGACCCTGGTGTCGAATTGAAACCCAAAAAAAAAAGAAAAAGAAAAAAAAACCCCAAAAAGAGACATCCAAGGGGAGAATGGTTCAAAAACGACACAATGATAAGAATTATTGTACAAATTCCCACTTAGCCGTTAACTCCTCTCTCTCTACTTTGGGTCCTCCCCCCCCCTTTTTTTTCTTCTTTTCTCTTTCTTTCTACTTTTCTCGGCCTTCTAATGCCTCCACCAGAACCGCTAGTTCCCCGAACCAGGTCCGCCCCTATCAGCGTTCCAGACCCATGCGTGCCATGCAACATGCCAGCAATGGTGGCTACTTATTTATCTATTTATTTTTCTGTCGTGTCCCACTTTGCACCGGAGAAAGACGACAAACACAGACCCAGCAAGGGCAATGGCTCGTCGAATCGCAAGATAGGCGATTCGCAGCCCTCCAGTCTATCACATGCCATTTCGTTTCATTTTACACCCACCACCCCGCCGTTCCCCCCCCCCCGTCAGCCTGTCACCCCCTGTTCGGGGTGCCACTCTCCTCCTCGGCGCGCCATGGTGATCCCTTGGACCAGCCCTCTCAGACCCCCCACCACGAAGACGCCCGCGACCAGGACCAGGAGCGCCAACATCTCCCGGCGTACCTTGTAGTGACCATCCCACGAGACCATGAGGATCGCCGTCAGGTACTGGGTGAGGCAGAGCAGCGCCCACCTGGTGGCCTGGTTGAGGAGGCCCGGGCCGAAGTGGCTAAATGGCGAGAAGTGGACGAGATAGTAGACGGGCACGGCGCAGTACAGGGCGAAGTGTACTATGAGGAGGGGCCCGCTGAGGAGGTGGGAGAAGACGTCCTCGTTGAACAGGGAGCTCCGCTGCGGTGACCTCCTCGGCCGCTGATGTTGCTGTTGCTGGTGGTGGTTGTTGTTGTTGGCCAGGTTTGAGGGGACGGGGGATCTCCTCGAGGAGCCCGACAGGGCATCAGCCGCCAGCGCTATGGGCTGGGGCATGATGGGAAAGATTGCCTCGCTCTGGAAGCTCATAGCTCACCGGACCAGGGTAGCGATGATGAGGGGTTGACAAAAAGTCGGCGGGTGGCGAGACAGAGAGGAAGAGGTTCGGGTGGGTAGACAAGGACGGGGATGTTGTGTGATCGTATGTTGTAGGGTTGTAGGGTTCCAAGGTTACAGGGTTGTAAGACCGTAGGGAGAGGAAGACAGAAAGAATTCACAAAAAAAGAAGAAAAAAGACCAAGAATTTAGACACAGAGACAAGTTGTGGCTGTCCAGGTCAAAGTAATGTGGTGGACGTGACTGGCGTGCGAGACGGTTGGAGTTGAGGTAACGTCTCACCAAGGATGCAAGATGAGCAGAAGAGAGTGCTGACCAAGGATTATTTGGTTTGATGGCGGTCAGATCCTGGGGTTTGGTTTCGAAACTTGGGAAAGTACACTCAGAGAGGTCCGAGGCGACAAGACCTAGGCTCGTGTGCTGTGTGGGTGGTTTTTTTTCTCCCTTCTCTTCTTTCCTTTTTTCCGTTCTTTTTCTCTCTTCTTTTCGTTTTGGGAGGAAGAGGACCCGCGGGGGGGGGGGGGGCAATTTACAGCACAGTCCAGTAAGTACCAACCAGCAGATGTCTGATCTGAACAGCTGAACGCGTGGCATGGGCCAGGCCCAAGCAAGTTTTGAACCGCAGCGGCTCAGCTGTGCCCTGTGCTGGCGCTTTGGGGAGGTCCCTCCCTCCCTCCTTCATTCACTAATTAATTGGAATGAGGCGCAGCTTCCCGTCTGTCAGGGGTTCCGTGCTCAGATCAGATCTTGGAAAGGCGGAAATCTGCCTAAACCCATGGTGACATGTCAAATCCCGTCTGTGCCTCTTTTTTGGTTGTCGGGTTGACTCCGGTAGGACGGACTCCGATAGGACGGCAAGGAGAGCTGGTAGTGATAATAATGATGATGACGATGATGAGACCTGGAGGGAACTTTATCCTTAAGCTCACGGACAAGCCAGACCAGACACAAAGGTTATTCTTGTAATCGGATGTGCGAGCCTGCTGTGGTTGGTGCCGGCCAACTCATGACGACAGCATGAAACCCCCCTTGGCCTTTTGATCGGGTGTGTGTGCGCGCGCGTGCGTATCCTTACAGTAGGTTAAGTAGGGATAATTACAGCACACTCTCACACGCTGGCTTATCTGTTTAGGCTCTTCACCGCTGATTATCTGGCGACGCCTTTGGTTGGTTCCTCACTTGATTATTTCATGATTAACTATGATATTGATCAAGGCATGCCTACAAGAACAAAGTCTTTGGCCCAAGTTTTGGAACTCTTTCAATCAATATTATGTTTTCTTGCAATGACAACGAAATAAATGGTCGCCATTCCTGAACCGAGGTTATGCACCCGCAAACAAACACCACCCACACTATCTCCTCAAGTTACTTGTTATCTATCAGGACGCTACCATAATTCGCCTCCGTAGAGATCACCGCGCGGCCGTTGAGAACGTCATTTTTTGTAGAACCCCCCAGTCATACCTTGCGCTTAGGACAAAGGCGGCCGGCCTACTCCTCTTCAAAAAGATAGTGTTTTGAAAGCTGGCTGAAATCACTGCCCAGAGTCAGGTGGTTGCCATTCGAGTTGGGGAATTGGAGATTGGATTTGATGTTTGGCCAAGTCGCAATAACTCTTGGCTGGCTGGGGAAGAGGTAGTATTACTTGATTAAAGCCCCGCAACCTGAACTCTTGGTCATCTCTACTGTATAATGCAACATCATCTTCTTTTCAACAACTTATTCTCACTTTTAGTATCTTCCTGTCCTTCTCCCTGGGCAGGGAAATGGGCAAATAACATAAGGCCAAAGTTGTTTGACCACGAAAATAAAAGTATGTTATGTCAGAGAGTAGTAGCACAAGACATTTCCATCTTGTTGTCTAACAAGGTTATAGTAGCCCACCTAGGTACTAAATGCTCTCATCCTTATAATATATACTACTCATCGAATCGAATTGCGATGAATGTATACAAGACTGAACATAAGCAGACCTGTGAGAGCACAGCACTGTATCTCTAATGTCTTCATTTTGTCTAGATGCGAGTGAGTGGCCATCGCAGCAATATGTTATGAGTACAACTGATACCGGTAGCTTGGACGCATTTATATTCAAATTCAAAGACAAAACAAGGAGAACTATCTTTCGTCTTCCAAATAGCTTCTTATAGAAAAGGTTGGAACCAAAACTGATTATTGCAGATTATATCATTACAAGACAGAATATTCTTCTTCGATTTACATAAGCACCCAGAAGTCTTCTGGAATAAAATCAATTGTATCGATAAGCTCTTTGAGGAGTTGTGGAGTACATGTGTCAATCTGATGGTTTGGCGAGAGGTAATCAGTGTAGTTAATTGTCAACTGGATATTGACGCTCGTGAACTCGGACTTGGGGGCGAGGTGAATATTGAGGGTTTATCAGTGCCATGGGGATCAATTTTGACGCGGATTGGATCCCCACGCAGGCTGGATGGATGGTTGTGCAGGCCAAATGGTCAGGCAGGTCATGATGATAAGTCGGGCTGCTGGCTTCGACACTAGGTTCGCAAGAGGCTCCAGGAGCTCAACACCCAAAATAGCATCACATGCGCTATAAGGCCCAGGCAAGCACGCTCCGCGCAAGTTTGCAGGCAAGAATTCAGTGCCTTATTTGAAGACTGGTATTACATTGGAAAGCCGCTGTAGTGGAAATTTATTTGAAAGGCTAAAGGTTATTTCAATTCCCACTTCAACGCAATTCACAGCTTCAGATCTCGGCAGCAAAAGCCAACGAGACCCACCTAATACATCCTCGCTCGCTGTATTCCTCTCCTGCATCGTCGTCTCGAGGGACAGACGTGGACGAGATATTCGGGACCATCCCAATTTATCCTCAAGCCGGAAATGGACTTCAAAAACAACACTTGTTGTGCGACAGCCAAGCATTCACTGACCCGTTTGCGCCAGGCCCGCACCTGCTTTGACTTTCCTAGCCAGCCTGGGCGCTGGCTCTTAACTTCTTCCTTCTTTCCTTCAGCAGTGCAGCCATCCATATAACTTCTCTTCCATACCTACTTGTTGCTGCAGACTCTTCCATTCTTTGCAAAATGAGTTTCAAAGGTCTGCTGGTACTCACACTGATGTCATGCCTTAGGTCATTCCAGCAAGCCTGAGGCGCTGAGCAGGTCGCGGGGAGAAAGACGTACTGTCATGGGCAGATCCTCTTTCCACAAATATCATCGTAAACCCGCGGTCTCCATCATCCGTCATCACGAGTAAGGAAGTGAAGCGACCTTCGAGAACCAGGACCCAGTCATGCGCAAGCTGGGCGGGCCACCGTTCAAATATGTAATTCACCCCCCCCCCCCCCAAATGATGACGATGCTGGTAGCACACCGCCTAAGCAGTTCGATCGGGTTTTGCACGCGACGCGATCTTTTGCGCTCAAATTCTATCCCGTGGTCTAGGCGCAGGACGGAGGGGCTGTGATATCATTCTTGTCTCTTTTTTTCTTTTCAGGGAGACAGCCGAGTTCCGACGTCATCAGCCCCATAAACGGACGATATCCTCGGTCTCCACCGCGGCCGAAGGTGTATGACACGCGCAAAAGGTGGGATGGGACCTTGATGGATTGGGAGCACGATGACATGAAGGATGAGGGGTTTTTTTTTTGGGGGGTTTTTTTTTTGGTCTTAATTTTGTAGTATAGATAGTTGGACGTAGTAGAGATGACACAAGTCTACTCTATGAGAGGTACTGTTTGTATAGTCAATGAATCAGCTTTGGAAACTTACAATAGCCTGCTTATAACGACGAGGAGGCGGAGGAGGGCGAGAGGAGGGCCACGGTCTGGTTGCAAGCAGCAGCAGAGGCCCGGGGCCGAAAGATCCGGGCCACTGTGCCTGGGGCCAGCAGCGGTTCTTGGTGTTGTTGTTGTTATTTCTGACAACGAACGTACAGTGGCCTCTCCTCAGGAGATGTAAGGTGTGGATATAACTATACCATAGTGACAATGCAGGAAGAAATACACATGACCCCGCCTTACCCCTCCCTTCCCTTCCAAGTCTTACACACGCCCAACACCCAAAGGTTGTTCTGGTCATGGATTCCACACACAGGATTGTTCAGAATATCATGATACCTGTAGTCTTGGAGAGGGCTCTCTGTTCATGCTCTCCCGCCTTCCCATCCCAACAATAACTTTTTCCTCTTTTTTCTACCCTCCCCCCAATTCAAACGATTCTTCTGCTTATCGTATTTTTAGTCTCGGCCAGAACCATGCATAGATGATGTCATTCTGGTCTAGGAGGCACCGAGGTACCATACGAACCTATGTATGAGGGCCAGCTAGCTTTACCTCTCTTGGCACAAAGTGTGGACTCTCGCCCCCATGGTACAGCAGTGAATTGGGAAAAAAAGAGGGGAGGGGGGAGGGGGGAGGGATCGAGCTTGTCATCGCAGCGGGAGCCACCCTGTCAGGCTTGTACGGCAGAAGAGAGGGAGGCAGGAGGGAAGAGGCGGGCTTGTGACTTGTACTGGACGGATTGGGGTGGTCACAAACAATTGCCGCATTTCCGCACCGGAGCTTATCGAAGCAGCAGTACCGCGGGTAGATATTAAGACGAAGAGGAGGGGGGGGGGGGGGGAGAGATTGTATGAATTAATATATATAGAGAGGCCGAGGCCTGCAGCTCTTCTTCCTGTGTCTTCCGCCCTTCCCCGTCTTATACCATTCTCTACTACCAAACCGACTTCTCCTCCTCTCTCTCCTCTTGACTCAACAGCACAACACAACCAACCACACTCCACCACCTAATTATACTCTTTCTTTCTCCCAAGATGCCTCAAAAAGCTCCTTCCGCGTCCTCTCTCAAGGACCTCTTCAGCCTCAAGGGCAAGGTCGTGGTTGTCACCGGCGCCTCTGGCCCCAAGGGCATGGGTATCGAGGCCGCCCGTGGTTGCGCCGAGATGGGCGCCGACGTGGCTATCACCTACGCCAGCCGCAAGGAGGGCGCCGAGAAGAACGTCGAGGAGCTAACCAAGGAGTACGGTGTCAAGGTCAAGGCCTACAAGTGCAACGTGGGCGAGTACGCGCAGTGCGAGGAGCTGGTGCAGAGTGTGCTCAAGGATTTTGGCAAGATTGACGCATTTATCGCCAAGTATGTCTTTTTTTTTCCCCTCCCCCCATCTTCTACTTTTTTCTCTTCCCCGTTGCCTTTGCCATTGCTGCCTGCCTACCTCCCTTCCCAAAAACAAGCATACAATATACTAACAACATATGTTCTCCCCACAGCGCCGGTGCTACCGCCAACTCCGGCGTCATCGATGGCTCCTCCGAGGAGTGGGATCGCGTCATCAACACCGACCTGAACGGCACCGCCTACTGCGCCAAGGCCGTCGGCGCCGTCTTCAAGAAGCAGGGCCACGGCTCCCTTGTCATCACCGCCTCCATGTCCGGCCACGTTGCCAACTTCCCCCAGGAGCAGACCTCGTACAACGTCGCCAAGGCAGGCTGCATCCACATGGCCCGCTCCCTGGCCAACGAGTGGCGCGACTTTGCCCGTGTTAACTCCATCTCGCCTGGCTACATCAACACCGGCCTGAGCGACTTCATCGCCGCCGAGACACAGGCCCTGTGGCACAGCATGATCCCCATGGGCCGCGACGGCCTCGCCAAGGAGCTCAAGGGCGCCTATGTCTACCTCGTCAGCGACGCCAGCACCTACACCACCGGTGCCGATCTGGTCATTGACGGTGGCTACACCTGCCGGTAAAGAACCAAAAAGTATACACGGCTGGGTGTATGGCAAAAGAGGAAAGAGGAAGAGACAAAAAAGACACAAAGCGATATACATGTCAAAACGAATATTACGAGCCTTCATCATACTGTAGAGAGAGTTTGGGATCTGGGTTTTGTTAGGTACTCCGGAACGGCCGGATTATGTCAGGACAACTGGGAGGAAAGATTTATAAGGTTATACCAAAACATGCAATGAAAAATGAGAGACACGATTTGAAGTTGGAAAACACTACTCCCACATTGACTCTCTTTTTTTTTCCAATTGCTACCAGACTCTATTCCTTCAGCTTCAGCTTCTGTTCGGGTGGTGATCATCAGAGCGAGGATGGTGGGGAGTCAGAGTTAGAAAGGCCCCTAAACATGGCGGTGATGTCAGTTCCAGGGCCGGTCCCGCACTGCTGGAATCTGTGCATTACAGGTACTACGTACTGTAGCAGCAGTAACTTTCAGTGAGGTTAGCCCCCAAGTGACCACCTCCCCTCCCCCCCTCCTCCACCATGGCGGGGTTCTCTTAGTGGGGCAGCCTCCGGTTCACTGTCTGGTAGACGTCACCCCTCCTCTCACTACTGTGCGACGACTGCTTCCGTGTGTTTGCTTCAACCCAGGCCATCAGCCATCACACAAACAACACCGAGTTGTCCCTCCCCCCCCCCCCCCACTTCCTCTTTTCTATTCATGCCCTCCACCCTCCCTCTTCGATCAATCACCACCGCTGCCAGGCGCCTCAGAAACCACCTCACTAGCCGCCAGCACGCAGTGTCTTCACAACCACTATTACCGACCAGTGCCCTCTCCTCCTCCTCCTCCTCCTCCTCCTCCTCCTCCTCCTCCTCCTCCCGTCCCTCGCGACCTCCCCCCGCCCACCACGACCACCACAGCCGCCGCCCCTTCACAATGACGACCAAGTCCCAAGAGCCCGTCATCACCTCCATCGAGGACCTCCCCATCACCGAGTCGAAATGGGTCACCCTCAAGCGCATCAACTTCACCGACCAGACCGGCAAGGCCCGCACCTGGGAGTCCGCCGTGCGCAAGACCCGCTCCGCCACAGCAGGTGTCGACGCCGTCGCCATGGGCAACATCCTGCTCCCCCAGCCGCGCGGTGAAGGACAACAACAACAACAACAACAGCCCCCGGCCTCCACCATGCTCGTCATCCAGTACCGGCCCCCTCTCGACAGCTGGACGGTCGAGTGGCCCGCGGGCCTCGTCGACGCCGGCGAGACGGCCGAGCAGGCTGCGCGCCGCGAGTTCAAGGAGGAGACAGGATACGAGGTGTCGCGCGTGCTGAGCGTGAGCCCGCCGCAGGCCGCCGACCCGGGCATGACCAATGCCAACATGCAGCTTGTCATGGTGGAGGCCGAGGTGCCTGGTGGTGGTGCTGCCGCCGCCGGCGACATGCCCGCCCAGAGGCTCGATGACGGGGAGCACATTCAGCGCGTCGTCGTGCCGCTGGCCGACCTGTACGCGACACTGGAGGAGTACTCCAAGAAGGACAGGTTTATCGTCGCTGCGAAGCTGTTCCACTTTGCGGCTGGGATGGAGTTTATGAGGACGCAGAAATACTTCTAGGCACCGACGTTGGGAAGGGGTGTGAGTGATTTCATACTGGATAAAGGGGGGATACGCGGGCCAAATGAGGCGAGGTGTTTCTCAAGAGAGAGAGGGGGGGGGGGGGTTTCCCCTCCATCGCGGAATACGGCTGGGATAGCTTGGCGTGGGTCTCTGTTGCAAGGAGGGCACATATGGGTGCTAAACAAGTCCTGCGTGATTGTCTTCACGGCATTGGTGAACTGAGCCAGTGCAATAAATATCAACAGGCAAGGTTGGCTATTAGAACATAGATTTCGGGGGCTCACGATAGATCAAAACAAGCCACAATCCGCACTCTGCCTGTCCCGTTTCCCCTCCAGACAAGGCACTACCATTTGTTGTTATTTATCTTAAAAGGCCTTAAGATCTGGGACACGCAGCCCTGTTGTGCCTTGCATCCTCTTTATGTTGACAGCAGGCTGATGTTCTCGGCGGAAAAGCCTACCCGTAGAATAAACCTCTTTTCTTCCCACATGCTGTCAACAACACACGGCGCTGCCGGCCCGTCTCTTTAGCCTCAGTCAACTCTCCCCCGAACCCAAACCAGGAGTTTTTTTCTTCTTCTTCTTTTTATTCTCCCCCGTACTTTCCGGCGAATTCCTCGTCTCGGACGATCCAGAATGGCTGGTTGTCTTTTTGATCATGCCTGTTTTTCTCGCGTGATATGCACTGTTGTCGGTCGGGGCAGAGAAGCCCCTCTCTCTCTCTCCCCCTCTTTCCACCTGGGACATGAACTTCTCTTCCTCGCCGACTCACCTCGTCTTGGTTTCCAACTAGCAACAAAAAATCGCGAATTGCAAAAGAATGCAAGTGGGAGGGAAAGAGGGGGGGGGGGAAGAAATAAGAATCCCTAGCACGTGCGTGGTTCGGCTTAGACCAGACTGCACCAGACCTACGCGTGGCCCGGCACCCATGGTGGGCCCCGCCTCGGCATCTTCCTCTCTCTCTCTCTCTCTCCCCCAAAAGTCAATTAAAGGGTGGAGCCAGCCTCTTCAGGAGACGAACGGGTAACGCACGAGATGACTGAGGGTTGGTAGGAATAATCTTTGTTGATTCTCGGAAGACAAAAAAAGTATCTGGTGAGACCGTGTAGGCGGATGCTCTCGTGGGAAAACAAGGAAGAGAAAAACTATATACAATAGGTCATGCAGGATCATCTATAGCTGCTGGCCGTCGAAACCAGTCGTGCAGGCCTAGCCAAATTACAAAAACAATAGTGCTGGAACGCCACGACTCGGGAGAAACCCCCGATCCCCTTATAGCCGCCTCTTTTCTTTGTTTGTTGTTGCTCTATTCCACATCGTCTCCTCCTCCTCTGGCCCTCATGGAGTCAGGCGACCGACGACACCTGCCAACCGTTTCTTTCGCACCCGTAATGCAAGGGTCGTAAAAGACGCAGTAAAACATGTGATCGTAGGATGTATGTGGGCTGCTCTCTTGGGGCCCAGCGGTTTGGTATTGCGGTGCAGACCAAGTCGTAGGAAGCTCTTTCGTCCCTGTCGATCCATTCCCGGCATGGCTAAGGCATGTCTAGCCCGCCTGGGGATCAGCGTTCATCATCTGTTGAGCCAAGATGCCAAAACTCCACACCAATGCAAAAGACTAAATGAAGCTGTTGATCCAAGGTGTTGTTCCTTCTTATGTTAACGATGATGATGATGATGATGATGATGATCATGATGATGATGTTGTAGGAAAATGCCGCAGGTATGTGTGTGTGTGTGTGTTTGTGCGTGTGCAATATCCAGGGCAATGATCAGTCAAGTCGACTGACTACCTTGCGCCGTCGAAGCTCGCCCTCTGTGCCCTCCAGTCTGGAGAGGGAGTCACCGCTGCCCTGTTGTTGGCAGAGGACCCAAACCCGGGCATGGAGCTGAACCTGTGCATCTTCTTGCGCTCCTTGCTGGACATGGTGGCCGTCGGAGAGGGCGCCATGGTGGAGGGGGATGGTGGGCTCTCGATGGTCGGGCTCTGGTAGTCGGAGGAGGAGCCACTGCTGTTCTTGGAAGAACCCGTGGTGTTGGGTGTCTGGTAGATGTACTCGCCGTCGACGTAGATCGCGTTGGAGACGAAGGTGGACCGTCTGTCGCGGTGACGAGTGTAGCGCCGCTCGAGGCGGAACAGCTCGATCTTGGACTGGATGCGCTCGAAGATTCCGGGCATGATGACAACTTCTCAAGGTGAGGTAACTTGGGGTAGGACGGAGTTGGTGGCTCTGTCGAGTGGCGTGGCCGAGGAGGGGATGAGCAGGTGTCGTACGACCTGATTCCTGTCGAGGTCTGAGACAAGCGTTCTCGTGCGATGTTGAGGCTCCTCGCGGATATCTGGACTTCAGCTCTGGCTGCTCCTTGTAGTCTTTCTGGTCCTGTTTTGCCTTGTTTCTTTTGTTCGTGGGTACGTGATTTGGCGGTCGTGAGGTTTCGTATTCAGAGTAAAGGATTCCTGTTCTGGCTGATTATATTTCCGTAACCGAGGTGGAGTCTCGAGTGGAATCAATGCGGGCTCCCGAGCTCCGTGTATTTCAGGTCCAAGAGGATGGTGGGGATGAAGTTGAACTTCAGTCGAAGGGGATTGTTTGGGGAGAGAGGGAGTAAGAGAACGACTGGTGGTGAGGAGGGATAGTAGTAGGATGTGGAAGAGAAATAGAAAATTATTGGTAGTGGCTGGTGGAAATGGTTGTTGGGGAGGAGGGTAAAAGAGAGAGAGAGGAAGAGGGTGAAAGGGGAGAGGACTAATCCCAAGGTGGAAAGGGCCCGGAGCTTAGGAGATAGGGATAGGGTCCCTGGCAGCCCAGAGTCCAGCGGGCAAAGAAAGGGAGGGTCCAAGGTGCTGTCTGTCTGTCTGTCTGTATCCCTCAGGACAGCAGCAGACCCAAAAGACCTAGATGAGTTGACTGCTCCGTGTCGCTTCTACGAGTCGTAGGAGATGGAGTACGAACGAACGGGCAGGAAACGTTGTGGAGTGTGCACGGTAGGCGATGCATTCAATACTACTCCACCTTTCTGGCCGTGCGCAATCTCATTGATACTTCATCCCTGTTGCTGCCCCATCTAGACTTCTGTGGTTATCCCCGCTTCATGCTCCACCCCCGTCTGAGTCTTTCCCAGTATGGACAGGCGCTAGCACATAACAGGGATCCATGGCGGGCCCTTGGGCTCATTAGTGTGGTCTGTATCCACCGACACTGACATGGGGTAGGCATTCGAGCCTTGTCGAGATACGGAAAGTGCTATGCCCATGTACATGGAGCGTGGCGCAGGACGCAGGGGGGTCAATGCTTCAAAGCGTCGAGAATCTGGAGAGAAGAAGGAGTCGCGATGGTGAGGGTGCGGAGGAGGGGGAGGAAAGAACGTTGGGTGCCTTTGAAAAGAGGTCTGCTCAAGGGCCAAGGCAGAAGGTGCGATTCATGCACAGAAGGAAAAGGAGGATAAATAAATTAAAAAATTAATAAAAATTAATTAAAAAAAAGAGCGACAAACTCGAAGCCAGCCCATAGGAAGAAGACCTCGATATGATGTTGCATCCTCATCTTCCAGATCTCGCATGCATGGACGAAACGTGGCTCTGAGCCTCAAGACTGGTTACTGCACCACACTGGGACGACACTAGATACAACGAGTGTCACAGCACAGTTGGCCACACCCAATCGACCTTGAATACCAGCAAAGAACGATCCGAGCCTCTCTACTTATGAATCTCGAGTCAATGAAGCAAGGCATTGACTGCCCCTCTTCTCAGATCGTACGGCTATTATGCCGAGATACCCGACAGAGACATGCTAGGAATGATTGACTGCGAAGAAGCAAATCTGTACTGATACCGGCTCGTTGTGCCTTGGGTGTAGGAATTTGGTCTGATGCGGTCTTGTTCCACGGTGAGTGTCCCAAAGAAGACATCATGCTCACGACGCTGTGTTGACCGTGTGCGTCTCTGAACCTCAAAATCACTCTCACCATCAGACCCGGGCTAATGAGGCCCAACGGCTCAACAGGGAACAGTTACCATCCGGCCGGATCATACAGCGTTTCAAGCCAAGCTAGCACGTTCAAGCATTGGCTACTGAACTTGGCTGTGCGGGTGCCCTGTCGGTTAATATTGGTCAGATCATCGTCTCGACATCAACAACGACTTCAGACGATCCGCCATCTACACCCACTGGGAACAATCCAGACATACTACAGCATGCTTGCTGGTCCTGACTGCACCTCGACATTCCGTGCTCCCTTCTCAAATCTCGGGCAAGGACCATTCACTGGTGCACTACTATTCAAGCTCGAAGTCATCTCCACCCGAATTTGGATGTGGTTAGTACTATAGTACGCACGTCGTGGTCGGCTCAAGCATCTCTGAGAAGATGGCGTTGGGCGAGGCATGGCATGGCAAAGCCAATCAAGCTGTTCCAGGTCACCGGTTGGACTGAGCTGCCGAGAACCAGTGGTGTCATTTTGCTGGTCGATTTTGATCCTCATTTGGGGGTCAAGTCTGCTGCAGATCGCTGTCTTGCGCGCACAACGATGCTTCATGCCGAGGACGAACCAAGTCCTCGTCGATCCTCTCTTGGCAGATCGGCAGACTGCATGACTTGATTGACCTCACAAGACATGACATTTTATTCTGATCTTCCCTGGCACCCCTTCGTATCTTTGATCGATGCCGATGCGTGGTGGTTTGTGCTCTTTGACATCGAGTCTCGACCGATTTTGCAGCGACGTGCTTGCCTCCCCCGAGTTCCGCGTGAAAATTCGCCTGGAGAGTCTCCGGTTCTCGCCATCGTGGTCTGTGTCGCCGAGGAAGGGTGAGACTAAGCTTCGAGAGTCGCATACTAGTACACCAACACCAATTTGTGTTTGTGCCTGTACGAAGTTGCATCCCCCCTCGCGAAGGTGTCCACGTCACCCTAGCACCTGTTCATCCAAATCACGCTTCACACTGACAGTACTGTCGACAAGATCAAAAATAACCAGTGGTTGACGGCGCAGCATACGCAGGATATCTCAACTTGCCCTCATCATCATTCATCTCCCAAATGTCTCTCAAAAGAAACCCCACCCAGACCTACTCGTCAGTCATATGAGCTGGAGGCTTGCACGTCCAGTCGCTGCAAGGACCCGGTGCCGGTGCCACCAAGTGCCTTTTTCGCCAGACCCTTCGCGGAGACGAAATAAACCAAGTGGTATATCGAATCGTCTTTCCAAGCATTAAAAGCCTGCATGCGAAAATTCCGTCGCCGAGCCTGGGGATTCGATCTGGAATCTGTCTCGAGCTGAGGCCTTCTCGTGTCAACATGGCGACAATTGCTTGATCGGGGAGACGCTTACATCCTCACTCAAGCTCACTTCTCACCCCCCTCCCCGCCATTACCAATATGGCGAAGTGGAATTTCGATTCGAGGAGCACATGTTGATCGAGGGACGATGTTCGTGATCATACTGATGGGTGTGCTTGTGGCGTCCTGAAGGGCTGACATATAAGGATGTCATCAATTTTGACCTCTCCGGAGACACCAGACACAACCATGTCTATATCGTCCGTCACGGTCCTGCTGCTATTGGAAGAAGTGGAGGGCAGCATAGGCACCGAGAACATCTGTGCAGCGCTGCACGGCATTTTGTACACTGAGTGCAGACGGCATTGGCACGCCCAGGAAGGATTGTGTCGCTAAGACATTTCGCAGCCCAAAGCAAGTCGTTGTGACGCCGAACGGCCATCAGAGACACACGCAGGTACTCATGGGACTGGGTCATTGTTCAACAAGATACATACTACGGTTGTTGCTTCTAGATAGAAGTATAACGATCGAACTTGCTAGCAACTATCATGCTCGTAGCCGCATGAACCCGACAAAACTTACCAGCTCAAGGAAACTGATGGTAGCCCATCACACAGCCTTCTGTACGAGGTCGATATAACCGACCATCCCATTACAAGATGGCTTCTTCAAGC
Source organism: Cryphonectria radicalis (assembly GCA_014849355.1). NCBI lineage: Eukaryota > Fungi > Ascomycota > Sordariomycetes > Diaporthales > Cryphonectriaceae > Cryphonectria > Cryphonectria radicalis. Next base: position 190,186 of record JACWQW010000017.1, read on the forward strand.
CACATGACATGATGCTCTTACACCCAAGAGCCAATTACGGCGTGGGCCTGATCAATCTTGCACAAGTGCTGTGCCAGATTCCGCTGGCCGGCGAACCCCTTAGGCAGCCCTGCCTTCGAGATGGCCCTCCTGCCGCTTTCTGTCGCGCCAAAATCTGAGCAGCGTGTACTCGGCCTCCTTGCTCATGCGACGACCAGGAAGTTGCCCCGAGGAGCCCTTCGATCCCAGCTGTAGCGCAAGCCCTCGGAGATCGCGCAATCGTCGCCGACCTACAAGCAAGGAGGCACACACACCGCCCAGTTTTTGTTGAGGCTTGGATCCGCGGGACATACAGCACGCCTGCAACCCTTGATTGACTCAGATGTGACCTGTAAAGCCAACCAGTAGCGCGACCTGCTCGCTCTCACCGCCGAGTTGGGCGCTGCCCGTAGTGGTTGTCACAGTTCATATCCGGCTTCGATCGGCGGCAGCGCCTTGCTGAGATGTACCATGCCCTCGCACTCGCAGCAGCTGCCCCAGTAGGAGCCTTTTTTTTTTTCTTTGTGTCGGTCTCGAGTCTGGTATTACACATCATAATCATACATATGCGCTGACGCATATAGGGACAAGGCAAGGGTCTCATTCGTGCGTTTTCTGCGCGTTGTGCGGATGCAAAGCATGGTGATCACGGCGGGGGAGCTGATCGCCGTCACAGCGGAGTGAACAGCCCGAGGAGGTCACATGTCCGCTGCTGCTGCCGCCTCTTGATAATGGACCCCCGGGAATGACCCGCTTTTACCGCCTCTCTCGCTCTCTTTCTCTTTCTCGGAGTTGTTGTTGATGCTCCCAATCTCAACAGCAGAGAACATCGTACGAGGTGTGTGGTGAATCGTAATTGTGGCTTGCTGCTGGAGGCTCTGGACCCCTCGGGCTACATGCAGTAAGGTCTCATGCATGCATTGGTCAGCTCTCCAAGTACCCAGTGCCGCACGGTGAAAGATTCCCACGGAGGGAGGTTGGAAAAGAGAAGGAGGAGTCAAGCCCTCAGAGGGTGATGAGTGAAATTTGCTCATTGCCTGCAATAGATACAATGAGGTAATACATTTCTTTTCGACGGTATTGACAGGTATACATCCCACTACTGTCTCGGTGTGAGGATCCATTGACCGCTATGGACAATTCGTACAGTATGCGCTCCTCCTCCTCGAGCACCTACGAGACCCCCCTGCGGTAGTGCTGATACATCGAAGTAACCCATCAACCACTATTTTGCTTTTTGATGAGGTCAAGGGAGGCCTCCTGTGCTTTCTTCTTTGTATTCTCGCAAAGAGACAAGATAATTAGGACGGCGCTTAAAAAGCATACAGCTCATCGCTTAATTCAAAGGGGCACATGGACTAATTTCCAGCAGTGTCCAAAGCAGCTCCACGCCCACACACACACACACGTATATATAATGAAACATTTTGCAACGAAGGATTCAATTTTCAAAAGAAATTTGTCCCCTCCCCCCCCCCCCTCTCTCTCTCTTCCCCCCAAAATGTTCTAGATCGAGGTACATGAGAAGAGGACGACGTCCAATCGTACGATCTTGGAGGAAAATGGAAGGTCGAGCCTTCGAGCGGAATTATGAAAGGGATCGCGAGAAACCTGCAGCCTCCTGACTCTTGGCACTTATGTGTAATATGAGACAAGGCCTGGCCTTCCGCCCTCTTTTATTTGCGCAGTCGCGGCAAGTGAGGGTGTGCCTGCCGGGGGCCCTGGTGTCCTCTTGCATAAAGTCATTGTTCTTCCTTTTTCTCTCACGGGGGCCAGGGATCTGGACCCGATTCGTCAGGGGCTGGGTCTTTGAAAGGGAGAGAGAAAAAAAGAAAAGGAAAAGGAAAAGGAAAGAAGAAAAAAAACAAGGTCGATTAAAAGTTCCTGCTTGGTTAGCGAGAGTGTAAGCCAGGTCGAGTAGACTTGGTCGGAGGGGTGGGTTGAATTATTTGGTCCATCCAGGTCGCTTCCAGGCGTAGAGCGGCAGGAGATCATGCCACCAATTGGTTTTATGATGAAATATGTTTTTTTTTTTGGGATGTGATGGTCCGGATTATTACTGAAGCGACGCCCGACCTGGGTTGTATTGGCAGGCATACGGTGCAGAATGCTTAGAAGTATTGGTACAAATCAATTGCTTCTAGACCCAGCTTAACGAGGAGTTGGGAAGATAGACGTAAATTCTATCATTGTCCATGATATTTTGGTAGCATGTATTGTTCCATCTTACCCAAAAAAATCTATATGAGCATAAAGACTCCCCAACACCTCGTCTTTTCAACATACTTAATAGGGAGTGAAAAACCGAACCTGTGGTCAGTAAAGCAAGAGGGCAAAAATAAATACATGACAAGACAGCTCGTTTCGGTCCTTGTAGAACCGTTCTGGTATGGCCTCGCCGAAAACAGAAAAGGAGAGGTGGATGGGCTCGACAAATTAAACAGGACCACGACTTAGAAACGTCCTTGGGTCGCTTTACCTACGAAGTATATAGCCGCATATAACAATCTCCATATTTGTAGATCTTGACTTGGTCTCCAAGTGGGAGTACTTAGACCGCCAGCAGAATCTTAGCAAATGCTTAGAAGAAGAGGAAAATGTGACTGTACAAAGGTCACCTACCATATAGTATATAATTCAATGTACGTGCTCTTTTTTGTCACTTTTTCAAGCTAGTCTTGCCTTGTGATGTTCACCAGTCTGCCGCCGTGCAGCGTGGCGGCGCCACTCAAATCCCCCCCCCCCCCGCCCTCCTATTTGGGAAACTTTTATCATTTTTGCTCGTTATTATTATCATTTTTCAGGCGTGTGAGCATGCCTGTCTGATGTAACCTAGTGATGGTCCTCTTCTATGCATGTTTGGCCCGACGACTGTAGCATACTCAATGCTGTGTTATGCTACAGCATACTTCCTGCATGTTTAGCATGCCTACGGTGGAATTGCGGATAACTGAACTTTCCTGGAAGCCTAGGCCTTATAGTCAAAATATGTCTAAAGAATCTCAAGTGCACAGGACACTCGAACTAGACTCTTGCCGGTATTCTCTCTTCTCAGTCATTTTCTATAGCCCCTGATATCCCGCTTATATGAAGCGATGCAACTATTATTACCCACATGATCCATGCCCTTTGTATGTAAAAAGGTGGTCTAGATTGCATCAGTGGTTTAGGAGCCTACCAGACATCGATAGTCGTCACACCTTGAAACTCACATATGCACATTCAAGACAATATCTATACTTGGACCAATACTTGAGCCTATATCTTGCCGGGTATATGATAAGATGCCCTGTTATTAATGTGAAGCTGACTGCAGAAGCTTGCATGTAACCCCACGGGGGCCCTCTGTGCGGCACTCAAGCCCCCGCTCATTCGTTAGAATGTTATCACAGACCGATTACCGAAAGCACTCGGACTTTGCATGTGAGAGGTCTGGAAATATTGTAGTATCAGGAAGGGATAAATAGCAAGCATTGTTATGTGCCTGTGGCCCTGATTCGTCCACACTTGATCCCCGTCTTCTTAAGTCATCAGACTCTCACATAAGAGTCAGCAACGGCAACGACATGCCACGATCCACAGGTGAAAAGTAAAACCCCAGAAGAATGAAATCAGAAGCACCGTAAAGCTAGCCTCCCTTTTTCAGCTGTGGAGGGTTGAACAGACCTCAGACCGTTTCGCCCGGGGAGGGCGGGACATTGGCCCCTGGGCGACGATCTACGGCAGTGTCTCAGTCACACAAGCGGGAGAGCGGAGGAACCCTTCACTTAAACGCCGGAGTAAGGGGGCCTTTGGGGAAGTCCAGGTGCTCTGGACCGACGAGGCGTGGGTAAGGTAATGGCCCCGGCCGGAAATGACGCGGAACATGGGTTATGAGATCATGCCTGTCGAGAAGCCGTGGCACAAGCAAATACCACAGCAATAACCATGGAGAAATATTCTTTCTTCTTCTCCTTCTCCTTCTTTTTTGTGGCAGGCAAGCAGGCAGGCAGGCAGGCAGGCAGATCAACAATGATACCGCACGTGTGGCTAAATCGATGGACAATGGCTGTAACTGCGGTGATCATCGCTCAGGTCCCGTAATCTCCACCACCCCGACTAACCTGTGTCCTTTTGCCCCGTCACTTAGATGTATTAGTGGAGCGAGCAATCTATAATAATTAATGTCGAATGAGACGTGCCATTGATGCAGAACTCCTGTGCAAATATAAGGCTTAATATAGCATTGATCTGACTGATTACAACCATTCCCAGGACGTTTGTCAACAGCCTCTTGTGCATCTGCTCAGGTGGTCAAAAGGAAACCTCGAAAATTTTGCATACTACTGGGTCTGGCTAGTGATCTGTATGGTGCGATATTCAGTCGGTAGACAGTAGGGGCGAATGAACACAAAGGTATCACGCCGCATAAAGACTTCAGTACATAATAGTACATGGTGTCTGTTCTTGGTGACTGGGGATGTCAACCCTTGCATGGGTTTTCCCGACCTGTCCTATCTTCTCACACCACGGCACGCGGCCGGATGTACGGTCAAGGCTTCCGTTGAACCATGGGGGACATCCAGAAAGCCCTGTTGTCATAGTCATCTTCTTGATAAGCAAGTATTATTTTCCTTGCCATGATCACAGCCCTCCTCCAGAGCCCTTGGTCTCTCCCGCTCCGTTCAATGCCGTACGTCTCGCCTATCATGGAGGTCACAAGCGTTCTCACTCTGAAGGGAAGTACTTCACACCTTGCCCTTGTTAAAATTGCTTAAATGTGCTTAAAAACTTGCCAAAGTCTTCGACTGCGTCCGAAAGCCTCTCATATACCAGTGTCTTACTACCCCGCGAGCGGCTGGACAAGTAGACTTCCTCGACTCCAGCTGGACACAGACTTCAGCTTACTCTCTTGATACCAGCGCAAGCCCGCCTCGGTACTAATGGGCGTGGATTTAGGGCTATGCTTCTGTCTTTCCCATTTGTACCGAAGCGGGCCATGATCGACGTGCTTTACGCAACCGATCAGGGTTACTGTGTCGCAATGAAACTCATCCAGAAGGGCAATTTTTGAGAATCCTCGATAGTGACATCGCCTTGCTTACGGGCATCGTCATGCTGCGGGTCATCAAAGACGCACGCTCGGTGGCGGCTCAAGTTCACGCTCACACCCCTCGCCCCCCCCCCCCCCGCGAGGTCAAAGAGGACTGAGAAGGCCGGGGTCAAGGCTGGCTAGCTAACTTGTACAGTATGATGGACCGTGGAAAAGCGTGCTAGGAAAAGCATGATGCCCTTGCTGCTTCTTGGTATTGTTGGTTCTAACTGCAGTAGTGGGTGGATATTGGTGGTGTCACCTTGACGCCCTTGCCTGCATCGCTTGCATCGCCTATTCTCTTATCCCATGCGGATGTTTCATCGGTAAGTGGGGTGTCTTGTCTTTTCCTTTCGGTTGCTGCCGTCTTTTCAGGGCTCGCAATACCGCTTCTTTGCCGCTCCATCCAAATCATTTTTCATATTCTTCTCCACCTCTCATTGCCACTGTTTGTTTCATAAAAATATGAAATGTACATCCAAGAGTCTACGAGCCCCAACTTGGGTCGTTGGCAGTGAGGCCTCGAGATATAGGGACCAGGCGGCAGGCTCCGGGTCTCAGGACAGCGCCACGGAAGACCCTCCGGCACGTCAGATGCCGCAATCCCAAGATGAATGGCGCTGGTTTATGGATTATTTCTTTTCCCTCATGTGTGCTAAAAGGATAGCCCTAGCTAAGTGCGGCGCCACCATTTCACATAACGTCTGCTGGATTGCTTCGAGGGCGTGCTATGCACGACGAGTGTAAAGGCGGGACGCAGAGAGACGCTGTAACAGTAAAAATGACGCTTGAGAGCCTGTCGGCCTGCACTCCTGTGGCATGATGACTGCAGCGCTAGGACTTTCGCTCTACCTTGCGGACACGGCTCCCATCGGACTGCAGTGGTCCAGACCGCGGTCTCGGACCGAAATGATACTATCCTATGTCTTTGGATGCGGGCAGGTTACTTTCAGGCCCCCTCTGCTAGGAGCTTGTTCAGCGTGCAGGAGAGAAAAGAAAAAGAGAGAAAAAGAAGAAGGAAAAAGAAAGAAAGAGAAAGTATCGACCGGTACACACTACCAAGAAATAACACCAGGGGGGGGGGGGCTCTGGAGATTTCCCCTTCCTTGCATGGCCGTTCACCAGATGGTTGAGGATGTACAATGGTACACTTACTCTTTATGCGTGAAGGAAAAGCAACAAGAGTACCCACACATAATATGCAAGTCGTGCCAAGGCCAACGAGGCGTTGTCCCCCTCCCCTCGGAGGGGCTATGTACAGAAAAACCAATGTGAGAATGTGATGAATCGCATTCTGATGATACATGAAAATGAGTGGCTGAAAATTATTGTGGGGTCATTTGACGAAATACGCTCAGATCGCTCAGCCTGCCCAGTAGCATTCTGAATCACCTGAAGAGTCCATGATATGTCCGTCCACAAACAAATATGCAGGTACATCCCAATATTGCAAGGCTCCTCCTATCGAGATCCCAGCACTAATGCACCGCGGCCTCAGCGGAAGGGCTTCCGAAACCAACGATGAAACCCTACTGCTTATGTTAGTCCCTGTAGGAAAAAGCAATCCATTGTCATTTGGACGGAACTCGCGGAAGAGAACCAGACGTTGGCACACAAGTGACCCCATTACTTGTTCTCACCCAGCCCCAAGTGTGGCTGTCTACTTGAGTACTAGGGACAGAATCGACTGGTTATCTGCGTGGTGCGTGTGCTTGCTGTGCTTGTTGGTTAGCCAGTTTACCAACTCCCTCCCTAGATATACTACCTGAGTACTTTGAGTGCTTAACAAAGTACTTTGAAGTACTTCTCATCGTAGGTACGTTTACTACTTGTACGGCATCCTGGGTTTGGGAAAAACCAACTCTCTACTGCACACCCAGTTGATGCTGGACCAAAAGAAATATTTTTTCTTCGGGCAGGTGACACTGCGCAAACGATCATCGAGACTGTCCCTCGTCGGATCGTAGCTAATACAGAGCTATTGGATCGGCCTTTTTGCGTAGCAACTTTTGCCGAGTCCTTCCGTCTGTGAGGATCCCGCACTTCGTATTCAACATTAAACTATGTACCCTCTCTGCATAGAGGTAGTCAGCTGTGCTGTCGCTAGGTGCAGCCGCTCACGTCACGGCGAGAAGCTGTTTTGGCAATGGTCTAAACGGCGTCCCGCACCGGTGACTGGGTTGTGACAAGAAAAAGCAACAACTTGGTGCATTGGTGCGTTGTGATACATCTCTTTTCCGTTGGCAGGAAGACTGGCCCGAGAGGCATGTTGTCCTGTCCCCCCCCCCCCCCGGCTTTCATCATTGCATCGCTTTTTTAGTGAACAGACATGCCCTAGTCAGCTAGTCTTAATAACCAACCAAGCAAGTCTCATCTATATACAGCCCTTTTGTAAGCCACAAACCCCCAACGGGTGCATGTCATCACAGTCAACAGGGCCCTTGGGTTGCACTTGGGCGGGAAGAAGTAACTTCTCTGACCCAAAGCGTCGCGACATCCTGATTGACTGTGGAACACCAGGTCGCTTTCGGGCACGCTACCCTGACATATTGCACAGGCACCTTTGACCCCCCATCGTTCTTCCTCACCGGTCTGCTGATCAAGAGTGACTGCGAGCTGAGCAAGGACTCTTGGTTGTATATGTGGTGAATCCGCTTATCTTACCGAGCTACCGCTGCCTGTCTGTAAGCTTAAGACGCTGCGTCGAGCCCATCTTCTTCTCTCACTCCCCAACCAAATCTACCTCATCAACTCTCACCCATCATCGTTTCTTTTCCCCCTCGAAAAGGTCCCTTCCTCTTGACAAGATCTAAAAGGTATCTGTTCCATTCTCTCACCCCCATTCAAGTCAGCTTCTCCATCAACATGGGCGAGGAAGATTACACGTGGGACACATCGACCCTCATCGACGTGCTCAGCCTTGGAGACAATTCTTGCGATGACCGTGGGAAAAACAAAGCCAGTGAACTCACGACCATGAGTCCCCCTGACAACATCATGGCCAAACCCAATCCTGCAGAACGGGTCGCCTACATGGCCGGCCGGAATGATTTCCGGGCTGCCAGATCACGGTGTACCAATGCCTGCGTCGAGTACAACAAGATGGCGGAGAACGCCTCGACTGAAGAGCGTTTCACAAAATGGATGAGGTATGTGTCAAAAAGTAAGGGGGAAAATCACCAATAACAGGAATTTTCAGGCCTTCCTGTGTAATTAGAGTCAGAAAGATCTGATATATCATGATTACAGCATCGTGGATCCTGACCGGAAGAGAGAGGTCAGCGCCACTGGAGCCATTGCCATGTCAGATGCCTTCAGCAAGAGAAAGGAAGGGGAGGCATCCTCTTCTGCAGCCAGCATCCCTCGCCCTACCTTTCCTTATGTGAAGATGCCCATCTACATGGACTACGGCCTCCGAGTGCGCATCGGTCCGACAACCTTCATCAACAGGAACTGTTTCATCATGGACACGCCCGTCGCGGATATTGTCATCGGTGAGCGGTGCCAGATCGGCCCCAACGTCAACATCATCGGCGTCGGCCACTCCGTCAAGTACGAGGAGCGTAACGAGCTCGAGACCGGCGTGGCGGGAAGCTGGGGCGCCAAGGTCCAGATAGGCGACGGCGCCTGGATTGGAGCTGGCAGCACAATTCTGTAAGGCCTGCCCCCCCAAAAGTCGTTGTGCCTCAGATGAAACTCTGTGAACGCTGACAACCTGTCCTTTGTTTTCTTTCTTTCTTAATCCAGACCTGGGGTCACCATCGGGGCGAACTCGACGATCGGGGCAGGCAGTGTCGTGACTAGAGACGTGCCGGCACGCTGTGTCGCTGTTGGCAACCCAGCCAAGGTATTGTACCTTATTGATGATGAGAGACCACCCGCAAAATATGCGAAGACGGCTATGACGCTGGAACAGGCCTTGGCCATCAACCACAAGGACGGAGAGAAGGAGTAGGCGAGGGCTTGAGTTGATCCAAGCCTGACTAACCAATGGGTTGTGTTGTGTTGTGGTCCCTTCGTACAGCCCTTGAGGGGGGAGAGGCAAGCTGATTTTAATTTTTTTGGAGGATGTTTATCTTTCCTTTGCATTCAGGACATTGTTTTTGTTTTGATGATTTTTAATCTATCTTCTCGTTGTTTGGCTGGTGAGCTGCACTGTAAAACTAAATTCCATTTATCTGCAAGTCTCATTCTACAGGTTCATCAATGCTAATGTCATGACCTCCTTTTTGTGCACTTCACAAGTTGTCCTATTCACGATGGCATCAAGATCAATAGTGACACAGACCAATGAATCAAGATCCCTATTCCCAGCCCAAGAGCAGTGTGCAGCGTGAATATATAGAAAATAGTGTCCACCCTATGATTCAGATATCATCTTCAATAATTACTTACTAAGCATGTACAATAATATAGCATAATTCAACCATAGAATGACTATATGCGCATTCATTGTCAAGTGATGAGCAGTCTTTACTTTCGTTGAATATTTCGAAGGCCTTCATTCATGAAAGAGCCTTCACTGGCAACCTGAGAGACAAATGAGATCCCTCTTGTCAAATAAAATCCTTGTGAAGTCAGTAGTGACCACCTCAGGAAGTGGAGCTCTCAAGAAAGACAAAAAGCTCTAGAAAGTGAAGGTCTGCAAAGTGAAGCTTTGGGGAAGGAAAGTTCGATGAAGTTCGAGAACAGTGCAATTCGCATGGAATTCAAGTGGAATTATACTGTTTCACAAGTGCATGTCACACCTTTGCAAACTATATAATACAGTGCTGCAGCCCGGTAATTTCAAACAAACGACATTCCTGAACAACAACCCCAACCGACACTCCAATCGACTTGCAACACAACAACATTGATGGTGCCTATTATCATCAAGGGCATCATGGCTGAATTGGCTATGATGCCCAGTTGACCATCCTTATCTACTGTTTCTGTCTATTCTTGATGGTCCTTATCCTTGTCAACACCAACGACACTATCGATCTCAACAATTGGTCCAACATAGGGATATTATTATCATCAGCATCCCTATATATGCAGGGGCTTCGCTGGGCCTACTATTCCTGCAGTCCGCCTAGCGGGTCTGATAGTTATTCCCTCACAACGGGGAGACAAATTTCTGGATCCTTGGGTGAGCTCCTCAACCTCCCTGCTGACAAGGTTAATCATCGTGGATACGAGACTGATGAGACCATCATCAGGTTGTAAGATGAGCAGGCAATGAACAGCTCCCAGGGTTCCTTTACTATTTCCTAAGGAAACCTTCGCCAGAGAATATTCCTCATGGATCACCGAGAGTCTCTATAAGATTGTAGTCAACGGTGCATATATTTACCTAGACCATCAGCAGTCTGGTGCCCAAGGACCCCCCCAATTCCACCACTGGGTTTTCTTAGCGAAGATGCTGATTATTTTTAGTCATGGTGAGCATACCGCCCTCCTTTACATACATCCTTTACAGTAGTGATTTCCACCAGAAGTGCCGGAATGCTGACGATAATATGATGAGACAGGGCAACCAAAATTTATCTTTCTCGTCGGAGAACGTCTATTCTCGCCTATAGACATTTCTAAGCTTGGTCCTCTATTTCGACCGGCCTCAACAAGTGATGGGCAGCTATGACATCGAGGACCTACTCGGCCTCCATATATCCTGCCCATCGACCCTCTCCTGATAGCCCAATCGGGCTACAGTGAGCAGCACATTGGGCCGATACAATCAATACATCGACCCTGCTCTCTTGGTGCTGTCGACTCAGTCCGCTCAGACCATGCAGGTTGTGTAGCCCTTCCAGCCTTATCTGAAGGACTACCAGTTCAAGCCAACAGGGCCAAGCAGCGCCGGTATACCCCCAAGCCCACTCAATTCATCAACCTAAGGCAACGAGGCCAAGCAGCGCAGGTATACGCCCAGAACCTCACTTCATCAACCAACCTACCAACCAACCTACCAACCAACGTGGGCGTCAGGAAGAGAAGATACGCTCAAACACAATCAATATCATTAACTCATCCTCAATCCCATATTCAACCGGCGATGATTGAGAGGGCCACTGCCAAGTATCTTTGGACACAACAGGCAGAATTCACCTGCGCCGTACCCAGGCCAACTATTTTAAGTGGTCGGCTTTTCAAACAATGGTGTCCCCTTTCCTTCCGTGGGAAAGGATACCAGACCACGGACAATCTGGAACTTACCTGTTGAACACACAACCCGATCCTGGAGACCCAGATGGCGGGCTGACGAGCTCTGACCATCCAGGGCACCGCTCGAGGAGCTGCGCAAGCCCCAGGTACAACTGTGCCAAATTTTATGCTCAAGAACCTCAGTATCTTGTGTCTCTTTGTGGGCGCATCACCGCTAGCGGTGCTATTAACATGAGGCTGTGATTCTCCACCTAGCCCGCCGCGAGCCCGGTGGCGCTGGTGGTTATGAGTTTTCTGATGACAAATTTACTCTTGTCGTCAGTTATGTTGCGGAACATTGTCAGAGCTAGGCGGACAGATGTGGACAGCGATGACAGCACATCGCGAGGATTCCCTTGGGCGGCGGTGCTGATGGAAACGTCCCCCTTCCCGTAACCACCCAGGATGAATAATATAACCCCGACCTTGATGGTGCCGATGGAGGGTATGACTACCTTTGAACTTTTCAAAGCCTTGTTCAAGCGTCGATTCCTTTGGTAGTACGCGTCGTACCTAGCAGCTGTAGGGGAGAAAGGGGGCAGGGGGAGGGGGGAGGAACAAGGAGGAGCAGGAGGAGCATGGATAGCGTTTGTTTGCGAGAGCCTCTGCGGAGAGACTGGCATCCCACAGCTATGTAGACCATACGTGCACTCCCAGTCACTGGGGGTGGACACTCCTTTTAGCTGTCGCACATCCTCAGCGACGTTCTATATAGACCACATCACTTCTTACTTGCACGGTGACTTTCTTCCTAGAGTCAATGTTTTCTGAGAGGAGATAAGACCTAAGCAGCCAAGTATATTATGGTTCTAAATAGCCTTCTCACACTCGTAAAGTTGAAGGCGTGACCTCGGCTTGAGTTTTTTTAATATGACATGGGGAGAAGGAAAAGGCAAAAAAAAAAAAAAGAGGGAAGATTAATCAATCAACCCACGACATCTCTCCCATGCGCCTACGATCTTCCAACACCCAACTGCCGTCTGGGTTTGAGACTTCAGAATTTTTGCGGAGCCCTCCCAAAATTATTGCAGGACGGGGGAAGAAGGGAAAAAAAGTTGAGATATGATAACGATGATGATCAACTTTGGAAGAGTCCGAGCGAGCCTATCTATTTCGATTCTGGGGAGACGCCAAGTCTTGGATATCGACACCGGACCCCTCCATTACACAATTAACTGGTTCGCATATTTTGCCCAGGCTTTATTTCCGGTTGGGGGGGGGGGGGGCGGCAAGGGGATAGGCTGTAGGCCATGCAGCCTGGGTGGGTGCATGTAATTACGTCCTCACCTGTCCCACTGTCTGTCTCAGTCTCACACTCCCCTGATTGCTCACAGGCTCTCCAGTCCATTGAGGCGCAGGTCTGTCTATCTCTTTTCTGCCAGGATCTCTTTTCCTGGTGCAATAACAGAAGGAGTTGATGGCATCAGAGGCGTGAAATCTACATAGGACAGATGGAAGGCATGCAGATACTATGTACATAAGTATATCATACCACGGAAACATAATTTTCAAACCCGAGATCAAAAGTTAAAAGAAGAGAAGAGGTTCGCTAAAGGCTGCCCAAGATAACTTAGTGGCGTATCTCAGCATCTTCGCAGTATACGAGTACATGTACATCATTGCCATGCGGGCGAGAGCTGATCATCTATACAGAGAGAGGTGTGAAACCCTTTCTTGGGAGGATTACTGTATCATTTAGAACCGCCACTCTCTCACACACCTTTCGTCACGAATCGATCGCACAACGGGATCAACCTGTCTCTGTCTATGCCAGGTGGTTGCTTGCTTCGCTGGCAGGCCGAGTGTCGGTGGAGGCGAGAAAGCCCTCCCCCGTCACATTTTTTTCTTCTGAAGTGGCTGCCTCGGCATCCTCCGACAACCCGTTACGCGTAATGTGGATCAAGGATGGAGAGTTGGCCCTCTTCATTGGTCCAAGCAGGCTCGGATGATCCCCACCCCCTCGGACACTCTACTACGTACGCCGCTTGGCATTCCACTTGTTTTGGCTGGTGGATCGTCCACGTCTTTACCAGATTCTTGTGTCCACCGAGGGAGGGTGGGATGGGATACTTCAGATCAGGAGAAGGGGAGAGACGAAAGATTACGATTCGTGATTATTCCCCAGTTTTATGCGCTCGATGTCATCGACTTTCCAAAAGGTACCAAGACAAGAAGAGGAGTTTACGAAAGGGGGGGGGAAAAGGGGGGCGAGAGGTCGAAGGGTCTTATCTTTTTTCTAGGCATCTTTACTTTTGTGCTTGCGTGTCTTGTCCTTGAGTCTCTTTCCTTTTGGTTTCGATGTTGTAAGTAGGTAAAAATAATAGTTAAAAAGAACTACTTACCTCCAACAACGCCGTCCCCCCGAACATGTATTCCGAAGGCGGTTGGCAGTCCTCCGCCGGCGCTCGGAGATACCGGCGCATCCTCAACTCGACAGCCTTCCGCATCACAGTGGTGCTGGCCGCCGTGGCAGGACTTTGGATCGGCGCGTCAGAGCTGTGGGCCAACGTCCTGAGCCGTCTTCACCTGCACCGCCATCTGTCGTGGTATGGTCTTGGGTTGTATGGTCTCGCGCCCTCGATAAACCTGGAGTCCTTTGAGCCGCGCGTTCCGTTTCTCGAGTTCCCGCGGTGGGACGCCCGGTGCAGTCAGGATTATGTGTTTTTTGGCTGGCGGGGCCACGAGGTCGACGAGCCCGGCGCCGTGATTCTCGACGCAGAGGGCGAGCTTGTCTGGCGCAACACGGACGAGTCGCAGAATGACCAAAACGATGTGCGCCCGCAGGTGTACCGCGGCGAGAGGTTCCTGACGTACCAGATGGACGGTGCGGATGGGAACAAATCGGAAGGGTACTGGTACATGCTGGACGAGTCGTACAATATTCGCTACCGGGTGCGACCCAATGGATTTCCGCATGCCGACATGCACGAGTTCCAGATCACAGAAGACGACACTGCCCTGGTCATCACGACGATCCCTATCCCTTACGACCTCCGGAGCGTCGGCGGCCCGGAGCACGGCTGGGTCGAGGATTGTTATTTCCAGGAACTCGATATCGAGACAGGCGAGGTGCTGTTCCAGTGGTCCTCGGTCGACCATTTCCCCCTCAACACGACCATGGAGGTGCAGAACAACTGCCTGATCGATCCCAGGGCCAGGTTCGCCGGCTGTGGCGACCACGAGGACTCTGCCTTTGACTATTTCCACCTCAACAGCCTGTGGAAGGACTCCTCGGGCAACTATCTCATCTCGGCGCGCAACACCTGGGGCATCAGCTACATCGACGGCAAGACGGGCGAGGTGCTCTGGACGCTGGGCGCGGGCCAGGTCAACGACTTCGAGGACCTCTCGGACGGCCTGGCGACGGATTTCGCATGGCAGCACCACGCGCGCTGGGTCGACGAGGACAAGACCATTCTCTCCTTCTTCGACAACCACTACCACCGCATCGGCGACCCCTACGGCCCCAGCGGCGGGCGCATCGTCGAGCTCGACCTGCACAACAAGACCGCCCGCCTCCGCCACCTGCTCGAGCACCCCAACCACATCAAGCCCGAGTCCCAGGGCAATGTGCAGCGCCTCGACAACGGGAACTACATGGTCGGCTGGGGCAGCAGTGGCGCCTTTACCGAGTTTGCCGCCGACGGCGAGGTCCTGTGTGACGGGCGGTTTGGCGCGGAGGCTGCGTTCGAGTTCTCTCCCGTCAGCTCGTATCGTGTGTTTAGGGGGGAGTGGACGGGGATGCCCAGCTATCCGCCCAGCGTCGCCGTCGTGGGCAACAAGGCCTATGTCAGCTGGAACGGGGCGACCGAGGTCGAGAGGTGGCAGGTCGAGGCCCTCGATGCGAGCGGGAAGACGGTCGACGTGCTCGCCCAGGTGTTTAAAGATGGCTTCGAGACCGTCATCGACCTGCCCAAGGCCGCTGCCAACAGCATGATCCGGGTTGTAGCGCTCAGCGAGGGCGGTGAGCGCCTGGGGACCACTGATTTCCTCGAGGTGCCTGCCTGGAGCGTGGGCGGGCTGGCGCCCTTATTTGTCATGATCCTCGGCCTGATTGGTATGTTTTTGGTCGCCGTGTGTGGTGCAGTTGTGTGGTGGACGTGTGCCCGGCGCCGGAGGGGACAGAAGGCCGAGGGCTATGAGAGGCTGGATGAGGGTGATGAGTGGAAGGATGAGGCCAACATGGAGTTGCAGGAGGGTCTGAGCACTGAGGAAAACCTGACCAATCCGTCCAACAGAGGGAATCATCATCAGCAACTCCATCGGCAGGATGATGCTATGTCATAACAGGACCTGGTTTCAAAATAGTTTATTAGTTCATTGCATAATTCAAAGCGATTAGACAATATCAAAATATTAAAATATCAACAATTTTGGTACTTTCCACATAGCAGTATCTCAATGATACCTTCATGATATTATGATCTTGCCAGTACTTTGTATCATATTGCACTATTAATAGCTTGAAAGCAAGTGTTTTGAGGCCTGTGCTGATCTTGGTCTCGTCCTGGTAGTCAAGTGTAAACCTGGTATGTTATTCAATCTCATGAACACACTTGGCTGGCTATTAATTAATACATAGTCCAGACTTTGCATACCAACTCAAGTCTACAAGTCATAACTAGTGAACCAGGGCAGTCCAGCAACTTCGCATCTCTGTGAGCTAAGATAGTTGAGTGACAGCGTGTCTCTTGATGACAGTCATAGTTGTATTGACATATGAATATCTCAATATTCATAGCAGAATTGTGGAAGTATATGACGGCGCCACAACAGCTTCACTTTGTATCTCTACACAATATTGAGCCAAAATAAAGAATACAGCGCATTTGAACGACAGTTTCTCAGACTCATCTATTCTATATATACAGCCGAAACTCCCGATTTCCTACACCAGAGATTTCCCTGATACCATCAGCCATGAGGGTCCTCCCCGGCCCTCTGTATGTGTCGGAGCTGCGTCGCCTTGCGATCGCCCAGTTGACGGTGGAAAACTAAAAGCTCGAGCGACGCGTGGCCAGCCTCTAGGCCACATTCCAAACCCTCCATGCGAACGAGCCCGACGTCCAAAGACTCCAGAGCAGCTTGAGGGATGACAGCAGAGGTGTGGAAAAGCGAACGCAGGGAATAACTGGACACTATCGCTCTACAGGAGAAGAAGCTAGCCCAGTATCTAGAGAAGGCTTAGCAGCCAGGATCATTTGTGAAGGAGAAACAGTGTCGTCGAATACTGATACCGCCAAGCGTTTTGGGTTCCGCAGTGCGAGCCCACATGTCCATGTGACGATCGACCCTTCATGGGAAGTACCGCGATTTCAAAAGCAAAAGCTAGAAGCAACAAGATAGAGGACGAGATGTTGCAAATCGTATTCGAGATGATCTTAGGATGACATCGACTGGCAGTCCGGCGTCAATCCAAAGCCCTGCGAGGAAGAGAAACCAACCCAAGACACCTAGGAGAGCACACCAGGCCCCAAGACAGGCCTCTCGTCTGACGAGCCATGATCAAGTATACTGGATCGCATGAAAGCCAAGCCAAAGCATTCCCCAATTTCTCCCGAAAGTTTACCTCCCTCCCTTTTTCTTCTTTCCCCTTCTTTCCTTCTTCTGGCTCGCGGCATAACTGTGAATATTTGGATCAATTTACTCAATCATTCATTTTTTGCCACCACTATTTCAGAATCCCCCTTTTCGAAGATGTCCCACCCCTCTGCTCCTATTCCCGGTATCAGTCTCGCTCCTGCACAGCATCTTAGCCTTGAGGCGGACGTTGTCTTGTTGGAGATGTTGGTTGGCTGTCTGCAGCTGGACCTGCACCTCTCACTATTGGCGGATGGTGGTATGGAGATGCTTAGTTACGAAGAAACCGGCACATACCATAACAAGTTTATCAACAGAGAGATAATTGAGGAGGTTGGGATACGGCTTCAGTTCAATATCAAGATCAGTCAGTCAGTCATTATGTGTTTTCTGGACTAGACTTGGACCACCTGAAGAATTCGTCTTTATTATCACCGCTACTAGGATGACAAAAATGTGGCTTGACTTTTATAGAAGCTCTTGATTTCCATCTTTGACCTAACTTTATCGAGACAATTGTATTATACTATTGCTTACAAGGTTGAATATGAAGAGTTTAATGTATTTCAGTCGGAAACTTGATGATGAGGACTTTTATACGATTTGAAGAGATAAAGATCATGTGGGAGCGCATGGCAACCCGGCCTGATTAGTTTATATCATCTTCTACCAGGGCTCAGCTGAGCCTGAGATAACTTCTCGACTCAACATTAACCCTCCCACCACCATATTAGCCCGTAAAATCTAGAATTACGAACTGCACGTGGCCAGAAAATAGCAGTATGTTGATATAGACCCTTGTTGTGCAAACCCACAGATAGTCGAAATTCCATAACGCTCAGATAATCAGTAGTCCGTCCACTGCGATGGGGCCTGTCACATGTCCAACAAATGCCTCTCTACCCTGTGAGGTCACCTTCATCTCGAAAACCCCGTCAAAGTCGAAAATGCATGTAAAACTTATTTTATAATATAGCTCAGTTGACCTGAGAGAACATCCAGTCGAGCCTCATGATGAAAGCACGTGGTTCTTTACAATTCCTTTTGCCAACGACAAGTTCGGTTGCTCGTTAACGTGAGGATCAATGCTTGCTGTGGTGGAGTCAGGCTCTTTACACTCTAACGGTGCATGTGTGTCGAGGCTAGATTCGCCCCTCCCGTCCCCCCCTTTCGAACGAGTCAGACTGTGCCGAGACATATAGAGGGGAATATTGGAAATTTATAATTGAAAGCCCAAAACAGAACATTTCCCTAATAACCCGACCAAGAGAAGACGGGCGTCGGCCAGGCTTCAGCTTCGTCGCCTGAATCATTCGCTTGAGCCCCAAATTACTAGTCGGTCAATAGGCTCCCTCTTCAACTTCACCACCAGGTTTCATACTGTCAGCCAACTGCCCAATCATGGGCGCACTCCGAGCCCGGAAAGGCAGGTCGCATGACAGGCCTGAAGGGCCCCCCAGCCAGCCCTCGATGCAACGCTATCATGCTCCTTTCAGGTACCGATCCGCTGCAGGGCCCACCTGAGAGATTTGGTCCCGAGACTGAGGGGCACGCCCGCACAGCTAGCGGCACCTCATGATTGGCGATGGCGGTAATTTAAGGTGGCAAGCCGACGAGGGGAGGGGCGGTGCCTGTAGGGGTTTTGGTCCACTGGATTTAGGCATGTGGTCGTCGCAGCTGAGAGGGCTAGTGAAGCCACACCTGGGACGGCGGCCTGCAGATGGATGGGGTCGCCATTGTGACCTTCAGGTCGGCCGAAAGGTATTTATTCAAATATCGTGAGGCCCCCCACGATATGATCTGGGTTAGGATGAAGAGAAGGAGAGAGAAAGGGGATCTTTCTTTTGGGTTTTGTTTTTGTCTGTCCGGTCTTTTCAACGGTTGACTGTTGCGTTCACTCTCAACTGTCGTGTGTCACTCCTTGATCCTTTCAAGCCCTTCAACAACCTTCCTCCACACTCCTTGTTTCTACGTAATACCTCCCGTACCCAAGGTCGATATGGGTGTCCACGCATTCCTCAAGACAGCATTTGTGGCTGCGCTGGCAGTCGGGGGCAGCGAGGCCGCCAAGATCATCCAGGCCAACGACGACGGGTGGGCAGAACTGTATCTGCGCTCATTCCACTATGCCATGATTGCAGATGGCCATGACGCCGTCGTCTCGGCTCCAGCGAGTGACGAGTCTGCCAAGAGTACGTTTATATATATACATCTACACATTTCTACATATACATACTTCATACATGTGTATTATATTATATGAACAAGTATATAATATCAAAATCCTGGACTAATATATTCTCTTCACACACACACAGGCTCGCTCAACCTGCCCCCTACAGACCGCATACTGGCATGCGAATACGACAGCTGTCCAGCAAACACGCTGACGCCGACGGGCACCAACGCCAGCGACACGCGCCTGAACTGGGTCAACTCGTACCCGGCCACGTCGATGGAGTACGGTATCAACGAGTTCGGCCCGGGCATCTGGGGGAACGGCACGGTGCCCGACCTCGCCGTGTCGGGTCCTAACGTGGGGTCCAACATCGGCTTCATCCAGGTCGAGTTCTCGGGCACCGTGGGCGCTGCGTGTTATGCCGTTGACCAGGGCATACCTGCCATTGCCTTCAGCGGCCTCACAACGGGCAATCTGCCCTGGAACACGACGCCTGTGCCCGCACGGAGCACGTTGTATGCCGAGCTGGCCCTGAACGTGACCAACACCATCCTCGACGCTGGTGCGCCGTATCTGCCAGACGGCGTCTTCCTCAACGTCAACATGGCCGAGGTTGAGGGCAACTGCACCGAGGCCAGCGCCTTCGAATACGTCCTCACGCGCATCAACACGCCCTCTGCACTTTCGACGGCGGATATTGAGACTTGTGGCGACACCTGGCTGCCGACCGAGGCCAGCGTTATGGACACTGGGGGCTGCTACGTGACCATCAGCGTGGGCACGTGCAGTGACAAGACGGATGGGAGCGCCACGGAGCAGCAGACCGTTCTGGATAAGCTGGGCAACCTTGTGACCTGCCTGGCGTCATGAGCACTCACGACTGCATCTTCTCTGGTCTATGCTCATTATTACTAGCGCTGTGATTCTTATTCATAATTAAAGCCAGCACTGATGTCTTGACATACAAATGAGAAGCGGTGACATTAATTTGCCATGCATGGATCTTTTAGTTGCTTTGGATCTAATTGCCCAAATCCCTATTACCAACCTGTCCTTCTCCGTAGTTAGACTGCTCATCCTCCTCCTCCTCCTCCTCCTCCTCCCTCCTCTCCATGGCGAGTGCTGGTTCCGTCTTGTTCATAATCTCAGCCAGCATAATCAGCTCTTGGAGCGGGTCCGTCACTCTATCGTCCATGACCTGCCACTCAAATAATGACTTGCACGATTCCTTCTGCCGGACACACCCATCCACCGCTGATTGTGAGACTGTACCCGCCATTGTCGTCTTCGTGGAGATCTGTGCTTGGGGGCCCCGTGGCAGGTTATGGCAGCACTGCGCACACTTGTCTGCTTCCTGGCTTGAGGCTGCACTTCCTGTTGATTTCGGGCTCGGGTTGTGCTCTGATCTTGGCAGCGAGATTATATCATCTTCGTCTTCTGCGGACTCATCAACGAGAGTCCATTCTGTATCACTCTCAGCAGCAGACGTAGTAGAAGCAGAGGGGGACATCGTCAAAACAAGTTTGGTTGCAAGGCCATGTGCATAGAGCTTGCTTTGCTAAGGTTGGACCAGGCTGGCTGCGCTGCTGATTTATATAGCATGACCTGAGGGGACACTTGCTTGTCTATTCTGTTGCTTGCACAACTTGAGGCAGAGTTTCCCACAGCAAGCTCTCAACACAGTCAGTCATCTTGACCCAAATTTGCCCAAGGCTGGCTACTTTATTGTAGGTAGTGGCCAGTCACAATGACAATTGCGATACGATGCGTACGGAGAAATATCTAGCACAAGTCATAGATAGAGTAAATCTGCCAGTACCACAAGTGTCCTGTCCTGCCCCCCCCTTTTAATCATGCATGAACAGTCATTCGTGTCGTCATCGGATGTTTATGCCGAAGAATCGGGGGAGGGTGGGGAGGATTTCCCCTTGCTTGTCACACTGTTTCCCGTCTACGTTCGACGTCTTGAAACAAAGGTTAGCGCCAAACACTGCAACCCGTCCGTCTACAGACTCAGCCTCCTCTTTACCCCTTTGCAATCCTGGAATGCCGAACTCTATAACGTGCATACTAAGTACATAGTCCATCCTCGTCATGCTCGTAGAAGTATAGTACATTTTTGTGAGTTGAAATTTGTTGTCCTGTCCTCAGCCTCAGTAGACAAATATTTCATCAGGTATTTACATATCATGAATTCACTCTGACAGATCATCCCCATGTCTCCAGGAGAGTCACATTGTCTTTCCTTTCCCATCTACCTCCCGGATGGTCATCCCGCGGATGATCCACCCGATCGGGAATAGAATGGATCTCACTGGTGTCTTTTCCTCCCATCCCCACAAGCAGGGGGGGAGGGGAAAAAAGGGCTCTTCCCTTCCCTTCAACCTCGCGTCCGTCTCATCTCGCTGTCGTCGGAAGAATGGTTGGTGGATCGTAAAAACCCCGGCCAGATACCCGCCGCAGCTGCCGAAAGGGTGAGAAAAGTACTGTACGCTGCTCATGCCGCCTCGTGTAGGGCCATTTGTGCATCATGGGTGAACGGATTTCGTAAATTCGTAACCGCTGCCGGGCGGATGCTGTGGGCTGTTTAGGGATCAGGGTCCGATTAGAACCAAATATGGTTCAGGACAACTTGAAAAGGGGGTTTCTATGATGTTGTTATGGTTGATCATATATATAAGAGACGAGTGTTTCTTCTTGCTTGTTTCAATGATTTTGTTTGTGATCGTCCATCCTCCACTTTTTCTTTCATTCGTTTCACCGAGCATCAGGTCTCGCTTTCACTAACATATTCCAATCCCTATACAGCTTACTGTACATACTGTATACACATTTTATCACTCTCTTTCTCTACATATATACACACATCTAAAACATACTCTCTCTTTCAAAATGGTTGCCTTCTCTTCCCTCGTCCTGGCTGGCTCTGCCATTGCCAGCGCCTCGGCCGCCCTCCCCCAGCAGCGCGAGTCGCTCCACAAGCGTCTGACCTCCAGCTCCACCGGCACCAGCGGAGGTTACTACTACTCGTTCTGGACCGAGGAGTCTACCGGCGTGGACTATGAGAATGGAGATGACGGCGAGTACACCGTGACCTGGGAGTCGAGCAGCATCGACTTTGTCGCCGGCAAGGGCTGGGAGGAGGGATCTGATAGGTAAGAAAAGCATTCTTTTTCTTCTGTTTGTGGATAAAGAGAATGTATGAATGCTGACGATAACTCCATAGGTCCATCTCCTTTGAGGCCGATTTCAGCCCCGACGGCAACGCCTACCTTTCCGTGTACGGCTGGACCACCAGCCCGCTGGTCGAGTACTACATCCTTGAGAACTACGGCGACTACGACCCGTCGGCCCAGCTGACCTACGTGGGCACGCTGGACTCGGACGACTCGACGTACGACGTGTACCAGACAACCCGCACGGATGCTGCCTCCATCGAGGGCGACGGCGAGACCTTCAGCCAGTACTGGAGCATCCGCCAGGACCTGCGCAGCAGCGGCACCGTCACCACCGCCAACCACTTTGATGCGTGGGAGTCACTGGGCCTGACCCTGGGCTCCTTCACCGAGGGCGCGTACCAGATTGTGGCTACGGAGGGGTATGAGAGCTCTGGCTCCAGCACCGTTACCGTCACCAGCTCGTAGAGTGATGGAGCGCAGTGGATGGAAAGGATGAGAAGGGATATAAGTTTAGGTTGGAGTACAGAGAGGGGTAGCTGCAATTAGATGTTCTAATATCAAGTGCTTGACTCCTTTTGCTAGGGGTCAATAAATACTACTTTTGTACTTCAATTCTTCCTAACTCGTCTGAAATGTCGATATTCATGATCCTCTCACTCGTGGAGACGTGTTCAATAATCATCTATTAGACTCCATCGTGTCTGTGCTGTATCCCCTGCATCCCCGATGGAGGTGGTTGTGGTTATTTGAAGCCCTGGTTACCTTCGTTTCTTTCTTTTTTATTTTTTTATTTTTTTTAATTCTTTTTTTATGTCTCTAGGTCTCCGAATGGTTGACAATTAACTGTTACTTATTGTTATTTTGAATATTGTTGCTCATGCTAGATCTAGTTCATACCGTCGTTGTATAGAGGTTTCCTCAATATCTGTGCTGATTTGCAAATCAAATTTCGCAAGACATTGGATAAATTCCTCTTTCCACGAGGCTTTTTCATTTCAAAACCTGACCAGGCCACGTTTGGTAGGGAGCGCCAGCGATCCATCCATGTGCCTACGGGCCTCCGGAGCCGGTTCTCGGCGTTCCAAAGATTATCCTCGGCAGACCTCAACGACATGTGTTTGCGTTCAAAGTAAGAGGGAAAGAGTATCAACCTTGGATCTTACCTTTCTCTCTCACCTATAACACGATCACTAGACAAGACAATGCTAACACGGCTACTCTGTCGACCTCGTGCCCTCCCAAAACCACTCGTCGCCCATTTACTTCCTCTCAGATCAGCGACCATGTCCACCATGACTTCCACGCCCACACCACCACAACATACTCCCGACCCCATCGTCGAGCAGCTCAAACAATTCACGACCTGCGACGTCTCCAACGCCCTCATCAAGCTCAAATACCGCAACGGCGGCTTCCTCTCCGGCCTAAGCCTCTGGTCCCCCGACCGACAAGCCGGCGACACCCGCATCGTCGGCCCCGCCTACACCGTGCAGTACGCGCCGCTCTCGGACCCAGCCCCGAAACTGTCTGGCGGGCACTACATCGACGGCGTCCCCGCGGGCGCGGTCGTCTTCGTGTCGTGCCCTGCGCGCACCCCCAACGCCATCTACGGCGGCCTGATGACGGCGCGCGCTCGTGCCAGCGGCGCGGTGGGGAGTGTAATTGATGGGCGGTTTCGCGATCTGCAGGAGCAGCGGGCGATGGGGTATCCTGTGTTTGGGCGGGATGTAGGCACTGCGCCGCCGCAGGAGCTGCTCAAGGTGGTAGGCGTGGGTGTCCCCGTCAGGCTGGCGACGGACGAGCAGGAGATGGAGGTGCGGCCGGGGGATTACCTCGTGGGGGACTTGAACGGGGTGGTGGTGCTTCCGAGGGAGCTGGCGGAGGAGGCGCTGCCGCTGATGAGGGCGTCGGTCGAGGCGGACGATCAGATGATGGAGGCGATTGTCAAGGGGATGAGTTTTGACGAGGCGAGCAAGAAGTTTAGAGGATGAGAGTGGCAGCAGGTGACAGTTTGCTCTGAGAGGAACAGGAAAAATAGAATAGTTTGCTGTTCACCAAAGATGGATGGGTGTTATTATCTTTGAACTGTGGCTAGGACATCATACATTACTTTATCCTTCCCTAAGAACAATTCTTTTGGCTTCATCTTTTTTCCGAAAACTACCTTCAGAGAAAATAATTATTTTATCAGTTCCCAAGGTTGTAGCTCGACATGAACAGATGATTGAGTTGGCTAATAGTGACAGTTTGACAGGCGTGCCACGATGCTGGTAGAGGAGTGCCGCCCTTCCTCTAAATATTCGTAATGTATGATCTTGATAAATCTCACTATACAGTCTTTTCAATCTCGTTATTATGAGTATGTCCCTTAGGTGAAGTGGTAAAGGAGACCTTCTGACAGGCTTTTTATGAACTGCAATGTACTAGCCTTTGCTTCATATTTACAAATGAACGATTAAGCTGTAAAGCAGTCTGTTTTCTCCATTCTCTTATTTTTCTTTTCTCGAGGGGGGCACGCTAACCCCCCCTTGATTGCCATGCTCCTCCAGGGTTCCACCTGTTTCTCGGTCCTCTCGGCTCGACGTCATGGTTCATGATTGAATCCAGATCCAGATTTCCCTTCAAGTTTCGAGACTGGAGTTTTCGTTTTCTTCTTTTTGTAAAGCGTGTCTTGTTGCTGCTTGGTTGTTCATCTGTATTGCCCAGTTCCAGAAGAGCACGCTCCGCCTTCTTCACTTCATAACACACACGCAAGGTGTATCAATTAAATCACATACTGTGTAAGCCTCGCTGGCCACGACATCATGGCAGACAAATCAAAGCCAACCGAAGAGCGTCCACGATACGTTTTCTTCTTCACAGGACCGACAGCGTGTGGGAAATCAACCATAGCAAAATACGTAGCCGACAAGCTCCACCTGACCTTCCTGGAAGGTGACGACGTGCGCATTTCTCTCTCTCTCTCTCTCTCTCTCTCTCTCTCTCTTCTTCTCCTGCTTCCTTCCCTTGCCGAGGAAAAAAAGAAAAGCAAAGAAGAAAAAAAGCCCAAGGCCTTGTCCTCCACAGCAAACCACCTCCACCTGCTCACTTTTCCCTTGATCTAGTTCCACCCCCGCGCCAACATCGAAAAGATGCACCGCGGCGAGCCCCTCACAGACGCCGACCGCAAGGGCTGGCTCGCCGCCCTCCGCGACCACGAGACCTACCACCCGACCGGCCCAGGCCAGGACACGAAGACCCTGCACCTGGCCATCACCTGCTCGGCGCTGAAGCGACAGTACCGCGACGTGCTGCGCCAGGGGTCAGCCCAGAGCCCGAACCTGCGGGTGCGGTTTGTGTACCTGGACGCGCCGGAGGAGGTTCTGATGGACAGGGCGCGGCGGCGGAAGGGGCACTTTGCTGGAGAGAACCTGGTTCATTCGCAGTTCTTGAGCCTGGAGAGGCCTGGGGGGGAGGAGGAGGGGGATGTGATCGTGGTGAATGTGGATCGGCCGCTGGAGGAGGGGGAGAGGGAGGCGATGGAGAGGGTGAGGGAGATATTGGAGAGGGATGATTCTGGGTAGAAATCATATGTACAATCTGTGTCCTTTCTTTTCTTTCTTTCTTTCTCACTCGGCCATTATCATTATTGCTGTTGTCGTGAACTTTGCCTTACTTCTTTTGGAGGAAAAATGAGTTGCATGTAGACAGACAAGAGGTGGATAATTATAGACAAAATATATTATAGACTCGTCTTTACACTACAATACACTTTCTTTGCTCTGAAACATCTAATATAATAGAATTGAATCTCTTATCATCTTCTCTTACTATGAAATGCTATTCTGGCTAGGAATTGACTTCGGCGCCGGAAGTGGATACTGGCCGAATGCCTCGGCTCACCGTAGTCGTCCTTCTCTGACCGCGGCCTAGACTTAGACTCCAGCACTCCTTCTTTCTTCTCCTCCTCCTCGAATATCATAGTCATCTTTATATCTCCTTACCTCTCCTCTCTGTCCTTTGTGTCTCCTCAACCCTTCTCCCCTCCTCCTCCTCCTCCTCCTCCTCCTCCTCCTTCTCTTCATCAACCACCAAAAGAGAGAGAAAAATGACCAGCCAGTCCCTCTCCATAATCCTGGCCGAGCGCCCCAAGGGCCCAGTCATCCCAGGCAAAACCTTCCACCCTCAACAAACCCCCATCCCTTCCCCTTCCACCCTCAAGGATGGCCACATCCTCCTCGAGACCCTCTACCTCTCTCTCGACCCGGCCATGCGCAGCTGGCTCGACGACGCCCGCTCCTACGTGCCCCCCGTCCAGCTCGGCGCCGTGATGCGCGGCTCCGTCATCGGGCGCGTGCTCGCCTCTAGGTCCGACCGCGCCAGGGCCGGGGACTATGTCGTCGCCATGACGGGGTGGCAAGAAGTTGCCGTCGCCGGGCCCAAGGAGTTCGAGACGGTGTCGGAGATCATGGGGCCCGGTGCAGATGGCGGGAAGGCGGAGGAGCAGCTGGGAAAGGGCGTAAAGTTGACGGATCTCCAGGGCGTGTTGGGTCTGACGGGGCTGACGGCGTATTTCGGCATGACCACGATCGGACGGCCCAAGGCGGGCGAGACGGTGGTGATTAGTGGCGCGGCTGGAGCGACGGGGTCGGTGGCTGGGCAGATGGCCAAGATTGCGGGTGCGAAGGTGATTGGGATTGCGGGGAGCGAGGACAAGTGCAGGTGGTTGGAGAGGGAGGTTGGGTTTGATGTGTGTCTGAACTATCGAGACCCGGAGTTTAGGAAGAAGTTCAAGGAGGCCACGCCGCGGTATGTCGATGTGTACTGGGACAATGGTGAGTTGCTCTGCCTCCTAGATGGCCTAGAATTTCTTTTTCCCCGGCAATGGCGTGTGTGTGTGTGTGAGCCTGGCTGACCTTTTTTCTTCTTCTTTCCCTTATTCCAGTCGGTGGTGATATTCTCGACATGGCACTGGCGAGGGCGGCAAAGGATGCACGTTTTGTCATGTGTGGTGCTATCAGCCAGTACAATTCGCCTGATCCCAAGGGTCCAAGGGTAAGCACACACTCTTTCTTCGCCTTTGCTGTTTTTAATTCCTACGTTCTCTCTTAGTCTTTTCCTTCCCGCGTGTGGCTAATCACCCAGAACCTTCTCTTGTCTTTTCTATCTAGCAAATCTCCAAGGTCATCACGCAGCGGATCCGTATGGAGGGCTTCATCGTCTTTGACCACGCCAAGCAGTACCCGGCGGCCCGCAGGCAGCTCGCGCAGTGGCTGGCCGAGGGTAAGATCAAGAGGCAGGAGACTATCGTCAAGGGCGGGCTAAAGGTTGCCGAGCAGGCGTTGGTGGACTTGTTTAAGGGTGGAAATACAGGTGAGCAGCTTTTGTTTTCTCTCTTTTTTCTTCTTTTTTTTTTTTGCCGCCCTCTCCCCTTTTGATATTCTTTGTGTTTAGTTTGAAGTGGTTGGGCTTACTTTTTCAAACAGGAAAACTTCTCGTGGAGGTCAAGTCTCCTGAGACGACAAGCAAGCTGTAATGCTAGGACCAGATGATATGCTCACTCATATTACGGTCTGCTATCAAACACCTCCTCTACGCTGTGCTGTTGTCCCTTTGCCAGATCTCCCCTACGACTGTGATCCCCCCATTCTTCTTCTCACCATGCCAAAGATAATAATCATTTTTACGCTTGCGTATCGATCTGTCTGTTGGGTAAGCTCAGCCATCAATCAATTAGACCTCGTTCAGAGAAAAAAGGAAACCAAGTCACTACTATCCGTCTAAAACACCTCCTCTCTCATCATCATCGTGAGGATTCAGGTCAAAAATGCGTGAACCCGGAATCGAACCGGGGGCCCATCGAATCAACTATCGTCGTATGAACGAAGACAAGATGGCAACGATGGATTTTACCACTAAACCATTCACGCTGTTGATATATGTAACGAGATCAAAAGTCTCATAAAGCTGTGCAACAGTGTGTGTGTGTGTTTGCGTGTGTGCGAGTGCAAAGTTTGACGAGGCCATGTGGGCTCCCAGGTCCCGCACGCATGTCTTTGATCCACTCCGAGAAGTGTACCGCCCCCGGGGCCCCGCCTGTGGGACCGCGTTGTTGGAAGGGAACCAGTCGTAGGATTCGAACAAGTGTTGTCCGTTGGTGTAGAAGCGAGACGGAACAGTTTATCTGGGGGCTGCGAAGGATCGGATATAGCTGCGAGGGATTTAGCTGCGAGGGCAGAGAGGCTCCTGGACCCAACTGTCGTGGGCGGGGCGCACGAGACAGCGAACCAGAGTTGAGATCGTTTGTGTCTGTTGTTGGGAGCCTGTTTTGGTACGATGGATTAGCACTCCGTATAATTTGTGGCACAGCCACACAGCCCAGCGCCTGAAGGAAGGGGACGAAGAAACAAGGTCTCGATGGGGTTGCTTGTACTCAAGAAGGTTGTGAGCTTTGATGCAAGGAGTAAAAGAAGAGAGGGAGAGAGAATGGAGCTCGACCAGATGCGCCAAGTCTGACTGAACAAGTGAGATCATCTTATATGAGACTGGCAGCAAAGAGGAAATGATATCTGTATCACATGTGTTCGAAGCAGTGTGTCAGACCATTTTTGTGGCCCCTTGTCGGCAGTCAATCCTTCGAGTGCTGACAAGCAGTCTGTTGATGTTGTTGGTGGTGGAAAAGATGTTACGGACGACAGACCGTTGGGTAGTGGGGGAGGCCCCCCCCCCTCCGTAGCCCCCCCAACCGCCCAGCCCCACGTCACACACCCTAAAACCCAACCCCTAGACCGCCGGCCAGCACCAACAGTTCCAGGCTCAGCTGTGGAAATTAGAGCCAACCACAGCACACCTCAGAGCCCCGTCTCGGGCTTAGGCATACCACTAGAGTACTGAAGTAATTAAGGTTGGGCGGTTGGGTGGGGCACCTCTCTCATTCAGGCCCCTGCTAGCCTCGATTGATTGCAGTGAGCATGCATCCATCCATGCATGCAGGGTTTAGAGAAGCTGGACCCCAGCTATGCGCCTTCTCTTTTGTCTGTCGATGATGATGAGGCTCTTTCTCTCTCTCTCTCTCTGCTTCTCTTTTCAGCTACTATTTGTGTGCTGTCTTTCCCCCTCCATCTTTATTTCTTGGTAGTCACTGGTCTTTCTGGTCAAGGCCTGTGCTTGATCAATCGTGGTCTGTTCTAGGTGAGGTCACACCAATTGGCCCGAAACAAATAACCTCTTCTCATCTTTCTCTTCTTCTTTGGTTCAATATTCAAACTCCCCTCCCCCCCTTCCGACGAACTAAACAACAACAACAACAACAACAACATCGTCATCATCAGTCGTCCCTTGACGCGCATCGGCGACAAGATGCAGCAGCAATACCCTAACGAAGCTCCTGAATACCAGCCATATCCTCCTCCCTCAAATGGCGGCTACACTGCTGTCCCTCCACAGGGGCCACAGCAGGATTTCCAATATGGCAACGACCAGAAAGTGCCATTTGAGCAGGCCTTCAAGATCGAGAAGCCCAAGTACAACGATGTATGGGCAGGTGTCTTGTTCCTGATCTTCATGGCCGGCTTTACTGTCGTCTCTGGCATCGCCCTCCACGGCTACGGTAAGCACGCTGTCCTTCCTCCTCCTCCTCCTCCTCCTCCTCCTCCTCCTCCTCCTCCTGCTGCTGCTGCTGCTGCTGCTGCTGCTGCTCCTGATCGTGTACTGACTTATGACTTCTTCCTCTCAGCGACCACTCGAAGCTCCAACGGTTCCAGCATCTACGACTCCGACGTCCTCACGATCAATACAAACACCATCATCCTCTTCCTCTTCTGCCTCGCCGTCGCCCTCGTCTTCAGCATCGCCTACGTCTTTTTGATCCGCATCGCGCCCAAGCAGATCATCTGGATCACGGGCATCCTCAACATCGTCTGGGGCCTGGTTGTCGCCATCTACATGGTCGTCAAGAAACAATATGTCGGCGGCATCATCTTCCTCATCTTTGTCGTCTTCATGATGTTCGCCTTCTGGAGCTGGCGGAGGCGCATCCCCTTCAGCGCCCTGATGCTGCGCACATCCATCCACGTCGCCAACCACCACGGCCACGTCTACGTGGTCAGCCTCGTCGGCGGTCTGATCGGCGCCCTCTACTCCATCTGGTTCGCCATCACCTTCGTTGCCATCTACGTCAAGTGGTCCCCCAGCGACAACAACCCCTCCTGCACCTCCACCTCCTGCAGCTACGGCACCGTCACCGGCCTCGTCGTCTTCATTACCTTTACCTCCTTCTGGTTCAGCGAGTGGATCAAGAACACCATCCACACCACCATTGCGGGCATCTACGGCAGCTGGTACTACAACTCGCGCACGTACCCGACCGGCGTCACTAGGGGTGCCCTGCGCCGGTCCCTGACCTACAGCTTCGGCTCCATCAGCCTGGGCAGCCTCATCGTCGCCATCGTCAACCTCCTCAAGGTGCTGGCCCAGTCGGCTAGGAACGATGCCGCCCAGCAAGGAGATATCGTTGCCTTTGTCTTGTCCTGCTTCCTGACCTGCATCCTCGGCTGTCTGCAGTGGGTGATCGAGTTTGTCAACAGATATGCATTCTCGCACATTGCCCTCTATGGTCGGCCATACTTCCAATCGGCCAAGGATACTTGGAGGTTCGTTCACACATTCTAGAGTCCCATGCACCCCCCCCCCGGCCCCTCCCCCTCTGTTTTCCCCCTTGATGTATGTTCTATTCCGATGTGCTAACAGCGTTCAACTCTCCAACAGGATGATCAAGGACCGCGGCATTGATGTCCTCATCAACGAGTGCCTCATCGGGCCCGTCTTCTCTTTCGGTTCCCTGTTCATCGGCTTCGCTACCGCCCTGCTCTCCTTCCTCTACCTCGAGTTCACCAAGCCCTCGTACAACTCCAATGGTGACTTCACTGTCGTCATCTGCGCCTTTGCCTTCCTGATCGGCATCCAGATCTGCAATATCTTCACAACCCCGCTGAGCAGTGGCATCGATACTATCTTTGTTGCTATGTCGTGGGACCCAGAGGTTATGATCAGGGACCACCCAGACCTGTACCACCAGATGGTGCAGGTGTACCCCCATGTCCAGGAGGCTATCCATGCGTAGATGGTCTTCTGCGAGCTCAGAGGGTGGGCTTCTTGTGCCTCCCAAGATTAAGAACATGCCCTGGTCTTGGATCTTTTCTCATCGCAGAGGTGTTTCGGTCTATTGAAGCTAGATTTCATCACGTCTTCTTCTTCTTCGTTTTCTTGTACCGACCTTGTTTTTCTCTCTACCGTTTTTCCTTTTCCTTTTTTTGTCAGCATACAGATACCCCCGGTTCCATTGGAAACAGTAGCAGGCAAGGGAACAAACAGTACAATAACCACAAGATGAGTTAGTCTTAAGTTTAATGTTTTCTTTTTATGAAAAACAGAATTATGGTCAAGTCTGTGTGTTTATTGAGTTGTGTCAGTGTGAGCCTACATGCTTTGGGCCATGTGTGACTGGAGGAGGTCTAAAGAAGTGGTGCAAGGTGTATGTTGCTGCCTGTCTGTCTGGCCTACCCAGTGCAATATGATAATGCTACAAGTTCTAGGTGGCATACCATAGAGATCAAGTCTCTGCTCTTGATGAAGCATTGTGTCGACTCTTCTTCTCATCCTTGCCTCTTCCACCAGCACCTGCTTGCTGACACTTTGGAGGTTTCCCAAGACATGACCAAGTGGCTTCATGCTCTATGAATACCGGCTTCCTCCACTGTGATCTCCCCCCAACCCATACTTGCTCCTGTGACCCTTTCCGGCAATTTCAGAAAGCCTCATGTTCCGGTCTGGGCTTGGACTTTGTAGAGAACAGCAAGGAAATTACAGATGCCAATTCAAGAGACATCAGCTGTGGGGCACACATCCAGTCTCTTCACTATGGAAAGCCCAGAGCATTCGCTCTGGATAGCTCGCACCCTTTACTCTAGCAGGTTCACAAGATAGTGATTCAGCAGCCTCCTTCACAAAATCATTCACACCAGCCCAACACTATATAATGCAGTTTCCACTCCCTCCAACAAAACAACAGTCCTTTCTATTTCTTCCCTCCAGACAACTTGGCTGGTTTGCAATCTGCAGTCCCAATCTCCCAAGATTCTAACTAACCATCTTTGCAAGAGGAGTAACTAAGGTCTCCCAGCATCAGTGAGTCCTACTATTCTAGTCCCATCATTCCCTTCTCCATCCTTCTAGCCTTGATGCCTTGTGTATTACCTCAATAAGAGGTGGTGGATAAAGATGCATCCCAATATGCCCAGACCTTTCCCAATGACCAGAGGGGCCTTGTGTGAAGAACGCATGTTGGAACTCCCAGGCCTTTGGACACACTCAAGGTGATGTGTGAAAGACAGATGCCAATAAGGTCCCCTCCAATAACATAACACGATCCCCCCCCCCCCCTTCACTCTTTTTTTTTTTTAATTTTTTTTTTTTAACCACAATGTCTTGACTCCACGATGCTTTCATTTCACAGCCCTCTTTATTACACAATTACTTTGCTAATAGCACTCACAACAGGGTTTTTTGTGTTCCCTTTCCAGCCAAGCTACAAGAATGTCCCAGTCCGACAACCGATCACAGACACCCGTCGAGCAGGAGCAGGACGAGGCTGAGGCAGCCGCCGCTCCACAGCACGCCCCCCGGCGGCACCAAGCAGCTCATGGAGCCTCCCCCCAGTCCCGGCCTCTGGGCGGACAGGAGGGCAGCCAGGTATCTGCTGTACCCCAGCAGCAGCCGTTCGGGGGATACCAGGAATACAACCCTCCTGGTCCCCTGCGCCTGTACGAGAACTTCCCGCAACAGGGCCTGGCACAGTGGCCTGCTGCTATGGCACTTCACCCGAACGTGGCTGTGGGATACTACAACACACCGGCTGCCTGTGTCCACGCACGGCCAGGAGCAGCACACGGCGCCCCACACTGCGTTGCTGCGCATAATCACCTCCCGTTGGCCATGTACAACGCCCCGGCTGTGATGTGCCATCATACTCCAGGAGCTTACTTCCCCCCCCCTGCCGCCAATTTTGTCGCCAACCCTCCTGTCGCCGCTCCCGCCCCCGCAGCAGCAGCACAGCAAGGCAATCATAACAACAACAACCACAACAACAACAACAACAACCGCCCCGGCGTGGCTCCCGCCCCGGCACAGGACGTGCAGCAAGGAGGCGCCAGCCAACGAGATCAGCGCCCTCGTCGAAGGCCCAACGGCCGAGAGGGTCGCCCACGCCCGACGCGATGGACGCCTCAGGAGCTGGCGACGGCACGTGAGATGCGCCAGAACGGGCAGTCGGACAGCGAGATCGCTGAGGCTCTGGGCAAGACGGCACAGGCCGTCGGCGCTAAGCTGTGGCGGGACCGTGGCGGAGATCCGCACAGCAATGACCGGGGCATACATCGTCGTGGACAGACATAGTTGGAAGGAAGGTTGGAGGGGAAGGGGGGGTTCTGTTGGGTGGTGGGTGTCCTCGAAACTGTGGAGCCTACCTACTACATTTCATCATGGTGGATGTTATCAGAGGTCCCAGGGATCACTAACATCACAGATATCTTGGAAATAGAAAGATGCGACTGGTGCGAGCGTGTCGCTGGTCACTTTCACGACCTATCCCTGAGAAAACCCATCAAAACATCATTCAGTGTGGCAACCTACGAACAGGAGTCTCTCGATACTGCCTTCAACTTCCTACCAGCTCTCGACCTCGGATGTTCTGCATGATTACCCGCCCCGAATGTGGGGGAGACATGAAACTCAACACATAGTTGAGCCATTTGGGGGAGTGTTGTCCTGGAAAGTATACTACAGCTTCATGGTGGTTAAGTTTCGGTCCACTTCTGGCCCGGCCACCATGTCGAGTTGGCCTGGGAACTGTTGATGGGATGAACATACACTGAATCGTTTCTCTTCTTGCCTTTCTTGTGTGTGTCGCCAGGAGGAAGTTAATATCGAGATTGCAGTGGCACTTGTTTTGTCTTTGTGCTGCTTGATATCCTAGGATTACTCAATACCAAGTAGCATGTCCAAGTCCTGCTAGGAGTTTCTCCTGCTGAATATAGTGGCATATTACTTCCTCCCATTTTTACAGTTACTTGGCTGGGTCTGGGTGTATCATTTCCACCGCCGCACAGCTCTCCTCATGCGAGGACAAAATACTTGTGTGCATAAGTAATTAAATCTAGTCTGTGTTTATATATTATGAAGAGGAGGAATATGCAGAAACATCAACTTGTTCTGTAATCTTCATTGCATATCAGGCCAAGAAAGCATCTGAAAGAATGACTGACTGGTTTCACATGTCCCTAATAGGCAACTTCTTCGATTCGCTGCCTCGTCCCCACAGAGCCTACCACCCTTGTAGCTGATCAAAGGGTGTTGTTGTCGTTCGCATGGGAGAGGGATTAGGGGTCTCCATGTTTGGAAATTGTTTTGTACAAGAAAATAAGGTTTGCAGTCGTCAGCCTTCTCGCGCATGGAAACTTTGGGTAGAAGAGTGGGCTCGTAGAGCTCAGCATAAGGTAAGGCCCGCGGCGGTAGGCGTCGATCTCAATATGCAACCTGCTCTTGGATAGAGTTCATCATCTTATCCGTGATATTACCGTTACCGCTACGTTCCCAGAATCGGGGAGCAGAAGCATTCCGAGATATTGCAAATCTAACGTTGCAAAAGGGGAAGGCTTGCAGAGAAGCTTGGTGTTGCTAAGGTGACTTGGACCACGTATTGTTCGGAGCCCGACGGAGCCTAAAGACTTTCCGGAGGCATTCAGGCGCGCGTTTGAACATATGCTATGTTGAAGTACGAGCACGCATATGTCTCCACGTGAGTGACATATCATTATGATCCGATAGCTGTCATGTTTTGACAAGTTGATTATTATTCTCCGCAGGTGGACCTCAGAGATCTCGTGACTCAGGGCCCATTCATGCCCAGTGTATAAATACCCATAATATGTACTACGTAATAATTTTCCTCTGCCCGCCCTTCTTCCA
Source organism: Cryphonectria radicalis (assembly GCA_014849355.1). Classification (NCBI taxonomy): domain Eukaryota; kingdom Fungi; phylum Ascomycota; class Sordariomycetes; order Diaporthales; family Cryphonectriaceae; genus Cryphonectria; species Cryphonectria radicalis. The sequence goes on from JACWQW010000017.1 coordinate 225,404, forward strand.
GTCATGCGTCGTCGCCTGGCAAACGTGAACGAAGTGGATCTGTTCATCTCGGTCCGCTCGCCGAGCACAAGCATGTGAGAGGGGAAGGTGTGGGGGGTATATTCATCCGAACGAGAAACGCAAAAAGAAAACTTTACCAGAGCAAAGCGATTTGGAATTTTCCGAAAAAAAGTCAATGGAACGAAGCGGTTTCGAGTAGACCTGAACTCCCTCAAACACTTTGGGAGCTAGAGTATAACATGGACGGACAAGATCCCGCGAGGCTTTCGGCTCCGGTCCTGTCCTCCTCTCGGTTGTGGTCTGAGTTGTGTTAATCAACCCTGCAAATGCGACTTTGTCTGCCAGAGGTGTCGACAAGCTTGCCCTCTGCTGTTCTAGACTCTCCCGCAGTTGGGGGCAAGATTTCTATTCCTGAAACCGTACGCAAAGTTTAATGACATAACATGCCGCTCCAAGGCCACGTCTCCTTGGGATATACTGCGGTAATAGTTAGCAACGGTTTCATCCGCCGGCACTGGGGAACGGGGAAGATCTTGGACTACTTAGACGACCGCTGTGTGTGTGTGTGTGTGCATGGATTCACGCAAGCGAGAGCAGTATAAGGTTTGCCAGGAGCGAAACTCTGTTTCCCCTCTCCCTGTCTGTTGATTACAGCCCAATAACATTCCCCAGCTCTTGGAAGGCCAAGACCATCACAGGCAGTTTGAAGTACAAGCAAGTTTCTCACCGGTTGAACTGCTCCTAAAACCTTGTTGCAATCCGAAATCCTGATTCGATGCTGCCAGTGTCCGTGATGGCACTGATACAACGGCCTGGACAGCCAAGAAAGCCAAATAGCTATTACACACGCAATCCCGCCAAAGCGATATTCAGACGCGTATGGAAAAGAACCATCTACTACATTTGCGAGCCCAACACTGGAAACAGAGAGAGAGCATTCGTCTTCATTGATGTATTCAATATCAATGGGATAGTATCAGCAAGCGACATGTTGAGGCCGAGGATAAATTGTGTTGACTTCCCATCTAGTAATTATGTGAATCACTCTTCTTCTTTTGTTCTTCATCAACCGCCATCATTAGCATTGTGCTGTCATTGCGGTTCCCGCACACGATAGGAACTGACATTCCCTTATACTTACCTTTGACGCCTCATTCTCTGTGATCATATATCCCCTCCAGCCTCACCATTATCTTATCAATCTTTCGCCTGATCCCCCATCAGAAGGACATACAGACGAACTGCGAATTGCATCGCAGCCAGCACTACTACGCATCATGGCCCCAAAGGTCAACGTAGAGATGACTACGCACGAGCAAGCTCTCTACGAAGGGGACGATGGTTGGAGCGCCGTTGATGTAGACGTGGAAAGCAAGGGCGAAATGACCGCCACGGGTGGGCGATCCAAGCACATGTCCATGGACCTGGCGGGGAGCGTCTTTCTCATCGCCTCCAACGGTTGCATGCTGAGCCTGCCCATCGCGAGCGAATCACCAAAGGACCCTCTCAGCTGGGCCAAGCGGCGACGCATCTTCATCCTCGTCATTCTGCTCTTATACTCTGCCCTGGCCATGTTTCTCATTCAGACCCCGGGGATGCTCTACGAGGCTTTTGCCAAAGACTTTGATGAGAATGTAAGCATCCCAGTTTCCAAGCCGAGACAAGAGATAGGATAGAATGAACATACACAAGAGGACTAATCAATAAAATAAATCACAGGAGATCGACCCTTTCACTGTTGCCAACCTTGCCTCTAGCCCGACGTTGACTATGGGCTTGAGCTTCTTTCTCTGGATCCCTTTTTGCGTGGCATTCGGCAGGCGACCTGTGATCTTTGCATCCTCGGTCATGCTCACCTGCGGCAATCTGGGCGCTGGGCTCTCACAAACCTTCCACCAGCTGCTCGCTTCCATTTGCGTCATAGGCTTTGCAGGTGGTGCTACTATCAGTACTGTAAGCTGATTCCGCGACACGTGTGTGTGTGTGTGTGTGTGTGTGTGTCTGTGTCTGTGTCTGTGTCTGTGTGAGAGAGACCTTTCCACTAAAGACGATTAATTACAGACCCTCCTCCAAATCATCGACCTGACCTTCATCGATGAGCGCCCTACCGCCCTCGCCACCTTCTGGGCCGGCGGTGGTTCCCTGGCCGTCTCCCTTTTAGGACTCCTTCCCGTGATAATGGACACAACCTCGGAGTGGCGACCATTGTACAAGGCAGCCTCCATCCCTGCCGCCATCATCACCGTGGTCATCTTCTTCTTCGTTCCAGAGACTTACTTCCGACGACCCCCCATCGCCTTTGACGGGCGTGTGCTCGTGCAGTCCGGCACCGAGAAGGTAAAGATCTACGACGACTGGTTCGACGTGCCCGACCGCGACGACGACAAGACAACCGCCGCCCTGATCGAGGACACACTCCCCGCCGACGAGAACACCCTCCAGCACGGATGGCGCGTGTCACCACTTAGCCTCTGGCGCCGCAGCATCGCCGACCCCAAAGCAGCCGCCGTCTGCGTGGTGCAGATCTTCCTGTGCCTGGCGAACCCGCTCGTCTTCTGGGTGGCGCTTCTCAACGCCGTCAACTTTGGCGGCATGATGTCCATCGGCACAGGGTTCCCCGTCGTCATGGCCGCACCACCCTATAGCCTGTCGCCCCAGGAGGTGGGCCGCGTCAACTTCACCACGGGGCTGACGTCCCTGCTCGCGCTGCCCGCAAGCTGCTACATGCTCAACAACATCATGAAGCGCCTGACCTTGCGCAACCGCGGCGTGCGGCACGCAGAGTTCTACCTGCCGGCCTTTGTGCTCCCCGTCGCGACGGGCGCCGCCAGCGTCTTCGTTTTCGGGTTCGCGGCCGAGAGGCACTGGCACCCGATCGTGTACCACGTCGCCTACGGGCTCAACTCGTTCAGCTTCGTCAGCGGGAGCATCGCCAACACCATCTGGGTGACCGAGTCGCTCCCGCAGCTGGCGGCCCCTGCGATCGCTGCCGTCGGGGGCGTGAGCTACATGGCGAGCTGGGGCATCACTGCCGTGCTGCCGGTGTGGGATGACTCGTGGGGGTTGTTGGCTGTGAATGTGTTCATCGGCGTGGGGATTCTTTTGGTCGGGTTGCTGGCGATTCCGCTGGCGTTCTGGGGGCGAAGCGTGCGGCAGTTTATCAGGGGACGATGGGCTGAGTATGAGGCTGGTGCGTTGAGGCCGCAGTCGAGGGGGTAAGCTTGGAGGCTTGAGGTTGAGTGGATGAGCGAGCGCAAATCACTCACAGTGTCTGTCAGTCATTCACTCCCGACTTCATTCAGTTCTTCTCTTTTGTTGCATCTGGGTATCAAGTGGGTTTCTATATAATTAGTCTGTACTTTCGTTAGCGAGAACTGCGATGGTGTTGAGAGTCAAAATGAGAGTTCATATATAGGGAGAAAATATTAATTAACTCAAGAGACATTTACATCATCGAACATATTATAATATTTTATCTGTATTCTAACTATATTCGTAATACATCGGAGTGCCAAAGCGCAAGTAATTAACGGGAGATTCTTCTTCCCCTCTTCGTCGGGGTTCATGCATGAACCCGTGCAATGTCGTCAACCATGAATGTAATTAGGCGTTAAAGGAGCGTTCTGTAACATCAACATTGTCACATTCTCAACATAAAAACATTCCAATATTTCTACCTAAATATATTCCTGTTAACAAGAGAACCGACAATGAGTCAAAGACCCGATAAGAGCGCCGGCGATGCAGGACAACAGCAACAGCCTTCGTCCTTTGCACCACCGGCTGCATCAGCCGCACGCACTCAACTGTGGTTTGAAGAGACGACTGTCGTGCCCCAAGCCTTTCGTACGTTGCTGGTGGACTACAGCCGTATCCAGCCCGAGGACGTTGAAGAACATGTCGTCCAAGTTGTAAGTAAGCTGCCCCGTCATCCTGCTGTTCCCGGGGCGTAAAGTCCAAAGCATCTTTCTTGTCTTGCCTCCCACGCGCCATGGGATTTTTCTAATCCTCTAATCCCAGCGTAACCGTGCCTGGGCTGTTCATCCTTATCCATGTCTAGGCCAGTTCCGCTTCCTGGAACTCAACCTCTCGCACCGACCAGGCGACCTTTACTCCCGCCTGCTCTCTCTTCTCACCACCACCAACAACACAAACTCCAGCGCTCCGCTCTTCCTCGACGTGGGTGCCTGTCTGGGCCAGGACGTCCGCAAGCTGATCCACGACGGCGCCCTGCCCACGACCGTTGCCGGCGCAGAGCTGTCGGGCACCTTCATCGAGCTGGGCTATGAGCTCTTCCGAGACTCCCCCTACTCCTCTCAGGTTGATGGTGGCGACGGCGGCGTCAAGATGGTCCAGGCTGACATCCTCGCACCCCTCGTTGGGGAGGTAAGCAGCCCGCTGGCGCAGTTTCAGGCGAGACTCGAGGTCGTCCAGCTGGGTATGATCCTGCACCTGTTCAGCTGGGAGGAGCAGGTGACGGCCTTTATGAACGCCATCAGCTTGTTAAAGGACCAGAAGGGTGTGTTGATTATTGGACAGGCGACGGGGAATGTGGATGGGGTGGGAACTCGGACGCTGGCTCCTGGGGGTGGAGACAGGACGACGTGGAAGCATAATGTGCAGAGCTTTCTGAGGCTTGTGAGAGATGTCGAGAGCAGGACGGGGACTAGGTGGGAGGTGAAGGCGGAGCTGGATGAAGGCTTGAGTGTCAACGATGGGAAGAGGACGTGGGATGATCCGAGGACGAGGAGGTTGTTGTTTGAGATAGAGCGGGTAGAATGAGTGGTCCAAATGGGAGGGGGGGGGCAGGTGGTACGATATACGATTTTCATTGCACCGAAAGAGGGCACAATCGATTAGGAAGCTGACAGTCGGGTTCATATGTCATGCTCTAAACGATATCTGATCACACGATTCACTGCATCACAGGAAGACTTTACAACGAGGAAAAAGATATCCCCAAACGAACAAGACTCGAAGATGTTGACTTGTGATCATTGTCGTCGATTCAGCGACTATGGACTTCTGAAAACCCGAACGCCGGTGAGCCCATGCCGATCCTTTTGGTATCCCGAAATTCCCAGACAAGTCGTAACAGCTTCTACGGTCATCTTTCTTCTCAAGGCTGACGAGGCACCGACCCCCGTTAAGAGGTCTTGGCACCCTGAGTAGGAGTGACCTTCTTGCCGTCCTTGTTGTACCGGACACGGGGAGGAGGAGCACGGTTGCGACGACCCACGCGAGAGCGGACACTATAGGTGAAATCTTATCAGCGGGGGCTATTCGGTGACGGAGAGGGGGGGGGGGGATGGAGAATGTGCCGCCAAGGTTCTTCTCAGCCACCCGTGTCGACCAGGCGCGCCGACCGCCATGAAGGCAGATAGACAGCAACACCTGATCAGACACGGTTGTCCTCCATCGGGGACAAACGTACCGGACAATCTTGCCGTGAATGGCGCAAGAGACACAGTACTGCAGCTTGAGGTACATCTTGGGGACAGTGTACTCGGCAAAGACCGAGGCGTCAGAGATGTCACCTGGTAAAGAAAGAGAAAGTTTGTCAGTATTGGTGGCTAACCATAGAAAGGGGGGGGGGGAGAAGAAACAAAGAGAGACGAGGGAAAAGGAAGTCGTCATACGGATAGCAGCAGACTCGACCATGTTGCGGATGGTGAATCTCTTGATGGCCTTATCCTTGGGCGTGCATCGCGAGCAGTTGCTGCAGCGGATGGGCTTGGTGTGGCCGCGGCCCTTCTTGTTGCGGCCGTTATTCTTTCTCTGTAGGGGAGAGCTGGGTCAGTAAATTTTGCTCGGAGGCGTGGAGAGGGCTCAGTCGACGGTGATGGCGACGACAGCCACGGAGACAAGAGAGCAACGCGAGCTGCCGCCAAAGCAACGAGGAGGGCAATAATCCATAGCTGTGTCACTGTCGACTGAAGGCATCATCAGGAGGGCATTGTGTTCGTACCTTCTTAGGCATTTTGACGACGGGTGGATTGATCAGGAATCGTACAGAGTGTCGTTGAAGGGAGAGGTTTGAAAGTTCGCCTGGCTCGAAGAAAAATGGTCGATGCAGGTGGTGAGCTCCACTCTGGTGCTTTGTCAGCCACTAAGAGCGACCACTGCCCTTTCCAAAATTTCTGTGAGGTCACGTGCAGACGGTGCACAGACCACTTCTCACCCAAGCCCGCTAGCCCCAGGACTCCAAAACTTCAAACCCAAAAATCGACAGCACCTGCGAATTTCTCTTTTCCGTCTCTTCCTTTCGAGCAACGAACATCTTCACGAGGCTTGCTTATGACGGGATAATACCCTAGGTACGTCTCGACCACGATGATGTTGTTCAACGGCATCGCGGCTTTCCCCTTTCCTTCCTTTCCACTGCACATTTGATACCCTTTCCTGTGGTTTTTTTTGCATTCATGATACCCGGCGTCCTTCAGTCGCTTGCGACAAGTTGGGCGCCACCACCAAATCCCCCCCCTCCCCCCCCTCGATTCTTCATCACCATGGGGCAATCAGACACAGACGAGCAGCCAGCAGACGACAAGGGAACAGGTAGAAGGTCGTCCCAGTCTTTTGATTGACGGGCCTACTTTTATGATCATCTGTCCTGGCCCTTTCTCTGTTGTTGGCTCTCAGTTGCTGATACGCCCTTGGTTTTTCCCCTTCGCCCCACATCACAAAAACCCATCCACCACTGCTCTGCAATATTTTTTTCAATCTTGCCCGCAAGCCGTTTAATTCTAACCTTCCCTCCTTCCCTTTCAGCAGGTACAGCCCATCATGCAGATCTTCGTCAAGACCCTCACGGGCAAGACTATCACCCTTGAGGTGGAGTCATCCGACACCATCGACAATGTCAAGGCCAAAATCCAGGACAAGGAGGGCATCCCCCCAGACCAGCAGCGCCTGATCTTTGCTGGCAAGCAGCTCGAGGACGGCCGCACCCTGTCCGACTACAACATTCAGAAGGAGTCCACCCTGCACCTGGTCCTGCGCCTGCGTGGTGGTGCCAAGAAGAGAAAGAAGAAGGTCTACACCACCCCCAAGAAGATCAAGCACAAGCGCAAGAAGACCAAGCTGGCGGTCCTCAAGTACTACAAGGTCGACTCGGACGGCAAGATCGAGCGCCTCCGCCGCGAGTGCCCTAACGAGTCTGTAAGTACACTTCTGTCTCCCCACCCCCGATATTCGATGCCTCCCTCAAGTCATATTCTCAGGTGCTAACCAATTACCTTCCTCCATCAACAGTGCGGTGCTGGTGTCTTCATGGCTGCCCACAAGGACCGTCAGTACTGCGGTCGCTGCCACCTGACCTACGTCTTCGAGAAGTCTTCCTAAACAAAGCCGACAAGTAATCACGATTTGGGTTGACGATGGACGGAGTATGGGAAACGGAAAAGATTTTTCTTCATGACAGCTCACATCACTGGAGCAAAAGGACAGGGAAAGTCCATCATGTGTCAAGGGATATTTGATAGGCTCGTCTAGGTCTTCTTTCATCTGGCTGGCAGCAAATGGGATACCAAAACTTGGTGGTCACGATCTTAACATGATTTGTGTTCTTTGCTTGTGTGTGATGTACAACGGTCGATGTGGTTGCCCCGTGATTTTGTCGTTTCTCCATGTTCGATTCCTGATGTGATTTGCCCCACCCCAGGCTTTGTCTCAATCTGTACTGTACCCATCAAGTCGTCTGCCTGCCTGATCCATGCTTGCTATAACTTACTCCCGAAACCCATTCCTAAGGTTCTCCCACTCACTCTCAGGATACTCTATGCAGTTCTCCTCCCACCTCAGACCCCTCGCCCCACCAAACACATCCACCACATTCCCAATCAGGCTCTCGTTGCCCTTCTTGTCCCCCGAGCTCTCCCACCACATGGCCCCGCCCAGATGATGATTCCGCACGTACTCGGCCTTTTCCCTCGCCATCGGCAGCGTGTCATAGCTGACCAGCATCTTCTTGTTCTCGTCGTAGCTGTAGCTCGCTCCGGCCTCGCCATCCCGCACCTCCCTCGCGCCCGGCAGCGGCAGTGCCTTGTAGTCGTAGACGCCCCGCTCCCAGCTCCCCTCGCCGATGCCGCTGTACGGCTTGCCCACGCCGGCGGTGTTCTCGAAGGCGCGGCCGTACAGCGGCATGCCCAGGACGATCTTGTCCATGTCGACGAAGCGCGTGTAGTACTCGAGGGCGCGGGCGGTGCTAAAGGGCGTCGCGAGCGTGTTGTTCCTGGAAGGGTACAGGTTCGCCTGGTGGCCCGCGTTGGCGTCCCACGACCCGGCGTAGTCGTAGGCCATCAGGTTCCAGAAGTCCAGGTAGCGGTCCATGCCGCGCAGGTCGAGCTTCTCGTAGTTCTGTGGGCCGGCCGGGCACGCGACCGTCAGCTCGAAGTGGTGAGGGCGGCCGCGGGGCGAGTAGGTGGAGGAGGGCAGGGCGCGGGCGTAGGCGTCCATCTCCTCGCGGCAGGCCTTGAGGAGGGCCACCCAGTCTGCGGCCTCCTGGGCGTTGGACGGGTACTCCCAGTCGATGTCGAGGCCGTCGAAGCCGTAGTTCTTGAGCAGCTTGACCGCCGACCGGGCGAAGTTGGCGCGGTTCTGCGGGGAGCCCGCGCCGCCCTTGAAGTTGGAGCTGTACGTCCACCCGCCGATGGACAGCAGCAGCTTGAGGTTGCGGTTCCGGCGCTTGAGGAGGTTGAGCTGCTTCAGGCAGCCGTACAGCTTGTGTCCGTCCTCCCACCTGTCGCCGTCCCAGTGGATCTCCTGGTCGGCCCATGAGTCGGTCAGGTAGACCTCGCCTGACTCTGGGCGGACATTGGCGAATGCGTAGAGCACGTGGGTTAGCTGCTCCACGGGTAGCTCCCAGGGGAAGTGCTTGCGGCCGTAGATGGCCCAGTTAACAAAGTAGACGACGCTGCGCTGGCTTTTGGTGGCGGTCATGGTGTGTTGCTGCTGCTGCTGCTGCTGTTGTTGGAGAGGGTCGCCGCCGATGCCTTCGTAATGATATTCGTCAAGTGAAGTATGTTCGGATTGTAGAATGGGTATTTGGTATTGATGTTCTTCTTGTGGTTGGGCGTTTGTGAGGAGGAGGAAGAAGAAGAAGACTGTGAAGCTTATAAAGAAAACCGTCAAGGGGAGCAGGCTGCCTCTAGGTGGCATATTTCGGCATGCAAGGTGAGTTTGAGAGCTCCGAGGGAGGCGGATGCGCTTGGTAAGGGTGTCATACGTGGAGGTGATATTGTGGCTCAGCAATAAGAGGGGCTTTGCATCGGATCCATGAAGAACGAGAGTCAAAGAGGGGGGGCAGTGGTAGAATGCCAAGGATTGATTTGTTGAGAGGAAGGCAAAATACAGTACATGGTAAGATTGGTCCTCTGGTAGAGAGCCGTTGTTGTACAATGAGAGGGGGTTTGTTTCTTCCTCCTACCCTGGTTGTACCTTTGAGGTACCTGGAACGTTGCTGCCCCCCTTTGCTCAGCTCGTCTGGGGTTTGTTGTCTTGTGGTTGCTGAGCTCTTCTGGTGACGTTGCAGACAAGGAGCAACAGCAAGACCAGGTTCCTGTCCAGTCATATGAGATCCAAGGGGTCTCATTTGTGACAAGAAGGCAATATACCGGTGGTAGTATGTGTCCTGGGTTCATGCTATGATGTCAACTTTGATGCCACATTGCTGTCCCATAGTATGCTCTCAAGGCATGCCACGGCTCTGCACCATCGACAATTTATCTTCTGATGGTGCTGCCCTTGCTAAGAATAGCGAGCACCCTCCCAGAAGTACTGTACCTGGCCATTGTGCTACTGGACTCTTGCTTCTCATGGCTGCGAATACGAACGAATGGATGTGGCTGGGCTAGCGAGGAGCTTCTTTAAACACCCAGCTCCAGTTGTTGGGCTGTGTTCTCTGGGAGGGTGGCGCAAAACTCCACTGACGTCTGCAGCTTGCCAAGTACCATACTGTAATATCCTGAGGCCAGGTGGCAGAAGTCCGAACGGCTGTCCGCCAGCTGGCGCTGGTACAGAGGTACTTGACAGGGATGCCCACCTCAACATGGGTCCGTGCAGACCTTGCTCCACCCCTGCAACTCCAAAATTTCCTTCCTATCGGCTTGGAGTGGGAGAAGAGGGAGAAAGAAGGAAGAAAAAAAAAAATTCTCGAGTTGACATCCCGAGCCGATAATTCTTAACGACAGAAAGTTCCAGCAGCAATTATCAGCTGGGATTACCATCTTGCCGGAAGATATTCGAACAAGATGGCCAACATCAACTACTTACTCTATGAGTCTGCAGCTGGCTATGCTGTCTTCAAGGTGGTCAACCAGGCTGACAGCGTGGGCCTGCAGCTCAAGGAGGTTCAAAACTCGTTGAGCGACCTTGCAACTTTCAGCAAATATGTCAAGCTTGAGAGCTTCAAGCCATACGAGTACGTTCGACTTCTGGCGCGCGTCGGAGAGGTCATACTATGAAATGTGCCCATCCAGTTAACACCACTTCTTCTCCTTGCAGGAATGCAGCGCAGACCCTAGAAAACATCAACTTGATCTCTGAGGGTATCATGCCCGACACCCTCAGGTCCGTCCTCGAGCTCGTCCTCCCGCAGACATCCGGCCACAAGTCCAAGGTCGTCCTCGGTGTGCAGGATAAGAAGCTGGCGGGCGAGATCAGCTCCACCTTCAAGGGCGTCGAGTGCGAGACCAGCGACACGAGCGAGGTGGTCGGCGACCTGCTGCGAGGGATCCGCGTGCACGCCGAGAAGCTCCTCAAGGGCCTGCAGGATGGTGATCTGGGCCGTGCGCAGCTGGGTATGGGCCACGCCTACTCCCGCGCCAAGGTCAAGTTCTCCGTCCACAAGAACGACAACCACATCATCCAGGCCATTGCCACGCTCGATGCCCTGGACAAGGGCATCAACCAGGGCTGCATGCGCGTGCGCGAGTGGTACGGCTGGCACTTTCCCGAGCTGATCAGGATCGTGTCGGATAATGCCACCTACGCGAAACTGGTGCTGGCCATCGGCAACAAGAAGACGCTGAACGACGACAAGCTGCACGACATTGCGGCTGTGGTGGATGACGACGGTGAGAAGGCCGAGGACATCATCCACGCGGCGAGGATGTCGATGGGCATGGACATCACCGACACGGATCTGGTCATGGTCAAGTCGTTTGCCGAGTCCGTGAGCAAGATGGCGGACTACCGCAAGGCCCTGTCCAAGTCTCTGGATGACAAGATGGGCGACGTCGCGCCCAACCTGCAGTGCATTCTCGGCACGCCCGTGGCCGCCAGGCTCATCTCCCACGCCGGCTCCCTCACCAACCTCGCCAAATACCCCGCCTCTACCCTCCAGATCCTCGGTGCCGAGAAGGCGCTCTTCCGCGCCCTCAAGACGAAGGGTGCCACCCCCAAGTACGGTCTCATCTACCAGTCGTCCTTCATCGGACGTGCGGGGCCCAAGATCAAGGGCCGCATCTCGAGATACCTCGCCAACAAGTGCAGCATCGCCTCGCGCATCGACAATTTCTCCGAGCACCCTTCCGCGCGCTTCGGCGAGGTCCTGCGGCAGCAGCTCGAGGACCGCCTGGAGTTCTACGCCACCGGGAAGAAGCCCATCAAGAACGAGGAGGCCATGAGCAACGCCATGAAAGCCATCCTGGGCGATGGCGGGGATGACCTCGCCATCGACACCGAGATGATCGACGTGCACCCTGCCAAGCAGGGGGAGGACGCCAGCAGCAGCAGCGCAAAGAAGAGCAAGAAGGACAAGAAGGACAAGAAGAGGAAATCCGACGCCATGGACATCGACGAGCCCGCGCCCACAGCAGAAGACAAGGCCGAGAAGAAGAAGAAGAAGCACAAGGCTGACGACGACAAGAAGGAGAAGAAGAAGAAGAAGGACAAGAAGGTCGAGGCTTAGGACGCCCCGATCTCAAGGAAACAGATGATTGAGGCCCGTCGGAACCGGGCTCTGCGCAAGGAGGAGAAGGCCGCCCAGGCCAAAGCGCGCAAGGCTGCCTCCTCAAAGAAGATCAAGACCAAGGCCTGATGATGTGGGCCGTGCTCAAACCCTTCACTCTGCCTGTCTCTCTCTCTCTCTCTCTCTCTCTCTCTTCTTCCACGCCATTCTTGCATCTCTCTCTCTTCGTTGGTCGTCACTTTCTCTCACACCGCTTTGTTTTTCATCGTCCGTCTCTGTTGGTTGGAGTTAAGAGGGGTTGTGGGGTTGAGAAAAAAAAATCCTTCTGGCATCGGCGTTCTGGCTTTCTCTTTTCTTTTCTTCTCCTTCTCGGTTCAATTGAATATGCCTCTTGTGGAGGGGGGGGAGTGTCGTGAGGTTAGCAGAGGTAGGGGGGATTCCAAGGTTTTTTTGGTGTACCATCAATCTGTCTTCATATCCAGATCAGGTCGTCATGGTGCCAGGTCGGGGTCTCTGGTAGTATGATAGAAGGCACAAGCAAATAAGAACAATAAATCGTCACTACCTTTCAAATCTATACTTTTCCCTCCCGCTGGCTGGTGCATGTCTCTTGGAGCAGGCTTGCTTCTCTTCTTCGGTATTACATTCTCCATCGTTATCAAGTAAGAGGATCCAATAAAGGAACGACACAGACGGTTCAGGGCTATTGTCATCCATTCCACAGCGTATCTACAAGACGCTTTTTTTGTCCCATTATGTACAAAGCTATCCATCATCCATCATCCACCCTCCTTTCCATTTCCACCCCATTCATCCTGTTCCTATGCATGGAAAAAATAACAAATAAAAAATTGCGACATAAAAAAAAAACAAAAAAAAACGAAAACGCCTTGACGCCCTGAGTCTGCTTGCTTGCTTGCTTCAGTCAGGTTAAAAGGTATCGTATATCAGCACCGGCCGCACGCCCGACACTTTATGTGATTTGATGCCCAGTTGGTCGCCGTCTCAAGTCCCTCACCCGCCAGATTGGTTGGGAAGGGAAGAAAGAAAAAAAGAAGAAGGAAAAAAAGCCACCTGTTCTTGCTTCTTTTAAACCATGCCCCCTATCCTTCCCTCCCTTGTTCTATGCGCCCTCGCTGCCAAACTCGTTTGTCCATTCCGCGTTCCTTGACAGGTCCTCCTGCGAGACGGTCGGTCTTGACGACTTGACGGACTTGACAAAGTCCTTGAAGTCGACGATGGGCTCCAGGAGCTCCTCGGTGCTGACGTCCTCCCATGTCATCTCTATCGCGTCGGGTTCGCCTGGGGAGCAGGGTGTGACCTTTTTCTCGCCGTCCACCATAACCTTTTTTCGAAGAGAGGCGGTGTTGTCAGCTTGGATCCATAAGAGGGAGGATGGAATAGGTAGGAATGGTAAGGAGACATACTGGCTTGAAGTGCGTCGCCTGCTGGATCTTGCGCACGGGTTGCATCAGGGCATCCTGCACGGCGACGGCGATATCACTGCCGCTGTAGCCCTCGCTCAGCTTGGCCAGCTCGCGGTAGTCCTCGCTCTTGAGGCTCGTCTTGGTGTCGCCCACGGCGATCTTGAACATGGTGGTCCTGGCGGCGGTGTCGGGCAGGGAGATGTGCACGCGGCGCTGGAAGCGGCGGCGGATGGCGGCGTCGAGCTGCCAGGGGATGTTGGTGGCGCCGAGCACCAGGACGCCGGTCGAGTCCTTGCCCACGCCGTCCATCTGCACCAGCATCTCGGTTTTTATCCGGCGCGAGGCCTCGGACTCGCCCTCGCCTCGGGGCCCGCAGAGGGCGTCGACCTCGTCGATGAAGATGATGGAGGGCTTGTTCTCGCGGGCCATGTTGAAGAGCTGCTTGACGAGCCTAATTGTTGTTATTAGCGTCGTGACATCCTCATCGTCAGCTTCCCTTGTGCGCCCTTTGGGAGAAGAAAGAGGGGGGGGGGAGGGAGGGGGTTAGTTTAGAGAGAGAGAGAGAGAGAGAGAGAGAGAGAGAGAGAGAGAGAGACGTTACCTTTCCGACTCGCCCATCCACTTGCTCACCAGGTCGGAGCTGCTCACGCTGAAGAAGGTGCTCTTGGCCTCGGTGGCCAGCGCCTTGGCCAGATAACTCTTTCCCGTGCCCGGCGGCCCATACAGAAGGATACCCTTCCACGGCTTCCTGTTGCCCTGGAACATCTGGGGGAACTTGATGGGCAGCAGGACAGCCTCCTTCAGCGCCTCTTTGGCCCCTTCCAGGCCCGCGACGTCCTCCCACTTGACATTGGGCCGGTCCTGCAGGATGGCGCCGGCCAGGGCGCTCCTCAGCTTCTTGGAGTCCTCATCGATGGCACCGCCCCCGTCGCCGTCGCCGTCGCCGCCCTTGCCCTTGCCGGTGCCGCCGGTGCTGGAGCCGTTAGCGCCCAGCATGCCTGGCTTCTTGCGCTTGGCGTCTGCGTCGGAGAGGTGGGCCTTGAGCTTCTCGGCGCGGTCCATGTACTCGCCCGTCTTCTGGCGGATCATCTCCTTGGACTTTGGGTTCTTCTCCCACTTCAGGGCCAGCATGAAGAGCTCGAGCGACTGGTAGTACATCTGGTAGGCCTTGTCGTACTGGGCGGCGTTGTCGGCCTCGATGGCCTTGCGCACCTGCTCGATGGCGCGGGAGAGGAAGTCGGTGTTGGACATGGTTGTGGGTGGGGAGGAGAGGCCGAGGAGGACGAGGACGACGAGGAGGAGGAGGTGGACGGTTCCAAGTGAGGGGGTTTGAAGCGGGCGGGCTCCGTGACGGTCGTGTGTTGTGCGTGTGTCGGCTCTGCAGATAGCAACACAGAGCTGGTGGTGCCAGTGAGGCTTTGCTGCAGTGAACGGGGACTCGATGGGTCGTGGAAACTGACGCTTGGCTGCCTTTTGTAGAGCTCGTGGTCGGGCGAGGTAGAGGAGGGAAGAGGAAGAGGTATGGCCGTATAGTTCACTTTGGTGCCTTGGTCGAGGGTTGTTGACCTGCAAAGCAAGGTGTGTGTTATCAGCCTTGGCAAGCGCCGTTACCTTTTCCCATCTGGCTTGGCGGGGTCAAAAGAAGTGACGTTGCCATGCTTCTTTGGCCTGGGGCGGGCTAGGCCTTACAGTGCTATAGTGCTGTGCTCCAATGGTGTGCACTGGGGTAATAATTACTGGCCTCCTGTAAACATACATGACTTGGACTTGCTCTAGAGATTCATATTATTATAAAAAGTATTCAATACTTAATTCCTTGTGTTGATTTTCATTTCCAAAGTTCTCAATTCAATCAATCCCCTATGATTTCTTGTACGAGAGAGACCACGTCCTGTGCGCCCAAGGAAGTGCAGCACTACTGTACCACTGTATCTAAGTACTAATTACCCCCTGTAAGAATTTTGGGCTGAACTGCAGTGAAGCCTGGATTTTCAACCTCATTCTCAACTCAACACAAGAGCATCCGACCCTTTTTTCCCCCTCATTTACAACCCCCTCTCAACCATTGCCATTTCTACATTTTACTTTCCTTACTTTTTTCTTCAACGCCTGGGACTGTCTAGTCACCCCATAGGGTGTCCCTATACTGCTCTCATCTCTCCTCATCGGTCAGCTCAAAAGCCTTGGACAGCAGGGCCGAGAGGACCACTGATTCGAGCTGACACGACGAACCAATAAGCTGTCGAATTTACTGCGAGGGGGTGTGTAACGCAGCACAGAGAGACCAGGAAAAGATGGCAGAAATACAAGAGAAACTGCAGTCTCTCTCTGAAGACTTCCAAAAGCTCCAATCTGGTCCGTCCTCCAACCCCTCCCTCTCCATCCTTCATGTCCAACTAACCCCCCTCCCCCCCCCTCCAAAAGAGCTGCAGACGACCATCGCCTCTCGCCAGAAGCTCGAGGCCCAAAAGACAGAGAACCTCGGCGTGTCGGGCGAGTTCAAGAAGCTCAAGGACGGCGAGGAGATCTACAAGCTCGTCGGGCCCGTACTGCTCAAGCAAGACAAGGTCGAGGCCGAGGGGACGGTGAACGGGCGGCTCGAGTTTATTGGGAAGGAGATGTGAGTTCTGATGCTCCTTTTTCTTCTTCTTCACGGTGTGCTGATGGGACGACGTCCGGGGGAGTAGTGATCGCCAGGAGGCCCAGATCAAGGAGATCCAGGAGAAGATCGAGAACATCAAGGCCGAGATTATCAAGATCCAATCGAGTGCCCAGTCTGCTGCTGCTGCAGCGCCGCCTGCCGGTGCGGTAAAGGCTTGAGTGAAAACCGGAGGGGGGGGGATGGCGAGATGGACACAGAATACCTGACAGGAGAAGAATATCTACAGTTCTTAAATGCAGGAGGGGCCAGTTTTCGCTCTCACATCACCAACGACACGGGCAGGCACGGCATCCTAAGCACAGTGGACGAAAGCGGACATATGCAGGGAAAAGAAGAAGTGCGAAGGGAAAAAAAAATTCTTCATATCATTGAGAAGATCTCACCTCCTAAGGTAAAAAAAAAAAAAATTAAAAAAATCAAGCCCTGACGCCTTCAGAGTTCATGACCGGACAGACAGAAGAAAGAAAAACCCCATCGCTATGTACGAAATGCAGCATGGTCTTTGGTGCCCTGCGCCATATATCCCTTTGCAATTCCAACGAAACAAAAAAAAAAAAAAAAAAAAGGGTGCACGCCTTCCAAGTATATCCTCATCACAGACTGGCCAGCCGACCAAGCCTAGATATATCTCAGTCTCAGGTCGTCAAACCTTCCCCGCCGATTCCCTCTTCTCTCTAGTTGAGCGCCATGATCGTAAACACATCAGGAACCCCCAGGTTCCGAGTCGGGTGCGGCCCGTCGTTGAAGGCGGGCTCGTTGTAGATATCATCCACCTCCACCACAGACACGGTCGCCGTCGCAACATCCTTCTTCATCATCTCGCCAACACCCTCCACAAGCGCCTCGCCACCGTCGTCCTCCAGGCCAACCGCGCGCATGATCACCCGGCCGATCTGGGCCTTTTCGAAACAGTCCGACCACACGGGGCTCGTCTCCACAGCCGCGAGCATGGCGCGCCTCTCATCGCTCTCGGCAAAGCGCTGCAGCCTCGCGGCGATGGCCTCCTCTGAGAGCGAGGGCAGGCAGGCGGCGATGGGCCGCAGGACTGTGACGATGCCGGCGATGGCCTGGGCGAAGAGGCAGCCGCGCGAGTCGACGTCCAGGGCGGCGAGGATGCGCTGGGTGTCCGGGGACGAGGTGTCGTCGAGGACAAAGGCGCGGTGGTCTGCGTCAAAGGTGGCGGCGAGGATGTCGCGCAGGGAAGGGACGGGGGTGGTGGTGGCGTGGGGGAAGAGGTTGGTGAGGGCTGCGGTGTAGACCTGTTCGCAGAGGGCGAAGAGGGTAGTGTCTGGGAGGGTGGTGACGTGGTTTGTGTGGATTACGAAGAGGGGGTAGGAGATCTCGATGGTTGCTGTGGAGGGGAGAAGGGGGGAAAGAGTTAGTAACTAGCACTGAGAGTAGGCGGTATATAAAAGTGAGGGTGGTGAGTGAGTGAGGTTGGTCCTTACATCGACACCGAACATCCAGATCTGTAGCCATGATGGTTATAGTTTGGTAGTGAGTGGGTAATATAATGATGGGTGATGGTAGTAATAGTAGTAGTAGTAGTAGGTAACTTGAGAGTCGATAGACAGCAGTAGAATTCTCAGGATGTAAAACAAGATGCTAAGTTGATATTGGCTATCGACAGGACACAAAGTGAGAGAACACCTCGAGGAGGCACGACCTTTTTATCCTAATCCAATCCTCACTCAGCCTTACAGCCTCGCCCGCGGACAAGGGAGTGATGTGGATCAACGGGATTCGAAAGAGAGAGAAAAAAAAAAGTTTCCATCATCAACGATAATACCACGAAAATAACAAGCCACCCCCCCTTTCTATCAACCAAGCGGGTGTCGTCCGAGGCGAAGGACACGGGATGGCGTGGAACTGGGCCCCCCGATCGGAAGACTACGGCCACCTGCCAGGAAGGTTTGGAAGGGTCGCAGAGATGGCTGGATGGTTGTGCTATAGAGCTAGCCTGGTTGTCGTGTGTGGGACCGGCAATTGGTGGACGGACGGGGTTGGTCGGGAGGGCTAGACGGGGGCGTGCGACCCTGCGACAACATAGGGTGATCAGCTGAGGAGTTGGTCCAGTATGACGGTTGGTGGTGTGGTTTGGCGGACGGGATGAGACGCCATACGTGAGATGGGCTCTGATTCCGGCTTATCCCGAGGCGGAGATTAGCGATGGGAAGTTCTAGCCAGCGGAGGGTCCGAAGCCTTTTTTTTCTTTTCTTCCCTTCCTTTTTTTTTCCTCTCTCGCTCTTCTACTTTTTCTCTCTGTTTTCTTTTCTTTCTTCTTTTCTCACCTTACTTTCCCCTTTTCTATTCCTCTCGCCTTTGCCTCCTAGCATTGTATGTGTAATAAGAGGTAGCAATAATAGTAGAGCAAGAAACAAAAGGATAGATAGTCTGCCGCTCATGATGAGTTTTTTTTTATATGCAACTCAGGCTACTTTCCTATGGTGAGTAGTATTCAGTATGCCCTTCAACAGTGGCTCTTTAGCTACAGGACCCAGAGCCTCTCTATACATGATAGACACCAAGCAGACACCTGAGCCTTGCTTATTTATTTATACTTGATTCTCCTTCCATCTCGTGCAGATCCTTGGGATAGTGGGCTCTCAAGTCCAAACAAAACTGGGGCAGCCTTAACAGTAGGAGGACCTATTGATGAGCACAAGGCCCAGCAGAGGTTTCCATGTGATGTTAGATGTGATTTTTAAGAAGAGACAACAAGCATTGCGGTGGAGGATGGCAGTTCAAAGGCATCCCAAGGTGGCCAGCCTGTCATGGTCCTCTCTACTATGTACAGTAGGGCAATACCTACACCTGCCATAGTGCTGTGCCTGACATACAAAGTACCTTGCTTGCTTATGTCACCATCAGGCCTCCTAGAGGGAGAAGCTCCCCCGCCAAGGGCAGCTCCACAGGGTTATGCTCCATGGCGGGGTTCAGAAGCCGGGAAGCTAACCCTGGTGCCTACTACCATGTGCGCGCCTGACCTGCAGGAGCCCAAAGGCCGGGCCCATTGGTGCCTGCCATGGACATTGGCAATACGAATCGTAAACAAACCACAGCCAGGAGAGCAAAAGCCCCCTCCAGCTCTCTTGCTTGTGTTACCGTCAGCATCTCCTCACAGCCCAAGCACCACCAGGAGGGTTCTCTCTCTCAACAAACAAACAAGACCTTACTGCACTGCACTACTGTACAGAGTCCCAAGAGCTGCTGCAGCAAGACTGACTGACTGCCTTCCCCACATCATGGTCTCGCCCCTGCATTTCTGAGAGCACACGACGTCACTTTCACAGGCCACCTGAGGCCACCGCCGCCACGACGACAAGCCCTGCCTCTGCCTGCCTGCCTGCCCTCTGAGAACTCTACACCAGACAACAGACTGTCGTCGCCAGGATGAACACCACCTGGTCTCTGCCCGACAGGCCCCTGAGCATCGAGGAGATCACCAGGGAGGCCAATAACTTCAACTACAGCAACAATGTCCCCTTCAAACACTGGCTGCGCGCTGCAGACTCACTCGACCGTCAGGTATGTCACCCATCAATGCTGCTGGCTCTCGTTCTCTCCTTCATGCTCGCCACTGCGCAACTATCCTTACTGACAAGCTGTGACAGGGCAAGGCATATGTTCGAGACGGCAACCTGGCTCAGGCCTACCTCCTCCTCTTCCGATTCTCCACCCTCGTGATCCAATACATTCCAACACACCCCGAAGCCAAAGACCCAGAGGGCAAGAAGGCCCTGAAGGCCCTCAGGGCCAGAACAAAGCCTGTCCTCGAGACCCTGACGGAGCTTAACCCTCAGCTGAAGGCTGCATACGATGAATGGGTCAAGATCCACGAGAGCCAGCAGGATGCCTCGTCTCAGATGGATGGGGAGAAACCCTCATATGCGAAGCATGCCACCACGGACCCAGCACTGTCATGGAACCCCAAAGTCCGTGCTAAGGTGTTGGATGCAGATGACAACCAGGATCTTGCGGTAGACCTGGCCAACCGAGAGATCAGACGGCGCGACGCGGCTCGTAAGGCGACCCGCCAGGCCGGAATCTCAGAAGAGGAGGAGCAACAGAGACGGACCGCGGGCCTGTGGGAGGACTGGGACGCTCCTGCAGCGAGGAAAAGAAGTAGCGATGAGGGTGACATCAGGCGCAACATGGACGCCGTGCGCCGCAGGCTCGACCAGACCAAACAGCTGGCCCGGCGGCCCCTTAGCCCAGACGGTCTTCGTTCTCCATCCAGCACCTCCTCCAGTGTCTACGACCGACCACCATCATATCGCTACCCGTCCATCTCCAGAACCTCCACGCACCAGTACGACAGCAGCAGCCTTATGCACCCGCCTGCTCGCCCACCCAGACCCATGGACTTATCATCGTCTGCACCTGCGTATCGATTGGAGCCAGCGCCCCCACGGCCCAACAAGGAGCCCATCTATAGCCTAAACGAGGCCCCGCCACCACCAGCTGAGCCTGCCACGGCGCCAGAACGACCACCCAAGATGGATACAAAAGCGGACAAAGAAAATACGAAAGAGCGATACACCTTTCGACCTGCCGCATATCTCGAGAACGGCACCCCACTCCGGTCCATCTTTCTCCCCACTGGTCTCCGCGACGAGTTCCTCCGATTGGCAGCGCCAAACACCCGGAAGGGGCTGGAGATGTGTGGCATCCTGTGCGGCACCGTTGTCAACAATGCCTTGTTCATCAGCTGTCTGGTCATCCCCCAGCAGACATGCACCAGTGATACGTGCGAGACGGACAATGAGGAGGCCGTCTCGGAGTTCTGCACGCAGGAAGAGCTGATGGTATTCGGCTGGATCCACACCCACCCAACGCAGTCCTGCTTCATGAGCTCAAGAGATATGCACACCCAGTCGGGCTACCAGGTGATGATGCCAGAGAGCATTGCCATCGTCTGCGCCCCTAGATCTCAGCCCTCGTAAGTAGTGGGCGGCGTTCTCTGCAATATTGTTCTCCACCAGGACACACCGTTTAGCTAACAGAGTGTTGCAGGTTCGGCATCTTCCGGCTCACCAACCCACCCGGTCTGGACCATATTCTGCGCTGCACCCAGTCCGCCACCTTCCATCCACACAGCCTCGATAACCTGTACACGGATGCCGTACACCCTACCGGGCATGTCTACCACTCCAGCCAGATGGACTTCACCGTCGAGGACTTGCGCCCGAAGCCGAGGAAATAGTTTTCCGACCTGGTCGCGCCTCGGGTCCTCTCCTGCCTTACACTTGTGCCAGGCCCGTTCTTGATCGCTGCGCGGACTGTGGCCCGGACTCCCACGGCGTCTTTAGGTATTCCCAACTTTGGTCAGCTTCTTCACGCAGGGAAAACGGTAGCCTGGGGGGCATGGCGTGCCCTAGTCTATGGACTGGACTGGTGCATCATGTTGATCTTCAGGTTGGCCCGGTCGCAAATCCTACGACTCTGGAAAATAGCAGCCGTCCTTTGTCTGAGTACCGGTTCAAACTCAGGCACAGACCGCCGCCGGGCAGCGGAACTGTTACATTGATCAAGAAGAGTACGGCGTTGCTGTCGTCCTTGCCTTGGCTGGCTAACCCACATAATCGCACCCTGGTTCCACGGAGCATCCAAAGTGGCCATCTCATGATGGTCACTGGCGCCACAAACCGTCGTCGCCTTCTCTTGGTTTCGGCTGTCTCGTTGCAGCAGTATGTTGCAGCATACTGAGTTGATTCTTTCAGAGATTTAACAAGTGATCCGATGTGCTTGAGGGGTTGAAGCTACCTCTTGTTGGAGCACTCTCATCCGGCACTGGCTTGTCGTTTTTCCCTTCTACTGGCTTCACAGAGCATAGCGATGGAGTTTTGGGACAAAATGATGGGGCTGGTCCATCAGGTTTACGAATTCGAAATTGGTCAAGAGGTTGAGTGCCACTGTGTGGTACTCTTAAACAGCGGTTGACTGCATTATGCCCTACATATGAACCTTGGAACCAAATACAAGGCTCTACGAGAGCATCTTTGTCCCGTCTATTGTGTCTTGCCTCCTTGAGGAACTTGGTGGAGTATGCCCCTTTATTGTCCAACTCACATGTCTCTACCTTGACCGTGGGGGGGCGAGCAGGTTCTTCTCCAGTAATGCCACCGCCTAGGCAGGGCAGACACCTTGTTCAGCATCCTTCCTGCTGGCCTCTGCCTCTCCAAGCTACCATTGTCTGACACAATGTCCGATTTATCCTAGTTGTCAGTTGATTATTGGACTGTACAGCAGCAGCAGCTTACAGGTCAGATGGTTGGTAGGCTGAAGCTATGGAGCTGTAAGCTATGATTCTCGTCCTGGTCTACAGTGTCGTGAATCCCTGCCTACATTCAGCTCCAAACATGGGCATGGTCAACACCAGGCCCATTGACTTGCCCTGCGGGGGGCTTCTGGTGTCGCGATGATTCATCTATCTGTGCGGAGAAGGTCCATTCACCTGGCTGGCCTTTCTGAGCCACACCTGGACTTGAGTCTTCTCTCGTCTCCTCCTTTTCTTCTTTCTCTGTGAAAACACAATCTGACAATGACTTTGTTCTGACTCACGCTCGCATTTCTTTTCGCACGCCCGGTACACGACCGTTGATACAGCTTTCGCCATCTTTGATACGAACGCCTCAGCTTTGCGGTTCCTGAAAGTAAGTCATTGGTGGCACCAGAAAGCATAGAAGGAAGGCCTGGGTAGATACACTCCTCAGAATCGCTTTGGATATTTCATTAACGCCTCGAAACGTATTCTCAGTTCACCTCGCCCATCTGGCCAACTCTTCATTGCCCTGACTAGGCTCCTCGATACAATACTCTTCTCGCACGCAAGAAACCAGCAGCTCTTCTCTCTGTCGCTCGTGGCAGCCACGCCATTG
The DNA here is from genome assembly GCA_014849355.1 of Cryphonectria radicalis. NCBI lineage: Eukaryota > Fungi > Ascomycota > Sordariomycetes > Diaporthales > Cryphonectriaceae > Cryphonectria > Cryphonectria radicalis. The sequence continues at coordinate 248,285 of JACWQW010000017.1, forward strand.
CGACTTCAACAAAGCTCTCCACGCCCCATAATGCCCAGCTAGTTCTTGACGAGCACCTGACCAGTCGCTGAAGTGAACCACCATTTCTCGACAACTCGTCTAACACAACAATCTCACCTTTGCATCAAGTAGCACCTCAACCTCCCCTTCTACTCATCACAACCGAAAAGCGTACTCGCTCGCTCCCCTCCGTCCGCGGAAAATGCCGCCAACCACACCTAAGCGCAGCCAATCCCTGACCAATTCCTCCACCTCCACCTCACCCTCCACCCCGTGCACTCCGTCCCCACTCCGCAGCCCGTCTGTAACCACCCAAAAGCTCGACGCCCTGCTCCGCCTCCCCAGCTTCACCTTCCGCCGCCCGGCCACCCACGGCCCCAACAAGGGCGCCGGCCCCTTCCACCCAGCCCTCCGCGCCGCCATCGCCCGGGCCCTGGGCGCCGAGACCCGCACCGGCCGCGCGGGCAGGCAGGCCACCGTCGCGCGGCGCGTGGGCCTCGTCTTTCGGCATGCCGTGCGGACGCACCGGCTCTTTCCTTCGTTTGGGCTGGAGACGGAGCGGTTCTGGGACGCGGTGCTGGACGGGATGAGGCGGGAGGATGGGGAGCTGGCTTCTGCTCTGCGGGGTGGGGTGGTTATGGAGGTGGTTGGGGTGTACGCTGAGGCGTATGTGAGGGAGCATGGGGAGGGCGAGGGTGAGGAGGGCCGCCGCGAGGAGGAGGAGGAGGAGCAGCAGCAGCAGCAGCAGCAGGGAAAGAAGGGGAGCTCACCTGCTACGCCACCGCGGAAGGCACTCCTCGACGCCGTGCGGGAGTGGTGCGAGATCTTCCGAGAGTACCGCCGCGAGAAGACGGAGCGCGCAGCGGAGAGGAACGCCCCGGCCTACCCGCCTCGAAAGAAGGGCGAGACCGACCGTGCTTACATCGGCCGCCTGCAGGCGGCTGCGGAGGAGATCGCTGCGAAACATGCGCGCCAGGAGGCCAAGGCGCGGCGGGTGAAGCTGGTCTCGGAGGCGGAGCACGAGAAGGACCGCATGCTGTGGTACGCGGCGGTGGATCGGCTGGACGGAAAGCTGAGCGAGATGGAGTGGGAGAACCGGCTCCTGCAGGTTGGAGGCACGGACGAGAATGATGCCTGGGTGCCGTGGAGGGTCCAGGTGGAGGAGCTCGGGCTGTTTGAGGAGGACGATGAGGATGGTGGCCAGGAGAATGTGCTGTAGGGAAGGGTAGGGAAGTCTTGACTCTTGTCGGAGGGTGGTAAAACATGGAGAAGGGGAAGGGCTGTAGTTTGGCAGACGGGTACGAGGATTGTTGAGGGATAGGAATATGTCTCTCGATTAAGGAGTTTATGATATGTATGACCAGCCGCATGGCTCATGTTCTACCCTCGAGCCAATTACTATTCTCGAGCCTCAGTCGCAAAATAAATGAATCAGTAACCCGTCTCAACACAAGACCTTGGGCTTGTATCGTCTAAAAGAAAATTAGGGATGTCAGACAATCTTCTTGATGAACATATCATAGTATAACGGGGGTTAAACCTCAGGGGGGTCGAGAATACTTACCTCAATAGAAAAGGCCTCATGTCCAGCTTAAACAATGTAGATCATCTGCTCCTCCACATCCCATTCAACCCACTCCTTGCTCTGCTCGGTACCAAGCAAGGGCATGTATATGCCACCTTCTGGATGTGGTAGGGCTCGCCGGCCTGCTATCCATGCGTCTCCTACAAGGAGAAACCTTCGCCGGTCCGGATTCGACTCTCCAGCTACCTCGCGGAGGATCAGTGGCCCAGCGGTCCCGAAGACAATACAACACCAATCACCCTCTTGTACTGCTTCTGGGACACTGCCTAGATAGCCTCTTTCTGTGCATACGATCTTCCGGCCTCTGCTCCTATTGTATATCATAGTTCGAGCGACCGTCAAGGCGCCTTCGGGTGTGGTCCATATCTCCTGCGAGTCTCTCCACAGCTGGATGATGTTCTCAACCACTTTGACCCAGCTGGACAAACTTCCTAAAAGGTAGCCTTGGGTGAGAGAGTAAAGAAAAGCCAATGGAAGATCCTCGGGTTCATAAGCTGAGGCAATATTGGATTCGCTTAGAGACCGCAAGAGTGGCGCCAGATTTGGCGGGGGACCCAGGAACTCAAAAGTCGCCTCAATATGTTTTATGCGATCGAACAGGACCCCTTGAACACCGAGGACATCTTGGTCAATTGTTGGCCCCGTATAAGTCCGAGCGGCAGGGGAGCCACTGCTAAGGTGACGACCGAGGAGAACTGGTCTATCATGAAGAACGACGCTGAAATGTAGTAATTTATCCCATCGAGGAACCCATGTCGGGGCTCTTTTGTCAGTGAGCGTGTTGTTGTCGTGCTGGACGCAGTGCAGAACATTCAGGTCCCCTTTTGCGAGATATTGACGTGCTATGTCGGTGTACACTTCCTCTGCCGACCTTGTATAGTCTGGCTGCAAGATCAAATCCGTACTGGAAACCCAACCCGTGGAAGAGGTAATCATCTTATGCAGATACAGGAAGGCATAGATCCTGTCAATAGGTTCCTTGAGTTTTGAATGTCGAGCAATGTTGAGTATCCCCAGAAAAGACGGGTTGTTCCGAATGTCGTGGGCCAATGCCTCGTTGGGGAATTTAAGATCGTGTAATAATGAATGTAGCGTGAAACCCATGGGCTCGAAGATATCAGCACACTGCCGGCTCAGCCATGACGCACATCGGAGGAACGCGCGGTGGCTGATCTCTGCACGGGGACCCCAAAGTATCACTGCCTCCTCGGTCAACGCTGCTTCTTGGACAACCCAGCCCCTTTGCCACCACGGCTGATTGTAAAGCGTATGCATATGCTGGAGCTTCGACTCCATCATGATCAAACGCTCTCTCAGTTCTTCTGACGGGGATGGGAATCTATCGCCTTCTGCTGGATTCAACTCGCTCAGTTCTGCACAAATCACCTCATCCAGCCAGGACACTAGACTCTCTATTTCGACGCCGCCGCCGTGATCATCACCGATGATGTGGATCAGAACCCGGCGGGCGCGGGAGTAGATTGGTCCCATGAGAGCGACCTGGCGGCCTTTCTCCTCATGGTTATCCTGATCGATGCAGATCGAGTCAGCCCATAGCGGTCGAGTCTCGGAAGCATGCCGTACTCGTCTCAGGGCCGCGGCCAGGTTCGCAGTGATTCGTCTTGTCCTGCCGTTGCAAGAGATCTCATCCGTCTTCTCGTCGCTGCCCCAGTAATACGAGATGGCCTCCAGGTCCGGCTCGTCGTCCAGGCTGGCGGTCTTGAGCTCGCAGACGAGGGGATCGGTGTCTTGGCCCGGGGAGAGCACCAGGTAGCGGATGAATCTGCCAGGAGGGAGTTCTTGGTAGGTGTGAGCATCGGGCAGGCTGTCTTGGGGAGCGTCGGAGGGCATGATGTTCGATAGATTCAGCTGCAGGATTTCAGGCTGGTTCAGGTTTGTTGAACGTGGAGGAAAGGCATGCGGTTCTGGATGGCTTCACTGAAGGAAATTGAGAGGCGGGGGAGGACGGTCAATGTGTCCAATTTGAGAGTGGATAAGAACTTGAGCGGGCCTCTGGCGCCTTGACTGAGCCTCAGCTGGATGTACGACTGCATATTGCATGAAGAACAGTCAATCAGATTGGTTATTTTCAAGTCGAGGAGGCTTAGTGGTTGTGGCTATACTATCTGCATGTACACAGTGCTGATTACTTACAACTGGTGAATTTCTATACCTATTTAAATTGTCTCAATACTGTGGGCAAAAAAGAGGTGCCTGGACCCCTAACCCTGAGACTATTCCCATCTGACCAACCAACTTGTCTTGCTTCAAAGAAGAGGAGGAGGGAGAAGAGGGGGGCGGGGTGGGGGAGGAATAAAAGAAAAAGGAAAAGAAACAGAGAACTGCCCCAAACTCTCTTAGGAACCCTCCACCCATCCATCTGTTGTAAAATCCTGAATTCTTCTACCTTGGTTTCCTGTCCAGGTGGCCTGATACGCCTGAACAGCGGGTTCAAGACTCCCGAGCCTCATGAGCAGGTCTGGATATTCTTTTTTCTTCTTCATTTTTACCCCTTGTCCCCTCCAAAGCAACGCACAAGGCATGGACCTGGTTGCCTTGCCTTCTTCCTGCCTTCTGTATCGCAGCCGTTCATAAAAGCCTTCTGCCATATCTTGAATTCAAATGAGTATGACATCTTCCACCGAGTAATATTCCAGCTTGGCCAGCTTTGCTCAAGACTACTTTGCGCTCAACATCTGATTAATCTGAAGTCATGGAGCACAAAGCTAAGACCAGCATAGAGGAAATGCTAATAAAGTATTTGGCTGGTAACGATGGCCGCTTTCGATATGTACTGAACGCTCAACCCGCTCAACCCGCTCAACCCGCTCAACACAGCCTAGACCCGATTCCATACCTGACAGCTTCATGTCCAGCATCATGCCACCCTGCTGCCTTGCAAAGGCTAATGTAATTATAAATTCAGATGCCTGTATTTTCTCCTCCATCCGCGTCGTTGCTCAAAGTGAGTACAGAATCGTTGCTTCGTTCTGAAAGAAGGACACAGACATATCATATGAGTATCGCCACCCAGAAGTCTCCCAAATCTTGTCGTACAGATACCATCTCATCTCATCGATAATTATTCTCTTCCACCTTCACCAAGCTCCTCTTCGCCAGTAATGTGTCCCCAAGTACACTGTTTCATCACCTTGCGAGACAGGAAGACGACGTCTCAAGAAAAGAACCTCGCAGGCCAGATGTTCATAGCCGTCTTGATCCCAGACTCAACAGGCAGCCCAGCATGTTTGGTCCGCACGTCCCCCGTGCCGTTGGCAAGTAGGTTCACCCAAAACACCGCATTGCCCTTGACCGGCCGCACAGCGATGCCCCCGTCCTCACGCACCCTCCACAGCGCCTCACCACCCCGCGCTCGCGACTCCGCCACCGCCTTGGCCGGCGCGCTCACGTTGGGGAACCACGTCTCGCCCGCGGTGCAGCCGTCCTCCAGCACAGGCAGAAACGTCGCGACGCGGTTCCACGCCATGCCGTTGTGCTCGGGGAGGCGGTCAGCGCCGAACCAGTCAAAGTGCGCGTCGAACCGCTGCCCGGGGCCGTATCGCACCAGCTGCAAGGGCAGCACGTCGTCGCCCTGCGGGATCGTCAGGAGCGTGCCTAGGAACGACACGGCGCGGTCGCGCACGCACTGCGCCGCAGGGAGGTTGACGGGGAGGATGGCCGAGTACGAGGTGCGCGCCTGGTTCTGCGCCTTGCCACCGTTCTTGCGGTGGATGCCGCTGGGCTGGAAGAGGGGCTCGCCTGCCTCGAGGAGGGCAGGAATCTCGCCTGGGGCTAGGAAGTCGTGGATGTAGATCAGGAGAGGGTCGACGCTGATGATCTCGGTGGTGTAGCTGTGCTGCTGGCAGGTGAAGGGTTTGAGGGCTTGTGGGCGCGGGGTCAGGAGGGAGGTCAGCCAGGGTGGGAGTGGGATTGATGACGACGAGGCGAGGAGGATGTCGGGGTGGTGGTGTTGGAGCAGCAGGCTCACGAGGGCTCCAAAGAGCGCCGCCGCTGTGGCTGCTAATACTCTTGCTAACAAGGTCATGTCAACTCTTTAGTATATTATTACTCTTTGAGCCTGTTCTCAAGATCATGCTGGCCAGAGCCCCATAGGAATAGGACATAAGTGGCCGACAAGACATGGTGATTCTTGTACATATGGTTTATTATTTGTTAATTACCTGGTGCGCGCATATGCATCAATAACAAGCATTGAGGAGACGTATACCACCTTCCTGATCTGGTTACTGTGTGGTTCCCCACGCCACTTTATGTGAAACGATGCAACCTTACTATACTGGTGATGAACGACACTGCAGCACGCCACCACTTGTCTTATAAAGGCACGTCAAATAGGATGTGATGGGAAATAAAAGTTCTGATTTTTAGATCGTGGCTGTGAGGCGATGAACGCCCTGCTTGGGCTTGCTTTGCACATGTTCGGCTATTTCCGAGGGCGCTGCTCTTCGCAAAGGTTTTCCTAAAATGTCGAGCTCCTTATCAACTCTACAGGTTCCACGTCGATGTCAAATTGCTAGTAAAATTCCTCTTTCCCGCTCTGGTTGCTGTTCTTATTTCAATCACGGTCTGGCTATTCCCTCTCCACTTCCACAGCCTTGTTTACCAATTTCTCCACTGAACACCAGTGTGCATTAGCAAGATTGGGTCAGCTTCTTACTAAATCCCAACTGGCTTACATGCGGCAGCTTCTGACCGTCATGACCGGGATCGGTATCTAGGATGTATCTCACCTTCTTCTTCGACACACCAACGGCCCATTCCTGATTTCGGAATGTAATCTAAATAAGTGCTTAGTATACAATTATCTTGTCTACGAATCCCAAGCTCGAGCCTAGCCTGATAATGTTACTTGGGCTAGAATCGATGACAGACATTGGAATCGAGTATATGAGCGAGGAAAGCCCTTGATATCTGAAAATGTTAAAAATAAATTGCTCTGAATGTAGTGTTGTCAACCTTTCAAGATCCAGATTTTCTCACTGGTGTGCAAATCATCATCAGTACATAGAAACTTGCTGATCTCAACATAAGTATGATCTCGGAAAACCTATATTTGAATTATTGCCAATTCGTAGTCGTGTGAGAGACCGACTGGTCATTTCCACGCTAGACCTCAGCCCTGTAGGTATTGTATGTAGTAGCAACACTGCTAATAATTTCTTTCTGCGAAGTATATTGCATTAGCTGCTGACTACTCTCTACGTTCAGAACGCCGTCTGAAAGTGACAGCCCTGATACAAGGCACAATCTCGTTCTCGTGGACATCCCTAGCTGTAGCCTGTTAGCTCGATAAGCGGTGACTCGGACATTTTACATGTGATCTGAGAATCGTGGGATATTAGAAAAGCAGGCTTGTCACCTTATCATTTTGGTAAAAGCCGAATTTGCAAAGATTTGATTGGCCGAATGCAAGAAAGTGTGGGAGTCCGACTATCCACGCAGCTATATAGGCCACAGCCGTTTCCAGTCAGCTGGGAGTGGTCACTCCTTTTAGCTGTCGAATGAGAAGCCTTGTGTTGCTCTGTTTGGTAAATCATCTTGTCGGAGTTGCTTATCCTTACCTTGCAGAATAATTATATTATGTGCGGATGACGTGGCTATGTTGCATCGATTTCTTGCCGTTGACGTTCTGTCGATTGTCGCCTTTGTCTTTCCCACAGCGTCCCCCACTTGAACCATTGATGTAATTCTTCTAAAATCATACTTATTCCATCATATCTAAACAATCTAATTCGAAAAGGCGGCTCGTTCGATTAAGTCTGCCTACCGGACAGTGACCTACTTTCAATTTTCAAGCGTTATCCCAGTCTAACATGTCTTATCACGCACACCAGACCGTAAGGGTGACGGATATACCATATGATGCCGAAGATAGAGCTTTGGAAAAAGGGTTCTCAACACACTGACCCTTCAAGGGTCTAGGGGGGAGAATGGGCCTCAGCCAGCTTCTAAACCGGTAGTTGGTGTCTACCTCTTCCTGCGTCAAGTTCGTTGCTCCCAACAAAGAAGCAGGACTGCAACGATAACTCTCCCGTCGGAAAAGGAGAAAAGGAAGGTACTTAGAAACAATGCGATGAGCACCTGGCATTTTGACGACGTTTTCAACGGGCCGACAGTATTAGCTAGCTCTGCGCATAAGCCAGAGATCGAGCAAGCTAAAGCTCGACTTATTATATCTATATTATCATATAATAAAGGCTAGCTTATTATATCGGTTCCCTGAGTATCATAACGGGCCTGACATCAAGGCTTGATATCAAGTATTATGGCATCCTGATTCTGAGCACGCCGCGTTCCGGAACAACTGCTGCCGACTGGATCGATTACCTCATGGAGCTTGCAAGGTAACAATCAAATGTGAGCCGGCTAAATAGAGTGTGGGCGCCCGCTGTGTGAGCTCATAGGCCTACCCTTTGCGTCAGCGAACCAGCAGCTGACGTGAGCTCGGGCTCCCACAAGTCTTTCATATATTGAGGTCTAGCGGTTCTGATATGAGAGTTAGCCCCCGCACAACTGGGCGATCATTCCTTCAGCATTCCAGCATTCGATCAACAGAATCACAACATTTTACTATGAGGAAATTCCTCGGACTGCGCAATTATAGCCAGAAGAAGGCTGAGAAAAAGCAGTTATGCAATGCTTCTGAGACTCAACCAAGCGCTTCGGAAGCTCTGTTGAGTGGTTCTGAAGCTCTGCCATGTGCTTCCGAACCTCTGCCAAGGGTTTCTGAGAACCTTCCCAAGAGATCTTTCCTAAATGACCAGTTCTGCTATGCTTGTAGGTTTCTGCTTGGTCGAGAAGCCCACCCTCTTCCAGGGGGCGATAGCGACTGGAATATGGGAAGGTATTTGCTATCACAGTCAAGGGGAAAATGCTCACGCAGCTACATGCAAGAATCCGCGAGTCGAGGATGTCAATCATGCTCGAATATTCTTGCATTTCTTGACAAGCAATACATTTCTCTTTATGGCCGCATTCTCTGGACCGAATCAATATGGCAAGAAGACAATCAATGCCCTCATCTCGAGACATCCTATCCTTTCCAACAATTCAAACTCTTCATGGAAGGCTATACATCCGAATTTTGTCGAAGAAGCTGTGTCCTGAAAGGATTCGACGTCTCTTGCAGCACCGGGAGCGAGCAGACCTTTCAACAAGCCCAGACTTGGCTCATGAACTGCCTAGCAACACACAACTGCACATCAAAGGATATCAGTTACATACCGAATCGCCTACTTGAGATTGCAGAGTGTGATGGAGAGAATCTAAAGCTTGTCAACCTCTCACCAAGCGCTTCAGCAGTTAAATACGCCACTCTGAGCCATAGATGGAGTCCCGAAACCAACGACATATCAACTTTGCGCTCGAATCTGGAGTCCCGTCAAAATAGCGGTCTTCCTCAATCTACCCTACCTCGAATGATGCGAGATGTCATCAGCATCCTTAGGCGCTTGGATATCAGATATGTATGGATCGACTGCCTCTGCATTGTTCAAGATGACAAGCACGACTGGAATGTCGAAGCAGCACAAATGGCCTTCATCTATACGAATTCCACAATCACTATAGCAGCAACCTGGTGCCACAGCAGCAGTCAGAGTCTGTTCTTCCATAAGGAAGCAGAAGAAGATCCATATGCAGCTGGCTTTGTGTGCGAGCTGGGCGGACAAACTGTCAAGATTTCCAGGTTCTTCCCTCACTTTGGTCAACTTGAGGGAACATCAACGCCTGGACAGCACCCTAAAAACCTAGTCAGCTGGCCGCTTCTATCTCGCGGATGGGTTTACCAGGAAGAAATGCTGTCGCCGCGCATACTTCATTTCACTAGGAACGAGATCATATGGCAGTGTAACAAAGTGACAACTTGTCAATGTGGATTGCTGCCAAAACCAGCAGTTGCTGAGAAGCCTGAATCTTCACAGAAAAATGCTGAAGGAGCTTGTGTTTCGGCAGATGACGAAGCTCGGCCTCGATATTCCACACAGAGCTGGGCACAGATTGTGCAGGGATACTCGCAACGGGATCTTACCTACCAGTCTGACCGGCTTCCCGCTATCGCAGGCATTGCGAGGGCGTTTGGCCAGCCGAAAAACTGGACGTACCTCTGCGGTTTGTGGAAGGAAGATGTTCTTGACAACTTAGGCTGGAGCCGCTCAAAGACTACCAACCCGCCACCTGTGCGACCGGACCCATGTCCACCTAGTTGGTCCTGGGCATCTGTTACCGGACCAGTCATCTTTTATTCAAGAGAAGGCCAGTTCCACCCTCTACCTTGTGCGATCGAGCTTGAGAGTGTTGATGCACGCTCTCTTGGGGACCCCTACCTTGGAGGTCTGGTCGACCCGTGCCTCACACTGTCGGGCACCTTATTTCCAGCGAAACTGCTTGATGGTCCAGCTTGGTCACATGTATCTCCAAGTGGCTATGACAGTTTTGAGTTTCCTATAACGTTGTCTGATTATCCCAGAACATATGCTGGTTTATGTGTAGCTAGGAAGTGGCTGCTCAGGATGACCTTGGATTCCAAGCTGGAAGGATTGATAAGGTCAGGATCCGAAGTGTTTTGTCTCTGTTACAGCTCTGGTCAAAAGGAGGGGGATGAGTTGGCTAGGACTCCTGGGCTTGACACTATAGGGAATGAGTTACGTGAAGTGCGGCTATCTTGTATGGTCTTGAGGCGTATTAGGAAGGCTGTGAAAGATGGGTGTGATGAGTATAGTCGTATTGGCTTCATGAACATGAGTCACTCATGGTGGTATGTTGGGAATAAGCACAATTTTGGGTCTAAATTTTTCGAATGGGTATTAAGCAAAGGGAAGAAGAAGAGGATTGTTCTTGTATAATGAGTTTCTCAGAAGCCATCCGTTTGTGATCCAATTTCTTTTATTAACAATTTAAAATAAGTTGCTCCTGTCATTATATTTTCCAAGATGAAGTAAATGTAATAAATCTTTACATGTAACAATCAAAAAACATGGCAAAAGAAATCAGCATGAGAGGAGTTTTGTGCACAAATCCGGCAGCTATAATCGCATTTCTCAACAATTCTGTAAAATTGATATATGTTTGGCAATCTATGATGGAAGCAATGCCTTCCAATGATGATACCATATCACTCTACAAGGCTTGCATCGCCATCCCCCCAAATAACATGAATCTTCCAGCTCGTGACTTTCCACAAACCCTCCTCTTCCACCTTTACGAGATCGATCAAGCACATCCCACCCGCCAAATACTTGGCCGCGTTAGACTGCATTCCTTCCCCGCCATGGCAATGCTGCGCCAGCAGCGAAGAACTCAGGCGAGCCCTCGTATCCCCATCCGTAATGTTGATGCGCACATTGGTCATCTGGTGCGTCGTGTCGAGCTTGCTGACCCGGCCGAACAGGTCAGACACGATGGCGTCACGCCCTTGTGTTATGGTACCCTTTAGCTCGAAGGTGGCATCCTCGACGAAGGCGGTGGTGAATAGCTCGGGGTCGTTGGTGTCATAGCCCAGGAGAGCTCTGTAGACGGCGTCTGTTATGGCTTCACGGCCGGTGAGAGGGGGGTTGAGGGCTGGGGGGAGGGACCAGGCGCTCAGATTTGTCGTCATTGTGAGGTTTGAGGCGAGGAGTTTTCTTGTGAAATGGATGTTTTGGTGATTAAGAATATTGACAGTAATAATGCTTTTTCCAAACTTGTGCCGACTTGGAAAATTGCCGTTCAGTTCTCGTCTATTCAAAGGAGTATTCCATTCATAAGTCTTGTCAGATTAGATAGGTCTTGAATAGTACCTTCGCATACAGCCGGAATTAAGCCCAAACACCAAACTATCGCCGTGTAAGCCCCAACCTCTGTGCTATCACCGCAAACACGTCATAATTATCGGGCTTTACAAGATGGTCGAGCACAGCATGTGTGGGGATGCGCTCTCAATCATCTTCACAGAAACGGTTCCAATTATTTGAGTCGATATTTGACCTCTTTGTTGGGTGTCGAGTTCCTGACTACAGGACATGTCCTCGGCCTTGCCCAGGTGCTTTGCAAAGTCCTACGTTGACTGGGGATTGCGACAACAAGAGCTCAACTCAATATCAAACTAGCAAATAATTGTCAAGTACGTACCATGACCTACTGCCTTTCGGACTCTCGGGTCCGGTGTTAACTCTGGGTTCTAACGTGATGTCGCCGGAGTTTGAAATGAACTCTGCGTTCTGCTGATGACACGTGGGGCCTTGAATGTGTTATATCCAGTATGTGGTTAACAAGAGTCTGGGAAGCTGGAAAGGCTAGGGCTTCCACTCTCATCAGACAAGACACATCTCCTTCAAATAGTGACAACCATCTTCGTTCCACTAACCCCCTTGATCAACTTCTGGATCCCACCCTCCACATCCTCCAGCCCCGTCCCCACAACCTCAATCTTGACAGGCAACTTATGCTCCCCGCTCTCCAACAGCCCAGCAGCATACGACATCGTATCAGCTCCTCCATCGGTCTGGAACGTCTGCATCCCCATCACCTTGACATGCTTTATCCCCTCCGGCACAGCCGCATCCGCAGGACCCGTGACAACCTCCGAAAACAGCTTCGGGCCCTCTGTCCGCAGCACCTCCAGAATCTGCGGTTGCTGCACTACAGCTCCAACGCAGTCAAGAATAGCATCGAACCCCGCGCCTCCAGGGCTAGTTCTCTTGACAACGTCGACGTTGCCCTGGTCGGCGCGCGCGATACAGGCCGAGGCGCCCAGCTCCTTGGTCAGGAAGCCATGGTGCTGTGGAGAGCTGGTCGCGACGATGGTGGCGGACGTGCCGAGGGCCCTGCGCAGGAGCTGAATGGCGTGGCCTCCGACGGCAGAGCTGCCGCCGATGACGAGGACAGATTTGGGGGCCGTGGCTTGGTCGAGCTTGGTGGATCCTAGGCCTGGGAGGGGGATTCCGAGGCCGACGATGATGGCTGCTGCAGCGGTGACGAAGCAGATCCTATTTGGATATTCGATATGTCAGGTGGTAGGTCTTATTTGTGTTGAAAAAGACTCGGGCGGAATCAACTCACGGAATCGAGGCAGCCTCCTCAAAGGTCAACGAAGCAGGCTTCTTGGCCACCGCCGCCTCTGAAGCCGCCACAAACTCCTGAAAAGCCCCCCCCTTGGGGCCATTACCGAACCGACTCGAGCAAGCAAACACCTCGTCCCCAGGCTTGAACCCCTTGACAGCCGGGCCGACCGCATCGACGATGCCCGCAACCTCCAGACCCAGTACGACGGGCCAAGTCTCGACGGCGACGCCGTAGTATAGCGATTTCCCGTCAACTGGGTTGAGGGCGATGACTTTGGTGCGGATGAGGACTTCGTGGTCGTTGGGGGTGGACTTGGGGACGGTGATGAGGGTCATGGGGCCGCCTTGCTTAGTGGCTTCGAGGCGCTGCATAGTCAACATGGTTGTCGAATTTGTTGATTTGGAGAGAGAGAGAGAGAGAGTATAGTATGATAACTTCGATGATGATGATAATGATGGTAATAACGTTAAGAACAGAAAGATTTGCTGCGTGCTAATAATTGTTTGACTTCCAACGTTTGTTTGTTGGTGCTCATATAATTCTGAAATGAACCTGAGAGAGAAATGATGAGGATTTATTTGTATACTCTGCCATTATTGCTGATTTACAAGTGAATTAATCATCACTATAAAGTCAAGTATAATAAAACCATTACACTATCTCCGCAATGTCCGTCCTTTACTCAACTGCTCTCCATCCCGTTCAATGTCCATGATCGTCGCCCCGAAGCTAATCCGGACCAAAACCTTGCCTGAATTAGTAACTTCGGCAAACTTGTTCACCGTAGTCCGAAGGATTCATGTCCCCCGGTGTCCTGAGAGTGCCAGCTAGAATCCCACGGCTCGGAAATACGCTACAAAAACAACGACGGATGACAAAGCTAGAGTGATGGATTGCAGGCGGAAGTCGTATGAACGTATGTAATGACTTCAGGTCTGCTCGCGGCTCGCGTTTTGATGTTGGAAAGCGATTCTGAGTTTCAGTTTCGCCGAGTTTCGAAGGGATACCTCGGCTGGGAGGAGGGATGAGGATTGGGAAGGATGGAGGGAGGTCTTGTTGAGTGGGCTGTCAAGCCGAAGTTGTTCGGAAGACGGGGCTCCAGCTCAATCTTATGCCCTTGCTCGTCACCAACAGTCTCTCTCTCTCCCCCCCTCTGCAAGAAGACTGCCACCAAATTCCACACCTGTTGTGTCATCCTGATGCCTTGAAGAAGACACTGGGAGCTGATGAGATGCGTTGCACATGATTCATTGATGAGCGAAATCGTCTCTATGCATTCTAATATAAAGCTCAGTGGTCCATCGCAATCACTTCAGCCCATACGTCCAGCAACAACGGCCATCACAACGGCATACGCACCAACACCCCGAGCGATAACCCGACGGCTAGCAAAAGCCCGCCACACACCAAGAGCAGCCATCGAGTTGAAAGCTGACAAGCCCACAAGGAAGACGATGGCCATGCGGCCGACGAAGCCAGGAATGACTGCGAATCCCAACATGGGCAACAGAACAGCACTGACCAACGTTAGCGCCGCATCAAGTGTCGTGTGGGGAGGAGGATGATGAAGAAGAAGAGGCTCTGTCGTCTTCCTCGTCTCCATCGTCAAGGTACTGGGATCAACCTGTACGTCACTGCGGCTCATTCCTATATTGTGCTGCCGCGGGGGCGAAGAAGAGGCCGTCAACTTCTGGGTCGAGACAAGGGGCGGGTGAGGTGTGATAAGCGGCTCCAGCGGTTGCGGCCTAGTGGTGGACCTCGGGCTGATCGATGTGGTGCTATCGATGCCGGAGGAGCTTCGGCTTCCTATCGAGAGGCGGTTGTGGCGGACGAGCCATGAATTGCCGTGCATTGTGCCTGGTATCGGCTTAACGATGGGCTCCTCATTCGTGTTGTTGTTGTTGTTGTTGTTGTTGTTGGTGTTGTTGTGGTGCAGAGACTGCAGGTACTCCTGGGCCGCGGGTCTCGTCTCGTGGTGTGTACAAAAACACGGCGAGCCACTATTGCTGATGGATGAACATTCCTCGCTTGCGGCGAGGGTGACAAGGTCCTCGGCCGCGTCAAGGAAGCGCGTCTCATCCTCGGAGATGGGCTGGCGTGTGGCGAGGTAAGTTCGATAGTCGTCGACGTCGGAGAGCGAGGGCGCAGGCAGGTCGCGTGTCGCCGTGAAGGATGTAAGGACGTGATCTGCGTTTTCGGTGTTAGTGAATTTGCTTTTTTTTTTCTTTCTTGAAAAAAAAAAAAAAAAAGAAATCATCATTTTATTTCAAAAATGTCCTTGACACAGACCCCGAGTCTGAGTTTAACTCACTGTACTGCCCTAGCTTGAAGGCGATCTTGTCCAAAATGTCCGTCTTGTGCCACTGCAGCTCCCCACCAGCCAGGAACTCGGCTCTCCGGCTAGCCGGCAGGATATGGCTCTGAACCCGCCGCGTCTGCGTGTCCGTGGTGTCGAGGCGGTGCAGCTGCTCTTCCAGCTCGCCCAGCTCGTCCTGCAGGTGCAGGAGAAGCCTGTGGTTGAGCGCCTCGAACCTGCGGTAGATGGGCTTGATTGTAAGGTGGTCTTGCTCGTCCGTAACACCACACGGAGAGACGCTGATAAAACTCGCCGTGCTGTTGCGCCTCCAGCCGTGCTTGTAAGGCGGCCCATAGGATGAGCTGTTGGAATAAGCACTCACCCGGCAGTGCTGATTTACGGCAGACGAGGAGGATGAGGAGATGGTGGAGGCGAGCAGTTCGTAGCCTGAGAGTGGCAGCTTCTCAGCCCGTGGCAGGTGTTTGGGATGCGTCTGGTTCGGCACTCGCGGCGTCAGGTTCTGGGCCAAGATGTGTGGCAGCTTTGCCGAGCCTCGAGGCATCTCTGGTGTCCCATAGTAGCGATTTCGTTCAGGACCGTGGCTGTCATGTTTGTCCAGCGATGCGCTGAGGCGCTCGCGATGTTGGGTGGGTGCTGGTGCGATTGGTGTCTCGTCGCCGCCTACACCGCCTGTGCGGTCCTCGCCGAGGCTGAGATCTGTGTCTGCTGTCTTCTCAGACGAGGCAATGCTATGTCGCCTGCTCGAGGATGAGGTGGAAGAGCACGAAGAAGAGTTGCTCTTGGCTGTAGGCGAGGACGACGATATGGTCACTAGGGCCTTCAATAGGTCTAATGAAGGCGGCCGCATAGTCTCACGGCCGCTACCCTCTGCCGCCGCGGTCTCTGTTTCTCTGCCCAGAGGCCGGTGCTCTTCTGCTGGCGGGATTGGGGCCACACCATAGGCATGCACAATGCTCTCCTTTCTGGCAAAGTTAATCCCATCTTCCTTGTTGTTCTGAAATGATTCCCGGATTGACAAACTGTCGCCATTGGAATGAGGAATTGTCGACAGGGAAGCACGCCGATACGAGGCAGCAGGCTGAGGCAATGCAGAAGTCGACAAAATCCTGGCTTGGTTTTCTGCACTCGACAGTGAGAGGTGCTTCGAGTCCCAGCCCTCGCCATTAAGAGGAAGGCTCGTGTTGGCTCGGGTCGAAATGCTTTTAAGGAGAGCGAGGTCCGCAGCGGAATAGCGGCGCTGGCTCGACGGCGTAGCACGGTCATGGCTGGCCCTGCTGAGCTCGTTTTTGGCGGCTGGGCCTTTGTTGGCCTTGAGGAAGTGGTGAAGCTGAGGGGAGCCGGAGCGGTGATGGCTACTGCGACCTAGATGGCCGCGCTTCGTCGAGGGCAGCCTTGTGGTGGTGGTGGTGGTAGTGGAGGTGATACGCGGCGGCTCATCGACCTGGTCTGTTGCAACATCGAGCACATGATTGAGGTCTGCCAAGGGCCGCTGTTCACTTGGCGGTTCCTGGATGGTTGGGATGGTGGGGCATTTGTAGGTAGGCAACATGGTATCTGAGATGTGAGATAGACGTTGTAATAGTGACTGTGAATTGGATCTGGCGTCAGTGGGACGATGTCTCTTGAAGAACATACGACTGAGCCATGCAAGATGCCCAGTGGAGACTTACTTATTGGAAATATATGTGTTTTGGATTATAATTGCCGTTTTTGACACTGAAATCCGAGAAGTGAGAATTGAGTTCGAGATTTGGGTTCATCAAAGTTGTTGAGTGAGTGGTATTAACTCGGACAGACTTTCGGCGATCCAACCAGGAGTTCACCCGGATAAGTGAGTGAATGAGTGAATGGATTCGGCCTCTGCCAGTCAGCCCAGCTGGGTGTCGCTGGTAATAACCATATGGATAGAGCTGGCAGATCTTTCTCGGCACGCCTGTGGAAGTGGCCTGATTTCCCGTTAATCAGTGTTTGAGGTTGCCCGCGACCCTGGGGCCACGACAGATTCTCTAGCAGCAGCAGGCTACAGTAGTGCTGCGAGATCAGGTGTGCGAGGTGCAAGCCTCCTTGAACGGGTCATCCAACTCCGGAACTAAGTCGACAGCCGAGTTGCAACCACCATACATACAACACCACACTGCTCAAGTACTTGGTCAGCCTCGAAGATGCTTCTGCGTTAGAAAGAATCACTGTGCTCGCTCGCTAGACGTACCAGAGGTAGTTCGTGGTAAGAAATGGCGGTGATGGTCACTGGTCTTACAAGCTTGCCCCTTAGCTAGTTCTATCTGCGCTGCGGCTGATGGTGTTTCAGATGCAGACTTGAAGCCAGGAGGTGGCGCGCAGGCGGAAGACAAGGGAGCCGCATGCACTACGGCGCTGAAGAGACCTGTGCCCGCGAGGGGCCGAAACATCGAAACCCCTGATTCCTGGATCTGGGGAAAAGCAGGATGCTTATTTGGACCCCAGTGGAAGATCTTGGCGAGTATGTCGATCGCGCGTCCTATGCGGATGTTGGAAGCACCGCTGTGCGCTTGGCTCCCTCTCCGGGGGCCGACACCCCCTGCAGCAGGCCTCTGGACCGGAATTTGGCGAGAAGCATAACTCAAAAAGAAGCTTCGATGCCACCCTCCTCGCAACGGCCGGCCAGCAGCAGCAGCATGTTATACGATGGGTAGCCTAGAGGCTATGATAATCCACGCCCGAGGAAAAGTTTTCTGAAGGGGGAGCAAACTCAGAAACAAGAGTCGCGCGCTCTCTCAGATCGAAGCGACATCCTCTTACTCGTCGCAGAAAGGTTGTCGGTGAAGATATGATATAGTAATATCGGTGGTTAAATTGCGAAGCCCACTTCACCAATGCCATCTTCTACACGAGGTTTCTATCATTAATCTTTCCAAGGGCGTAGATGGCCTGTACTTGCCTGAACATCTACCAATCCGTTGCGATCTCTCGGCTTCCCGTCCATCCTGCTTATGACTGTAGGGTCTGCCCAGTGCCATCTTTGCCGGCCTTGCCTCGACCAGCTGCTGTTTCAAACTTTGCTTTCCAGGTGTCCTCTTGCTTGAACATAGCGATGCACTCCATGGCTGATGGCATGCCGTGCTCGGGATCTGCTCCTCCGTCCAGCAGAGCCTGTGAAGTATGGTTAGAAGCTGAGGTGCAGAGGTTGTGGTTGTCTGTAGTGCTTTGGCCCTGGGATTCTTGCGGAACAGGGAAAGAAGATGGGGAAAAGTGTGAAGAAGGAGAAGGGACAAGAAGAAATCAGGAAGGTAAAGGAGGAAGAGAAGGTTAGGTGCTACGCTGCAACCCTAACCCTACCATCTGGTTGCCGACAGGGAAGGCCGTATCACTCACCTCGATGACATCATCTTCTTTCTTGAAGACGGCACCTGCAATCGGGCTTTGATGGCGGTCGTTCAACCTGTTGGGATCTGCACCATGTTGTATGAGGAAGCGGACCAGATCAGCATGACCGTGGTAGGCGGCGAGCATGAGCTGGTGAACACACAAGTTTTGGCATATAATCAGCTATGAACAACGATAGAGCCCAGCCTGAGAAGAAGGGGGGTCAAGAAGCTGTCGTGTTCATACCAGAGTATCGCCCTTTTCATTCGTCAGGTTCGGGGGCAGGCCGGCCGTGATAGCCTGCTGTAGCAGCTCAGCGTTGCCCTGCCTGGCGGCATCGTACATGCGTCCTGCGAGGGCGATTGCTTCTGGTGGGATGGAGGTTCCCGAGGTGGGCGACGCGCCGGTGGTCTCTTGAGGCTTACTCATGGTCAAGAGATCGTATATGTGAGAGGCTTCGAGGAAGTATTCAAAAGGCACGAAGATCCGGTTGAACGGCGAAGAAGGATCCTGGCGATGATGATGATGATGATGATATAGTGTTGAGTCCTCAGATCCAAGAGGGATGGGAGTGTTTATTCGCACAAAATTATCAGCACAGGCTGGGCCAGAGCTGATGATGAATATTCTTCTTGTGAGAAAGACGCTAGCAAAGGCTGCTGACACATTGGCAACTTGTGACACATTCATGCTGACTTGACCTGCTCAGCCTCGTCTCTTTGCGTAACACAGACTGTATTGATAATTTTGCAGGAGTCTTTGGCCATCTTGATGCCAAGTTTATGTTACTAGGAAAGGCTTTCTCCAAGATGATGATTCCTTGATATTTTGATGCCTCTGAAGAGGTTGGCAATCTAGCCTTAGGACTGGCTTTTCCTCCTAAAATCTTGACGGGCACCTGCATTAATCAATCCACAGGTGCCACCATGAATAAATGGATATTTGTTTTGTTCAGAGGTCAATGTGCTCATGATCAGAGCACCCTTTGTTCCTCACAGACGCGCTGATCAAAGTGATCAATTGGAACCCAAACACCATTTTGATGCTGTGAGTCTTTTTTTGCTACCGTGAGGGCCCATATCAACCTCCTTTTTCCATGCTTACTTAGTTAGTCGTTGCTGCAGTTGCAGATACACAGTGCTGGGGTGCTGATGAGGTCGTCACTCCCCACCAAAAGAGAGCCTTTCCATCTAGCCCTGGATGTGACTACCCAAACAAACACCTGAGGCGGGGCAGTCTCCCCTTCTAGGCTTACTTTTACCTTTTTCTTAGGCTTTGTTATTTTTTTCTTGCTCAAAGTTATTCCCAAGAGTCCAGAGGATAAATCGCCACAGCGCTACCCCCGAACAAAACGTCAACCTAATCATAGCCAGACATCTCAACACAACAGCCAGACATCATGGAGGCGTCACTCTTCCACGACAGGAACTTCCCTGAGCTGCGCCAACCCCACCAGATGGTAGATAACTTGCACTATGGACCAGCCAAAAATGATGGCACTGTCGTTCCGGGCATCATCGATGTCTCTAAAGCCCTCGAAACTGCGGCTTTCGGTGAGCTCCCCGACCCTTCCAAGCCCGAGATCATCTTCGACCCAGCCTGCGGTGCCGACATCATCATCACCATCCTCTACCAGTACCGTCCAAGTGCTCTGCGCAAGTTCTTAGACTGCCCCCCCGACGGCGAGTTCACATTTGTGCACCAGCACGACCCCTCAGCAATCAAGCAGGACGGCAAGACAGACATCCGACCGTTTGTCATCACCTGCAAGGGATCACACGTCGAGGTTCGCGCATCTGATATCTACGCATTTAATGAACTGATTTCGCCACATCTCCTCGGCTCCTGCTAATCTCTACTTTGTTTACTGTCAGGCTGGCTATCGCACGGGCTACACCAATGGCGAGCCGTCCAAGGAGTGGGAGGAGATTGTCTCTTATGACGCCCTTCAGTCCAGCGCGTGGCGTCAGGTTCGATGCCAATTTCCCGGCAACGACCCCAACATGCCCTTCACCCAGGTCCTCAATAGGAACGCAGACTATGCCGAGCGCAGACTGTTTGAGGATACCGCAGTCGCCGTGCTGACTCCGGCCCTCACACAGCGTCGTTGGTGGGCTGCTCCACGTGGCTGGACGATTCGCGTTACCCCGCCAGGCTAGGGCAAGAAGTAATCAAGGATGGATAGATGGATGGATGGATGGATGGACAGGCTGGGAACTTTTTGAGCCATGAGATGAGTCCAAGAGGGCCTTTTCAAAGTATGGCCATTGCTTGACTACATACAAGCATAGCAAAATAATAGCCTTTCGATTCCAGAGTAGCATGCATGGCTGGAGTTTTAGGGAAGGATACAAGTTTGAGCCATTGATTGACAAAGATCTGGCCCAGAGGTCAAGGGGCTGTTGAAAAGTATGTGTTAAATCCATGTGAAAAGGAGAAAAACAAACCCTGTCCAAGCATTTGAGAAAGTCCAGTCTTGAACAATGAAGCTGCACCCTGTTTGTTTTGCATCTGGAGACCTGCAACGCGCCTGCAATGCGCAGCAAGTTGTAGACAGGTGGTCCTCATTGTCAAGTGCTGCAGATTGTACAAGATAAAGACCATTTCATCTGACCTCTCTGTGAATTAAGTTTTTTCTTTCACAGATTGCTTTTCTCTCTTCCACCTCCACCTCCACCTTCCTTCACCACGCGTCGTCGTGATTCTCACCACCACCCACAACCACAACACGACACACACACTTCTGTCGCCAACCATAAACATTTCTACCATGGATCCTCTTGCTGCTGCTGTGGATTATGGAGATCCTCTCTCAACCCATGCCAAACTGTTTGAGCGGCAGAGAGATCTCTTCCTGCAGTCCAGGTGTCAAAAAGGTCGAAAGCCCACTGCCGCAATGAAGCGGTCACGCGCCCAACTCGAGGAGGCTTTCTTCACCACGGTATTTCCCTTCCAAGCAGCACTTCACCTGATGAATCGCGTCTCTTCTTTTGAAAGAGCTGTACTGACCACAAAAAAAAAAAAAAAAAACACCTGCAAGGCCCTCAATCTCCGTCTAGATAACCTTCTACCCCCCGACCCAGATCAAGAACTCCTCACCACGACCTTCATCGGTGAGGCGTACCGACCATGCATCAGGCCCCTGAGCAGCCTCAAGCCCATCGCCCTGGATGACCTGAGGCTCGAGACCCATCATCACGGCAGGGTTCTCCTGGCCAGGCTGTTCTGCGAGCCAGTCCAGCGGAACTCGATCCAGAACGCGATTGAGGATATTCATGGGGCCGTCGACTGCGTCTCGATCTTCAACCTGCCCTCTGAAGTGGCTGCGGTCAACATCCTACCAAAGGGCGGCGTCATCGCGGTCAAGGAGCCCTACTACAAGATCTCGGCCGATGGAGGCACCATGATTCGAGTTGATCACCCTTCGGATTGCATGCTGCTGAAACACAGCCACGAGATGGTGCCGTCTGCTTGGAAGCCAGCGCAGCGTGTCACGGTCCGAGCATCTCGCATGAAGGATAAGGGCAACGACGCGTTCAACAAGGGGGACTGGGAAGTCGCCGCCAACCTGTACTCTGATGGTCTGGCAGCGGTTCCTGATGATGAGAGTCATGATGACCTGCGTCGCACCCTGTACCGCAACCGTGCGCAGGCCAGAATCTACCTGGGCCGGTTCGAGCCTGCTGTCGACGATGCCAATGCTTCCATCATCCCTGGCGAGGACCTCTCTGACGAGTCCAAGGCCCTGAACCTCAAGTCCCTGTATCGAGCTGGTCGGGGTTATTATGAGCTGACAGAGTTCACGCTGGCCAAATCATGCTTCGAGCAGGCCATGGCCCTCGAGATCGAGGACGAAAACGTCGCCGCTGAGCTGGCGAGAACCGAGAAGCGTCTTGCGGAGAAGGAGAAGGGCGAATACGACTTTGCGGAGATGGCTGCTTCGGCCGACATTTCTCACGCGGTGCTCGATCATGCATCTTTCCTGAGTAATACCAAGATTGGCCCAGCGGGCCATCGCGGCCGCGGCCTCTTTGCAGCCAAGGACATCAAGCATGGCGACGTCGTCATTGTCGAAAAGGCCTTCTACACAGCCCTCCAGGACACCAATTCCAAGATATCCTCGCTGCTGGTCGACATCAACACCCGCTTCACCACGTTCGGCACCCACGCCCAGCGCCTTTTTGGCGCCGTCGAGAAGATGCGCTGGAACCACAAGCTCGCCAACAAATACCTGGACCTGTACGCCGGCCCCAATTTCAAGAAGAAGGAGGCCAAGATCGTCGACGACACCGTCATCATCGACACCTTCCAAGTGCAGGCCATCGCGCAGCTGAACGGGCTCGGCTGTCCCCAGGTGAAATCCAGCCTCGCCGACAACTATGAGTGTGAGAAGACGCAAGGATCGACGGGCATCTGGCTGCACGCCGCCTACACGAACCACTCGTGCGTCGAGAACACCAGCCAAGCCTTCATCGGCGATATGATGATCATGCGCGCCACCAGGGACATCAAGGCCGGCGAGGAGATCACCACGGCCTACTTCACCGGCTCGGAGCTCATCATCGAACGCAAGCGCAAGCTGAGCTGCTACATGTTTGACTGCGACTGCCGCTCGTGCGTCGTCGACCTCAAGGTCCCCGTGGCCACCCTGGCGGAGCGCGACAGGGTCTCCAGGACCGTCGACAAGTTTATGGAAGAGAACCCTAGCACGCATCTTTCTGTGGTCTGCCCCATGCTGGACGAAAAGATCAAGCGCGCCCAGACCCTGCAGGCAGCCCTCACCGCCACCTACGACGCGGTCCTCTACAAGGACCTCCCGCGCCTCGCATGTGCCCCCATCGACTTCTGGCTCTGCCAGTCGGACCTTTCGCCCTCCAACGGCATCGTCCTGTCCACCCGCCTGCTGCGCAACCTCGGCTACAAGGTCTGCGTCAAGGGTGGCGAGCTGACCATCGACCGCACCAACGGCGTCTTCACCCCCACCACGGCCCACGGCGCCATGTACGCCGCCAGGGCCTGGGCCATGGCTGGTCGGTACCAGGTGGTGGCTGGCTTTATCCGGTTCGCAAAGGAGGCCTACCTGGCGCTGTACGGCGAGATGGCCGGGTTTGCAGAGCTGTTTGGGCTGAATTTCTTCATGGCCGGTACGGCTGACAATGTTGGGGCAGAAGCTCTTCTTGCTTTTCTGCAAGGTTTCGGTCTCTGATAGTAGGTCGGGAATGAGGACTGAAGAGGGGGAATGAATGAACGGGAAGGGGGGAGGGGAAAAAAAAGAAGAAAAAAAAAAAAGAAAAAAAAGAGTGACTTGTGCGACAGACAATGGGTGAGCACATAACACGCCCCGCTGTATATTTTACTCAATGCACAATACATATTTCCTCTTATCCATTCTCGCCTGAAAAATGCTCCTTCACATGAGGCCAGATTTTGTTTGGCTATCGATGCGTGTGCGTATCTAGACTGGTCTCGCTCGTCCCCTAAACTGTATGTTTCGGTGGAGACTATATCTGCTACGTATGGGAGCGGGTGAGACTGTCGAATTCAAACAAGTGATTTATCTTTTCTTTGAAAGATGATGGAGTGCATAATTGCGTTAAACCATCAATTCAAAAAATGCAATTCCCGCAGGTCTAATCCTCATGCTATACCATGATGCTGTTGGGTTTGTGACCCGCGCCTATCAGCTCTCCCTCACCTTCGTCTCCATGAGAAACTCTTACCTTCTCATTACTACTATACCCTCCTGGCTTGTGAATCCCATATCCGTGCACTATACCGTCCTCGGTATCAGAATAGTCAATCAACACCTCTCCATTCTTCCCGTATTTTCTGGGTTCCACGCGGGCCTGATGCACCGCCCCAACGACGCCCTTCCAGCCCGGCTCCAGCTTATGAAAGATCCCATCCATCTCCTCAAGGCTCCTGTACGCCGTCTCGGGACAAAAAAGTACACACTCAGCACTATAAATGCATTAATCACCGCAAATATGATATAGGTCTGGTACCCGATGTTATTAAACGCCACAGGCGTGATCATAACCACGAGGAAATTGAAGACCTAGTTCGCCGACGTCGCCAGCGCGTTGGCCGGCACGCGGATCCGGAGGGGCACGATCTCGGCCGGGTACAGCCAGGTTATGCCCAGCCAGCCGACGGCGAAGAAAGTATTGAAGATGAACAAAAAGGCTACGACGGTGATGTCACCTGCACGGCTTGCCAGCGAGTCCACGCCCGCCAAGATTGCCATCGTCGCCGCCTGGCCCACAGCGCCGAAGAGCATCAGCTTGCGCCGGCCGACGCGCTAGACAAGGAAGACGGCGGGCCAGGAGGAGGCGAGGAAGTACTCTGTGCCGTTGAGCGCGGCTAAGAGGAGGGAAAGGAATTGGGACATGCCCAAGTTGCTGTAGATGACCGTGAGATAGTACGTGACGAGGTTGATTCCCTTGGCAATGCCACCGGCCTCGAGTCAGCACGGTAATTTGCAACTTCGGAAGAATTTGGCAATTAACATGTTGAGAAACAGAAAGGACAGGCCAGGCTCACCGTGATCTGTTGAAACATCTGGTTTGTGTATGCCAGCAAAGTGCGGTGGAGGTTGCGGTCCTTGTCCATTGTGAACAAGTCGGCAAAAGTTCCCTTGGACATCTCGATGACCGTGTCCTTGACCTCATTGAACTCAGCCAGGATGATCTTGTCGTCTTGTCGTTGGCCTCCTTGTCGCTCAGCGCAGCCAGAACCTCACGGGCGTCGTCCTCCCTGCCTTGGAGGATGAGCCAGCGCGGCGACTCGGGCAGACCCCAGATCAAGCTGAGGATGAACACACAAAAGACAATCTGGAAGGCAAAGGGGAATCGCCAAGCCACCGACCCAGGAGCAAAGGACAGCCCCAGGTCGATCCAATACGAGACCATGATCCCACCCGAGATCAGCGCCCCCTCGATCATCACCAGCTTATGCGAGGTCTCGGACTGCCATGTCGGGATCGTGGACGTGTTGCCGCCATTCCCCAGGCCCGTGATGAACCTGCCCACGATGAGGTGCGGCAGGGTCGTCGCCGAGGCCTGCAGGGCGGCGCCGATGATCATGATGGATGTTCCGAGCATGATCATGCGCTTGCGGCCGAGGGGGTTCCCGATGAAGATGGTGATCACGGCGCCGACAAAGCAGCCCAGGTTGTAGGCGGCTGTGGTGATGCCCTGAATGGTTGAGCGATGGGATGAGTCCTCTGCTGAGGTGGCGGCGTTGGAGTTGATCTCTGGAAACTGGGCGAGGAAATTGGGCATGGCTATGAAGAGAGCGAAAATATCAATCAGGCTGTGAGATGGTGTTTTCTTTTGGGGGGGGGGGGGAGGAGCGGGGCTGCCAATATCGCATTTTGGCAGAGATGTGATCATATGCTTGCGTAAAACCTGACAGCTCTTTGCATTCTACTGAGGGACAAGTTCGCTTGGATGGGATGCTTCAAAGGACGGTGTACACATACTCAGAATACCACCAAAGACACCTTGATCTGCAAATTGTCAGTAACCGTGCGCATGCAAGGAGGAAGATGGTAAAAGCAATGAAGTGTCGTGGTACTAAACATAGTCGAATAATAGGAAATCGCACCCAGCAATCAAGCCAACAGCCCAGTTGAGGGCAGAGCATCGCAGACCGAAATATTTCTTCATGCTGGCGATTGCAGAAGTTAGAATTTTTGGTTTTTCTAGGAACAGACTTGGGCCTGCAGGCGATCAGCACCGATCAGCTTGAGCAGATTTTAGGTTGTGCAGGGCAAGATTAACCCAGGACTTCTGTCTAGACGAAAAGCAGAGGTAGGTGAATGCTAAAATTGACTTGGGGGACCACGAACAATTTATTACAAGATCAACACTAAAACCAAGAACTTTCCATCCCGACTTTCTCCACGCTACACTACCATCCCACAGGCATCACCTTGACGGTTCACGACTTGCTCCTCCCAGATGTGCCCTCTGATTGAGCGAACGAGACAAGGCTCGGGTTACTCGAAAGGGCAAGTCCGGGGCAGCTTGAGGAAACAAGTGGGTAAATTTCACCCACAAAGCCCTCTTGATCAGGAACAAGATTCTCCATCACCTCCATTGTGTTTGTGTGTGTGTGCGCGTGGAGGGGCCCAATAAAATCCGGGTCAAGATTGCGGAGGGAGAAGACGCAGCAGCTGGTTGAACAATTTTGATGCCAAAGACAGGCAAAACAGGCCGACTGAAGCTGGGCAAGTGACTGTGGATAATAATACTTGGAGGATAAATAGCTGCTGTGTATTCTCTACAGACTCTCGCCATTCTATTTCTCACGAAGAGTATTTTCATCTATTGTGGGAAGTGGCAGAAATTTGTCTCTGCTGGAAGAGGTTCAGACGAGGGTGTTGGTTGACGTGTATGTTGACAAGCAGCAGGATGACTTAGTAACTGCTGATAGTGATATCGTGGTGAATTCCGATAGTTGGTCATGAGCTGCGTTTGTTTTCGAACGCGACAGGTTTGCGTAAAATGTTTTGCCGGTCTCTTTGCGGTATATTTCAGGCTCGAAGGAAGACATCACCCTATAACGTCGTCGCCACAGGTAGCCTCCACCCAGCAGCGTCCAACTAAGAAGGAGTCAGCATCATCATCACATGAACATTGATCGCTATTTAGTGGTGCCACGTCCAGCAATTCGGTACCTTGCGTACCCCAGGAGGGTTTCGCTCCATCTGAGGTCTTGTCGACGATGATTTGCTTGCCAGTGGGTCTTGTTCAAGTCCTTACGCTGTTCTTAAGGTCTGCGTTCCCCTGTGTGTACCCTTGATATTGAGTTGGTGGAGGTTTGTTCTTACTGAAGTCACAAGAGAGACATATACACCGGTTCTGGTCTTCTGGGCATTTGCCACGGCAACGAGGTATCGTGGCTTGAAAGTTCCAGAGACACACTGGTGGGCTGTGTCGGCCTTGTGTTCTGCAGTCGTGGTTTGCTGTAGGACAAGTACGCCACCCAGAGCGAAAGGACTGCAACGACGAAAGACGGAACACCAATGGCAATGGCGACGGTGACGTCGTTGGAGATAGGCTGACTTGAAGAAGACATTGAATAAAGAGGAAAGGTATATGCAGAGGTTTCGACGACTGGACCGAGTTAATGCTCATTGGCAACCGGTATACAATGTGAAAATTTGCGGTGCTTATGATAATTTTGTTGGAGGTCTTGAATCGTCTTTGCATGGGCTTGGGCTTTCAAAAGGTATATATTTGTATGTAAAGGTAGGAGGAAGTACTCCCGCAATCCTCTGTCAAACTTGCGAGGCGCGCGTATTGGAAGATGCGAATGAACCAAGTGCGATACTTCGACACCGCGACCAACAAATCGACTTCAAAAGCCGCTTTTGGTGGCAGTATATATGTGAGCCAAGTGCGATAATACAATAGTGCGATGAACTCAATAATGTGAAAAAAATCACTTTTGGGAGAACATCCCTTTTGGGAGAACATCACTATCCTGAGAAAATCAAGATTATAAAAGTGCCATAAAGCGATAATGCGACAGTGCGATCGACCCCTGTATTGCAAGAAGAATCATACCTCATGATCTGACTGGATGCTGAACCCCCGTCAGCGGGGGCTGGGGGCGGTGGCTATGCTGTGAGCCTGTGGTCTACAAAACTACGAGTTCGACACTGCGATAGATAATTCCTGCGACAAAGGCATTCCTTCTCTACGCAGACATGGATTCACATGTGCCCAGAAACTTTGACCGTACTATGACGGATATTTTCTCCGATCAGCTTTACAACCCAAACTTCAACGTCGGTCTTCATTCCGCAATTTCACACGGTCAGACTGCTGTCCAGAGGTCTCACGAACCTCTTAGGCGGCAGGAGTTGTCAGTTGGAAACGATGAGCGTCCGACTGCACGTCTCCCGAGCCCAAGATCTGTGTTCCGACCGCAACAATCGATCGATCATAAATCACAGATCGACCCTGCCATAAGGAATCAGCAGAGCTCCTACCCCAAGCTGAATAATAATAGCAGCGTAGGCAGTCTGCACGTCGGTGAAAAGCAGCCCCAGGGCGCCGCGGGGAGACGAACCACGCCTGTGATCAGCAGCGACGTGCAGTTGTCCATCGCCTTGCCACCAGCATCGACAAGTCAGGAGAACGCGCGTTCAGCTGTGGATACGTTGTTATTGTTCATTACCAAGGACGGGCTGAAAAGCTTCGCAGACCAGAAGGATCTTACTGCGGTGTTTCACTTGGCCGAGGTGCTATGGGGATATTATCAGGAGGCACAGCAGGCCACACACTCTGAGTCTTCATACAAGACGCCAAGTACTTCATCGCCCAGCTCTGAGAAACAACCACCGAAGCAACACTCGAGTCCTGGGGCTCTGTTGCTGGATCACGCGCGGGGATTGGATCTTATTGTTGAGGAATTTAATAGTGGTCAGGACAAGGCGGGGATAGCAACAAAAACCCACCAGACGCCACAGGCACCAGAAAGACAAGATCTTCCGCCGCCTCAGGCAAAAAATATCTCTGAGGGGCCCTCAAAGCATGGGATTAACACAGCCAACCAGGAAGTGCAGCAACGCAAAAGACGTCATTTAAACTACAACAAATGCACATTCTGTAGGAAGGATAAGAAGACTGTAAGTACAAAAGAGCCCCAGAAATCGGTATCTGGTCTAATAACTCGACGAAAGTGTTCTCCTGTCGGGCGAGTCTGGCCTGGCCAGAAATGTGACCGTTGCTCCAAGATGGGCCTCGACTGCTCGGCCAGTGTAAAAAAGAAAGCTGGTGGGGAGGGGCGTGCAGCGCGAGCCGTGCGGCCGGATTCTCTCCGGATCGAGGTCCCAAAGAGTACATCCCCAATACGCCAAGGAGACAGTGCAGCCAACAACTTCAATATGGAACCCAACTCCTGGCAAACTCTGTGGCAGAGGCGCGAGAGCCCATAGGGGGGTCCCAATTTCTGTGGGACCAGGGGCCGCTGGCCAACTCTGACTGGTTCACAACAGCCAATTGCCCGTCCATATGGAAGGGCAATTTGGCAGCGGGTCTCCCAAGATAGATTGAATTGATCTTTATTTGCCCTTCTACCATTTGTGTTGCTACCTAGAGTACCTTCCACAAACTAGCCCTTTGAAGTTGTATTTCGGTTCTTGGTCAGAGCTTCTGACGCGAACGGATGAGTCCGTGAGGACGCCCAGTTGGTAGTGAAATGTGCTATGCCAAGAGCGAGAAACGTTCGCAGCCGGGTCCGCCGTGAAGGGCACGTCGGTTGGCTACCACGCCGCGGACGGTTTCGTTATGGAGAGCATCAGCGGCTTGGAAGACATACGGATGTCCGGCGCTGGCAGCTATGAGGGGGGAATTGACAGTGGGGGTTGGGATCGACTAGAGAAAGGATTGTGTTATTCTGCGAGGAAGGGAGAGCGGTTTGGCAGAGCTCCCCCATTCCATTAAAGAACCTGTCATATCTGTAAGCAATCAATATGGAAAAGGCCTAATGATTTTAACAGTGACGTTTAGGAGTTGGAATGTTTATCTGAAGCTATATCCAGTATCGTCTATTCACCATTAGCGAGAGAATTGCAAAGTTGAAATGAATTTTAGAGGAGATATGGAAAATTATGGTTTTGAATATCGTGTTTAATAGAATTTATCTGGGGAGGCCGAAGGTGTCAGTCCATTTATAACTGTATACCTATTGTCAAGTTAAAGTTATAAGTAAGATGGAAGAGTTATTAATATAATCTGTAGCTATTGGATGTAAAGCATTATTTAAACTCTGGCTGTCCTTTAGCAAAACCGGTTACTCCAAATATTAGTATTCAGTTATAAGGGCTAATCGATTCAGATATTCTGGTCCAGGTTTTCTCGAAGGCGAGTTAACTCCCCAGGCGCTCAAATATAATAGGAGGGCATTTACAACTCTTATAAACGCATAGAAGAAATGGAACTAAGCTGCAATAAACGTTCGTTTTCTTCAGTAGCTATAGGTGGTTTCTAATTTGAACTTCGGATCTGTGCGAGCATTCCATCATCCTTTCTCAAATAATTATTCAAGTTAAACCAAAATCACACAAGATTCTTAACAGCCTTTTTAAGCTATGAGCTACAGCAATATTATATTTATATCAAATTTGACTTGAGCAATATCTTGGAAATATTGTAGCAAACAAGCTATATATATTTCTAGTTTTATTGATGGACACATCTTATGTGGGCGCCGTGGCAGAGCGGTCTAATGCGATAGACTAGAAATCCTTGATCATCTTGTTATCTATTCTCTTCGGAGGCCCATGTTCGAATCATGGCGGCGTCGGCTTTTTTTCCGTTTCTATTTTGCCGTTTTCCTACCTCCGTTTACTAACAAGCTGCTAATATCTTCTGCTCTTTCATCTCGATCATTATCTTGATCTATATTAACTACTAGTCCAAGAAAGGAATATTAATATTTGCTGCTGAAATTCGTTTTCATGCTAATTAAGTGAGTAAATTTTGGCGCTATATAGTGTTATGGTGGCCAGTGTGGTGGTCCTTAGGATATAGAGGGTTGTTGCCAAGATGATCAGGTAGAAACGCCTGGGCTGGACGCCAGTCGTAACCGCTCCGGCCCTGGCGCCATGGGGCTGGACAGGCTGTACAGTTCACTCTTCAGCCTCTGAGGCAGCGGCGAGAGGTCCCCCTGGAGAAAGCTCTCCATGATGTTGGTTTCTCGGACGATGGCTGTCAAGGCGTCCGTCTCGTCGGCAGCCGTGGTGGGGACGACCGGCGCCGGTCTGGGAGTCTTTGACTTGTAGGCTCGGAGTCTGGAGAGGTCAGCCTTCTGGTTCTGTCGGTCTGGATGCGGCGCCCGTGTGCTGCTCTCAGCCGCCACTGCAACAGCTGCTGCGATGGCGGCGTCGAGATCCTCGGCCCGGCCCGTCGCCTCGAACTTGCGGGCCTGGAAGCAGACGAGATTGTGCAGGGCCTCGTTGGCGGCCCCAAGGTTGTCCTCGCTGCCGTGCAGCAGAGCCAGGGCCTCTTGCTGATGCACGATGGCGCTCTCCAGTCGCCCTATGTCGTTGGTCTTGCTGAACACGGTGAAGTCAATATAGGCCCTGAGTTCTTCTGCCTGCGGGCCCTCCTCGCCGCCGTGTCCAGCCACGGACAGCGCCAGCTCCTTTGTCGAGGCAATGTCCCTGCCGCGCCGTCGGGGAGAAATATGTCGAGAGTAGTGATCGAGGCCAAGCCGGTAGATCCGGTTGCTGTCTGTGGCCAAGCCCGGGTGGTGTCTGGACGACGACATACTGTCAGCTCCCGACATAAATTAATTACGCCCTCAAAGAGGCTCTCCTAGAAGCACTGAGAAACGAGAAAAGCTGAGTAATGATTATTCTTGTGCGTAGGGGCGGGCTATCAAACAGAGTCGGCGCGATTGGTGCCCCCCTCTCCCCCCTTCTCCTCCCCCGGGCGCTGAGTATGTAGTGTCTCAACTCTCTCCTCAGCGTTTATTATAACTCCCTTCAGCGCCGAGCTCGGTCTTCTAGTCAGCTACATCGGTAGGGCGGCTAGTCTCTGGGTTTTAGCACCTGTGTAAAGCGCCATGTCTCACCATCTGCCGCTCTGTAGCCGCCTGAAGAAGAAGAACAAGAAGAAAAAATGGCATAAGAGACAAGAGCCATCTTCTTGATTCTCTTCACCCATCGGCGGCTTCCACATTCCCTCCTGATACACAAACATGAATACAGGACAAACGCACACGTATCTACTTTACAGTCGTGGCCTGATGCCCGACGACCTCACCCTGGGGAGCCTCCATCTCGACCCGACCAATCCGATCGACAGCGAACGCAAGTCTTTTCCCTATACCGAGACGTAAGCTGTACTCCCTCCCTGGTGGTGCCGCCCTCGACTGCCGTCTGTGATCGTCCCGCTAGGCATACCTTTTCTTACGACCCGAGTATTAGTATCAATCCCCAGCTGCTGCGGCCTGTTCAGCTGGACGAACGATGCTCGCTCTCTGCGCGCGTAAGCAGCCAGTGGCTTGCAGGGGCCGGCATCCTCGGCCTCCTGACCGGGGAATTCAGCACCTCGACGTCGGTGGATGTGACCATCTCCGGCGCCAGCGGTCGGCGCCTGCAGCTGTCCCGGTGCGTCGAGTGATATTCTCTTCTTCTGTTTTCTTCCCCACTCTAGTTTAGTTTGTGGAAGGCGACACTCAGCTGACATGGCGTTTTGGTAAGCCCCGAGGCATTCCTGAACGAGGTCCTCTTGAAGTCTCACCCGGCAAGGACGTGGTTGGCGGCCAAACTCTCGGTCCTACATCGCATGCCTATCGTGGCCAGTATTCAGAGGTGCGTATCCAAAGCGCCCAGGATCTGGATGGTGACAGGCCTTCAGTATATCAAGGACGGCCAGGTTACCAGCGTCTCGACCAAGGACCGGTCCACCAAGCTCCAGGGGACGCTGCCGGTCTCTGATCCCACGCTTATGGCCGCCCTGGCGAGGGTTCCGGCCGTCGATGCCACTGGATCGAGGGAGTCGCATAACGCCATGACTGTGACGTACGCCTACGAAGATGAGAGGGTGTGGGCCGCCCAGTTCCGAGCTCTGGACGTCAGCTTTCGCAGCAAGAGCGAGAAGGGGCAGATGACGGAGGGAGATGATAGCTGGATCGAGGTCAAAGACGCCAAGAACCTTGGCTGCTATGGAATCAGAGGAGGCTATGCCGGAGATGGCCATCGGGAAGAAGGTGCGCTGCTGGCACGGGTTGCCAGCGTGAGCGGTCAGGATGACGATCCGACCGCTGAGCTCTCACCCATCGATACTATGCTCGATATCGACTGGATGCTCTTGGACGAATTACTGGAATTGCAGGATAAGGAGGGAGATGACGAGCAAGACTAGCTACAGTGTTTCCAACCTTTCTATTCTTCTTTCTTTTTGCTTTTTCCCCCTTCCCCCCCCCCCCCCCTCTTTTGACCTCAAGAACAGCAAGAAAAGAAAGAAAAGAAAAGAAAAGAAGAAGAAAAGACCACACCATCCCTAGTAGAGGAGATGCACAATACCAAGGGGTCTGTCTAAATGACGGCATCCACCGGACAAGACGCAAGGCTGTCAATCATTAAGGAGTAGTCCGCACCGAGGTCCAAGCCAACCTCTATTCCGGCACGTCTTGGACAGCTCTAACCCCCACTGATCCAGGGTCCCTGTTTCCATTACTCTGGTCATCAGCGCTATAGCCTCTAACCTCCTCCGAATCAGGAGGATTTAGTCTTGTGTTGGATATTTGGTCGAGCTGGAGAGGCGGGAGGTAGATGTCCGCCCAGGACGGGGGCGCCAGAGTGGCAACTATCCAGGACGACCGTCAACCGGAGGGCCTTGTTCTTCGACGTACCCAGGGGTTAGGGTTACAAGCTCAACCAACAAGAACTGGCTCACCAGATCACCAAGAGAGTCAGTGAGCCACACTGAAGAACTGGATACATAACCATACATTCCTTACCAGTAGATAGATCTCTGTACATATCTCTTCAGTCTTTACTCTAAGTATTGCCTACTTCAGTAACCCAAACGCAGTGAACACTTGTACACAATAACCAGTTACTGTTTCCTTATTCAAGGCCTGTGCTTAGCACCGCTCTTGCTAGCATAAACCCCACGGATACTTCAGGATCATTAAGATACTGCAGCGTTCATCACAGACAGCAACAATAGTGAAGGACACAGCGTTGCTCCTTGTGGCAGCAGCATGCCACTCTGGACTCTGATCTGAGCAAGTCCCCTCGGCCAGCATCGGCTCCCCGAATCCTCCCTGCCAGCACTGACTTCTCCCTGCTTGCACTGATTCCTTCCTTGCTTCCATCGGCGCATTCAACCAGCGGTGTGGCCTGTAAACCCGGGTACAACTGTGGATGTACTTCTTCCGTTCGGACCATGCGCTAAGATTCATATTTTCTTGACTAGCGATATGCCCCTCTTAGGAATCTTGCTCTGTATTTTTTATGCTCGTATTGCTGGAGAAGAATTTCTACCCCCTCGCTGCCGATTATACCTCTCTTGTTCAGGCTAATTTAATATAATAATCATTCTATTCTTCTTTCTCCTTTGCTCTAATACTTTTTTTTCTCGCTAATCTTATACTGCTGTCAGATCAGCACTGCTAGGATAGTAGATCCCTCTAACTGCCCTTTCCTTTGTGGTCTGCCCTGCCCTGCTAGGTCTTGGCTGTGCTTGCTACTTTTCATGTGCAGTTCTTTTTTCTTTCTTTTTCCTCTATGGATTTTTGTCTTTGCATTTTCATTTCCTGTTATTCTGTTTCTATGGTCATTCTTTCTTTCCAGTCAGTTTCCTCCTTAGTAACATTTAACGCTCTGCAGTTTGCTCGCTCCGGCCCAGGTCATCTGGCGAGGCCAGCAACGCAAAACTTTTAAAAAATCAAAAATATATTAAGAGCTATTAATATGGTCGCTAGTATGGTGCACTTCAGGGCATAGGATGCAAGTGGGTACGAAGGTATGCAGATATAAGGATATTACTCCCTCTTTTCTATATCTTCATATAGATAATGACAATTAAGTTTCTTTCCTTTCTTTTCGATTTCAAGCCCTGTAGATAGGTTTATGACAGGTTTTCTACCCTGTCCTCATACCCTTATAGCCTTCGTTTGTTATTGTCTTTGTCGCCGTTCAGCACGTTTGAGTTATTAGAGCCTTTGCTTGTTGCTTGGCCGTTAGTTTTCTCTATGCGACTGCGCTCCAATTCTAATTTATTACATTACTTATAGAAAAAATAAATTACGACTAATATGATATAAGCAATATATTGAATCAGAACTAGGTCGCCGTCGCACAAAAGAACGGACATCCCAGCAATGGGCAAGGGCTCGTGCAACCCAAGCGTGCCTGTGTAAACTAACGACAGGAAGCGAAGGCCACACGAAAAACCTGCCGTAGACCTGTCCGGAGGTTTCAAAATCGAAAAGACAAGAGAAGGATGTCCATTATTACTATCTATCCGAACAAATTGAAAAGGGGTGGTATCCTTATAGTTGCATAAAGACTTAAGACCCTCTTCGATCTATATTCAGCCAGGAGGTAGCCAGTGTTACTCAGCATATATTTATTGAGAATACATATTTCATGAATAAAAAAATATTCATAAGGTGGGGATGCTCATAAGGGGGTGCTTTGACTTATCTGCTGAAAGATAAGAGTTATCTATCTATAGAAGAGATAAGGGAGCCCCAATTCCTAGTAGATTTCCTCGAGAATTCACCGGAGTCCCTTGTGAATTCACCAGAGAAATCCCTTATGAATTCACTATTTTCTCCAAAAATACCCCAGGAGTTCACCACAGGAATCCACCAGGAATTCCCCAGAACTTTACCATGATGAAGAACCAGGAACCTTCCAAGGAATCTCCCAAGAACTAGGGGAATACACCAGGGCTGCGCTAGGGAAACTCCACGATATTCCCTGGGGGGTAATGCCGGTGCACCAATCCTACAATAGGATGGGAATCCTATAGTGGGACGAGAATCCTATAATGGGACGAGAATCCTAAAATGTGATCTGATGGTCTTTGTGGAGACATGTTGAGGTGTTGCTTTGTGATATACCGTCCCCCCTTAGCTGGGGGTAGTAGCACGGTGAGCAATGCAAGGTGACCACGTCGACAACTTCTGCTCAATGCCCGGAGTTTTCTCGCCTCTCACAATTCAAAAGCCTCGTATCTCCTTTTGTTTTGTCTGTGCTATAGTGGATCTAGTGGTGCGCTACTACTCGAGCGGGGGGGGGGGGACTGTATATATGCCTTGGGGTATTCGTGCCTTAAGATTCGCCTTTTGGGCACAGGCTTGGCATACTTTCGCAGAGCACTTTACTACAACGTTTAAGAGGAAGAGAAAAATGTCTGGAACCGGAAGTTCAAGAGCTATGGCGGATGAAGATGACTGGCACCGCATGTCTGATCAAGAGATGCGGAAACGGACTCAGAACCGGCTAGCACAGAGAAAACACCGTTTGTTCTATCCTCCTTAATCATTTGTTGTTAGCTTCTGGCTGATCTATCTCAAGGACGAGTCACAAGCACAAAGCTCAGATTACTGGAGCAACTGGTCGGACGACTAGAAGACTCCTCGCTGTCGACATTGCAACCCTCTCTGGCGGCTGCTTTCCCTCGGAACACTTCCACACCAGCAACTAGCGATTTGGCGGATTCAAGACCCGATATGTTCCACTTGGCGTCCTTAAATGGATCGGGTGTAAAGGATGTTGCTGCTGCTGCTTCTTCGGTTGGCTATGCTTCCGCTTGCATGTCTCGTCACCACTGCACGAATGACGTGGCAGCTGGTGCAAGTATGACAGTGGACCCAAGTCTGCCGATCCGGCGCACTTCAACTTTGGCAGATGGCGCTCCTCGCCAGGAGAGCGTTGGAGATAGGCCTTTAGCATCTGATGCAAGCAATTTCCCAGGACAGAGCTATTTTCAGGCTCCAGGCATGGCGAACGAGATCCAGCACAGCGACCACCATGGATTGGCGGGCCTGGGTCGATACCCTGACCAGCAAAATCACACAATCGACTGCCACGATTCATCATCATCGACCTTTTCAGATTTCAGGCTCGACCAGGACAGTGCCTCGCAGTTCAGTGTCTTACACAGCAACACCTCCAGGTCGTCGATAGAGCAGATGCATCGCTGTCCCTCGTCTACCGCGCCGTCGTCCCACGACGATCTGCTACACAGAAGAGACAGCTCAGTCGATGCATTGGCAACGCTTGGCTCACGGATCGAAAGTGCCATTGAAGCCATCCGTCCCCTCGGCTTCGACAGCATTGATGAGTTGGCTGCTCAGTATTACACCGCCGACATGCAAGATCGACCTGTTCTTGCGCATACACAACGACTTTCCCGTCGTCGTGGTCTCACCCGTGTACTCACCTCCATCCGAGAACAGGTCAGAGATCACTGGACAGATTGGGAGGCACAGGGTTACCGAGAAGAAATCTTACGGACAGCCGAAGCAGTGCTCAACGATGAGTTTTCTCAATTTTCCAAGGCCTATGCAAGAAGCAGCAGCAGGCCGGGAGGAACAACAGCAGAGCTGAAACGCTTGTTTCAAAACGAGGTGAGAGGACAGCGCGCTGGATGCTCTAGCGCAGAAAGATACTGATCATTCTTAGTTGCCCAACTTATACAGCCTCTTGGGCGTGCTCAGCTTGTCCGCGCAGCAGCAGGGCAACGAAGATCACACTGCAGCAACTGTTCACGCGATCAGCATGCTCTTACATGGCTCTAGCAAGACTATGCTTCACTTGATGTGAGCGACAGGGCTGGCGCAGGTCAGACGACTGATGAAATTGTTTCCGAAGACGGCAAGAGCGTGGAAGACCTGCCTGCGATGCCTCAAGAGCACATCGATCAGGACCTACCGATAACTGCCGCCGTAAGAGGCGGCAACTGCCATCACTTTCGCTGGGCTCTGTCCCTACTGCCGACATTACTACCTCGAGTCAACGTCGACCTGCCCGGTCCCAGAAACGGATTTTATAACTCGATATTTGGCGCTTGTATCCAGAGACATCAAGCCTCGAAGGTATCTAAAGTCTAAGAGCTATCTAAGAAAAAGAATATATACAATTATATATACTCTATTGACTCCATTGTCTCTTACGAGGGCTAAGAGATTGCCAAACCTCTTCAGCCTTCTCTGCTGTAGCACGCTTGGGAAATCTAGATGAACACGTCCGACGTACAGACTGAGTTACAGGCTGAAGCTGAGATAAGGTATCTCGCACTCTGATTTGAGCCTCCCTCACAGCATAATAAGCTTCCTTATCCCCAAAGTGAAGATTCCATATCATACGAGCTGTACGATCACGGTATAGGCCTGTTCGAGCTAGAGCCATCTCCCGTGCAAGAATAGAGCCAGAGACTCAGTTGAACCTAGAGGCTAGTATCGGGACTGTTATGAGGCCTAGATGCTTCTTCTAGTAGGATACCTACGAGTATTGCCTTCTGCAACTCAGGGCGAGGCTGCCAATGAGAGGCCGATGGTGGCACACGTCGTTCAAACGCTGGAGGATCTCATCTGGTCGATGCCTCATCCCTCCTTGGTCTGGATCTTGTTTGAATGGGTAATGGAAGACCATTAATCTTTGTGAAGAGGCCACAACAAGGATGATTATCGCGAGGTAGTCGCTGCTTACGCGTGGCTGCGGTGCCTCTGTCTTGAGGAGAAAATTGAAGATTGCCCCATAGTAATCTTCTTGTGTCTCGTTCCGAGTAAAGCAGAAGCCGGCAGAAAAGAGGATCTGTAGATGGGTACAGCCGAGTATGTGTAATAGTGGAAGCTTGTAGTTTTGCTTCGGTACGTACATTCCATCAAGAGAACGTCGGGGTTTGAAAGCAGGAGCTCAATTTGGTTTTTATGGGTAAGGAAGAGACTGTGAACGCGATTCTGCGTGTCTTTCTTGACAAGGAAAGCACATTCTGGCTTAGGCAGTCTATCTATTAAATTAATGTCTCAATTGGACTCCTTCTATTCCGATGCTTCCCTCGAACCGAGTTCAGATCATTACGAATATCTTGGGCAGAGAAAAGAGCGTCAGGGTCCTCGATTTGAATTGCAGCCGTTATTAATATCAGTCGTGCCCCAGCAAGTGTCATTGACTGGATTATGTTTTTCTGCGCTGGTGTACGTTAACGATAGAGATTATGCGCGCTGAGATTGAGTGATCGGGAATGATTATGCTTCATATCTCGAATCTCAAGCTTACACTGGTGTTACGCTCAGACGTGACAGTCTCGTGAGAACGTGCTGTAATTTTCAGGCGACTAGCCCAAGTGCTGACCAATGAGAGCATTCTGGCAGAGGACCCTGTTGATGGAGATCAGGCCATTCGCTTGTTCCGAGTGGGTGGCTCTGGCTCGCTGTACTTAACGTGGGCTCCGCCGTTCGGCGTACATCGTGGGGCAGTCTGCTTCACGCTTCATACACTTGACTGCACAAAGTCCGTTATTCGACCAGCAGATACTTTACACCGCCGCCCTTTATATATGTGTAACCAGGGATTGAACTACGGAGTATTCTTCACACGATCGAAGTCCGTGAATCACAACGAGCATTGTGAAAGCCCCGCCAGGTGAATGGCGATCATGGCCAGTCTCAACGATCGACTTAGTGCACCCGAAGAAGCCTTCGAATTCCTGCAAAAAAAATTAGCAAGATAACAGCAACACTAACGACGTGATT
The DNA here is from genome assembly GCA_014849355.1 of Cryphonectria radicalis. NCBI lineage: Eukaryota > Fungi > Ascomycota > Sordariomycetes > Diaporthales > Cryphonectriaceae > Cryphonectria > Cryphonectria radicalis. Next base: position 287,830 of record JACWQW010000017.1, read on the forward strand.
CGATGAAAGTATTGCCGAGATGCTTCTGTACCGAAATGCAAATGCTTGAGCTCTAGGCGGTGATGGGCAGCCAAGCCTTTTGCTCCATTGTGCTACACGAAAGCAATATAATGGAACACTTATTCATATGGCAGGGAATGCCAGTTGAGTCTGTCGACCGTGAATGACACTTCACTACTCCGCTTTGGCTAACGATACGAGCCTTATGAAACTTCTACTTGATGCTGGCGTTGACTCGATAGACGTCCCGGTCAATTGAACGACTAGTCGTTGCAGAATGGAGTCGACCGCGGATTACTCTTTTCCGTCGGCAATTGGCAATGCATTGGGTCTCACGCCGCTGCACTTCGCTGTCCCCACCTCAGATCAGAAAAAAAAAGCTATTCAGGTGCACATGCGGAGGCCGTCATTGAAAAACACCTATCAATCACAAGCCTTGCGACTGCACGAGCTCATAATAAGCGCCCTGCATCTTCAACAACTCCGTATGGGACCCCTGCTCGACCAACCTGCCTTTGTCGAGGACGTAGATAATGTCAGCGTGCTGTACGGTAGACAGTCTGTGAGCGATGGCGACGGTCGTGCGGCCTCGGCTCGTCGCGTTCAGCGCGTCCTGCACGAGTTTTTCGCTGTCGCTGTCGAGTGCGGCCGTGGCCTCGTCGAGGAGGAGGATGGGGGAGGCGCGCAGGAGAGCGCGGGCGATGGTTAGACGTTGCTTCTGGCCGCCGGAGAGCATGCTGCCTCGCGAGCCGACGTCGGTCTCGAAGCCGTCGGGGAGGCTGGTGATGAAGGAGTAGATGTTTGCGTCTCGGCAGCTGGCGAGAATCTGCTCTTCGCTTAAGGGTTTGTGTGGGTCCTGGCCGACCAGCAGGTTCTCACGGATCGTGCCGGAGTAAACGGCGGGTTCCTGGCTGACGAGCGACATCATCTGCCTGTAGCTGTTGAGATTAAGGTCCATGATGTCGCGGCCGTCTAGCGTGATATGGCCGTGAGTCGGATCGTAAAATCGCTCGAGTAGGCCGAGAATCGTGCTCTTGCCGCTGCCGCTTGCGCCGACGAGTGCGACGAACTTGCCGGCTGGGATGTCGAGGCTGATGTCGCGCAGCACTGTCGTGTCGGGTCTCGATGGATAGGCGAATGACACACCTTCGAGTTTCAGGTGGCCTTCACAGCTCTCCCTTGCCACCTGTGCACCCGATTGGTTCCAGGAGTCGATTTCCGGCGTCCTGTCGAACAGCTGCTTCAGGTCACAAGCCGCGTGTGCTGCCTTGCCCATATTTGGAGCAAAGTTGAAGAGCGCGCCAGCGACTGCGGCTCCCCAGATCAGGCCGATGAGGCAGATGTAGTACTGTGTCAAGGTATACTCGCCACTGGCGAGCAGACCACTTCCGTACCAGAACACGAGCGCCGAGGCGAGAAAGTTGATGGCTTGAGAGGCCGCGTAAAGCGCCGAGGTGCGCAGGATGGGCGGCAGGGATTTGGAAGCCTGCTCTGCCTGTATCGCTCGATACTCATCGAGTACGTGATTCTCGAGTCCCGCAGAGGCGACGGTCCGAATTGCGCCGACGACCTCGCTGGCATAGGCAGCTGCCCTTTCGCCGGCGAGGCGAATCTTGCTGTCAAAGACCACGATGACCTTCAGACGCACCCAGCCCAATCCAGCCAACAACGGCATGACAGCGATGCAGACGAGCGAGAGCTTCCATCCGATAGCCAAGCACAGCACAAGGGCGAGGACAATGGTGGAGGTGAAAGTGATGATGCTGCCGATGACGATCCCGCTCAATCCGGTGAGGTCGGTGGCGCTGCTGCTGAGCTTCGATGCCATGCGACCCAGATCGTGGGCCTTGTCGTCAAAGTAGCCGATGTTCTGACGCAGGATACTTCTCAGCGTCGCGTCGCGAACACGACGAGCGAGTCGCTCGGTCGAGACAGCGAAGAAGATGCCGTTGGAAAGGCCGACTATGAAGGCATAGATGCCCGTCACCGTGAATATCAGGGCCCAGAAGTTGGTTCCACTGACCATCTCTCCGGTGTCCGTCAGCGAGAATACGTCAAGTGTCTTGGCATACCAGATAGCCGGGATGATGAGGGTGACGCTGGCCAAGGCAGACGTGATGAGCCCGCCGGAGAGGAACCATCGTTCCGGTCGATTGAGATTGAGGATGATGCGCATCGCAAGCCAGACTGACGGTTTGGACTCTTTCGCTTTCACTAGCTCACTCTCCGTCGCCAAGATGGTCCCCGATCTTTCGTGGCCCTTCTCGTCGACGTTGGAGTTTGCATCATCAAATCCGCCTCCCTCGATGGTCTCTGACTGCGCATTCTCATCTGTTTTGGAGCCAAGATTGCCGGTATGTGCTGCAGCGTCCAACACTTGCTGCTTACTGACGAGGTTCGCATAAAGGCCGGCTTGGGCGAGCAGATCGCCATGCGTCCCCTGTTCGATGACCTTTCCAGCCTGCATCACGATAATCTTATCTGCATTGCGGATGGTGGAAAGACGGTGTGCAACGATGATCGTCGTTCTGTTCTTGGCCGCGTTGTCCAGAGCTTTCTGGATGATCTTCTCGGAGCGTGTATCTAGTGCAGATGTGGCTTCATCCAACAAAAGTATCTTAGGGTCTGAGATGACTGCACGGGCGATTGCAATGCGCTGGCGCTGTCCGCCTGAGAGTGAGTGCCCCTTCTCGCCAATCTCGGTGTCGTAGCCGTTGGGAAGCGCCATGATGAAATCGTGGGCGTAAGCCATCTTCGCAGCCGCAAGCACGCGCTCCTTGATCTGTTCAGGAGTTCCAGCTGATAGTCCAGAGTTTACTAAGCCATGACGGATGTTCTCAAAGATCGTCGTGCTGAACAGGATTGGTTCTTGGCCGACATAAGCCATCTGGCTTCGTAACCACTGTAGGTTCAAGTCTTTTAACTCAACCCCATCGAGGCGTATAGACCCTGCCGTCGGTTCGTAGAATCGTTCAAGCAAGTTGATAATGGTACTCTTGCCACAGCCCGAGAGGCCGACCAGCGCAGTGGTCTTGAGAACAGGTATCGAGATGTTTACTCCTTTCAAAGCTTTGATCTGCCTTCGAGAGGGGTAGATGACTTCCACATCCTGGAGCTCTATGTCTCCCTTGGCTGCACCAGGAACTCTTCCGGTGCCGGCAAAGGGGTCCAGTGGCGATTTCCTCTCTATGATCTTGAATGTAGCACTCACGCTGGTAATGCTGGACACGAAGCTCTCTATAAGCGGAATGACGCGGACCATGGCAAAAGCTCCATTGACAATGATGGTAGTGGTGGTGACAACGGCCGAGACGCTGGCCTCCCCTCTGCTGAGAAAGATGGCACCGGCGTAGAATCCGAGGGCATAGGCGAAGCAGGGCATGGCACTCGACCAGCCGAGCGCCAAGGCCAAATAGTACCGAGACCTGATTCCAGACTTCTCGGCACTGCCCAGGAAGGTATTGTACTTGTCGGCCAGCTGCTTCTGGCTGTTATAAGCTGCAACATGCCTGATGTTTGCGATGGCCTCTTGAGCGATACTGAAGCCGATCGAGTAGAACTCCTTGGAGATCTTCCCGTTCTTGACGGCAAAGCGTGTGTTGGTGGAGGTCACGATGATCATGGCGACCAGGACGCTGCACAGGATCAGAGCCAGCAAGGGGCACATGATGAAGGCAATAATGAAGGCGGACAGGAAGTTGGCAGCGGCAGTCAGGGCCAGAGACAGCTTACTCGTCAGAGCCTCCTGGATCTCGGTCATGTCGGAGGTGATGTGGGTCGTCAGCTGGCCGATACTGATCGTGTCGAAGAAGCTCATGTTCTGGCGGACGATGGCCTCGAGATACTCCCTGCGCAGCCGACGCACGATCCTCTCGCCGGACCAGTAGAAGCCAACCGTGCTGATGTATACGAAGATGAACTCAGCAATGGCGAGGTAGACATAGTAGAGCGCAAATCGTTCGGTGCTGGCGCGAAGTGCCGCTTCCGACACGGATCCGTTGGCGAAACCAGTGAAAGATCCAGTTAGCTGGCCAAAGATGACCTATACGTGTCTTGGTCAGTCTCTAGGTTTTTTTTGGTGGGGGGGGGGGGGTTCCCTTTTATGCTCTCATGGACAAAAGACAGAAAACAGTGCCTGGGGGAGGACTAACGACTATGAATGGGTTCGCAGCTCCCGCCACAAGGCCCGACAACGAACTAAACACAATGACGAGTCTATCCCATCTTGTAGCATACGACCACAGACTCGGTTTCACCTGTCCGTCAATAGCTTGAAGTCCATGTAGCTGACGGTCGAGGATGACTTCCTTGTTATGCTCGATCACCTTTCCGTCCGACAGCCGTGCCGGCGGATCTGAATGCATGGTGTAGGCACTTGGAAGATAATGATGATTATTGCATTGCCTTGCCGTATTACATCCTTGCCGGGCACCAAGAACATATTTAAGTGGTCGCGCGAAAGTAGAGCAGAGGAGCGGTGAAGTGAGAGGACTTTTAATGCTGACTAGGAAATCATCGCCGAACCTGGATGCGCGTAACGTGTGACATGCGTACTGTAACTGTCAGATGAGATTACACTAACGCGATCTTATTATTATATATATATCTGATTATTATACACCTAATTCAAATATGGTACTAAAGCTGAGAATCTTGCAAAAACTATAATTTGAAAAGAGAAATAAATTAATATTATTTTGTTGAAATTTAAAAATTCACTATTTCGAAGTTTTATTATTTTAAATCTCTAATTATACTATTATCTATTATAAAAAATATAAGTTTTAGTATGAAGTTTATATATTTGAAAAAGTTAATCAATCAAAAATACAATTACAATATAATTTATAAAGTATGTTTGAAGAATTTTTAGATTCAAAATTCGATACCTTAGTATATATTATTTTCAAGCTAAACAAAAATTTCAAAAACAATTTTTATTGAAGTTCTCTTATTAGCACAAGTAATAGTTAGTAAACGATCTTAAATTCTTTTCTTAAAACTTTAAATCAAGAAAATATTATATAAAATATTATTTAAAACCCCTTTTTATGAAAAGTTTAACGTTATAGATAATAATATAAAAATACATAGTATAGTCACAGAAAAATTACAAGTTTGAGAAAGTATATTAGGTAAAATTATGCTAAAGTAATCTTAATATTATGTGTGTATCTTGTCTAGGAATACCAGCTTGTCTTCCCCAATGGCCAAAGCACCTTCGTCTTACAGCCTCCAGTGCAGCATGACGGAGAGGTGGATTAATCCTCGTCTGACAGGACCAGGGAGTGAACCCCGCAAAGACTGTAATTTAGAATCTGACAGCAACTTACTCAGTCTGACTACCGTCTTAGTCATTGCATTTCTTTTAGGGACCACATACACAAGCACATAGGTACACACAACAGACGAAAGAAAGTACCTTGCCATCCGTGCTCACTCAATCTTCGCCTTACGGTTGCGTAGGTGACACTCACACACATGCCGCTTCGTTTGATCGTTCTCTCTTGTGCATGAGGATTTCCTTTGGGCGCCACAATTCCGGGCCATAATTTATCATGGAAATCAAGGCAAGGGAGCCGAAGAGGATGACAACAGTGTGTTGATGGGACGTCCAGGGGCCAAAGCTCAAAAAGCGCGGTGAGCAGGCAGCTGGATAACACTTGACGGGAGACCAGACTTTGTTGTGAGACTGTCGATTATTGGCCTCTCTACCCTGGCGCTTGCTGGCCTTGCAGCAGACTTCTGCATACCTCATGCACCTCCACTCGCCTGTCTTGGCCTCTTGCATCCAATAATTCGTAGCGACTCGATAACAGGCACTGGCTGCAACATTGCACCCGGTGGGTCAGCATCCTTTGCCAGCCATCGAGTGGTTTCCTACACCACGGTGACACCAAGCCTCATGCGAGCACGGTCCATCGGCCTGAGAAATTGTAGCTATACCCGGCTCACCGCCGACCGGGCGCCCTTGCTTGGCCTTCGTGGGCAGGCTAACAGAGGCCCCCCCCCCCCGCCCCCCCGACAAACTCGGGCCATAGGAGCATGGCTTTCCAGTGTGCGGTGGTCGCTGTTGCCATATCCTAGACCAATCCTGCCTCGGACTGCTTATCAATTCAAAAGACGGTAGCGCACGCGGTTTAGGTGCACCGCAGTCAGGGTTGATGCAGGGACGCTCGCAGTTGTCGGTCCGTCTATCGTTCATAATCCTAGGGCAGCTAACCGCAAAGTCACGCAACTGCAAAGTCACAAATTCCAAAGTGCCGCACTATCTTGCCACCTTGCTATGGGGAAGTTGCAGCGGGATCTGGGACACGGAGTGCAGCTGATCTGTCGAGGAGATTTCTCTCATTTGCAGGAACACGGTTTTGGAGGAAGCATCTCGGCGCGTCGAAGTCACCGTCTCCGTCACGTACTGGCCCCCTGATCGCATTAGATGTAATCACACTATACGCAACGGCCAAGACTGACATCATTCTACTCTTACTTTTACTTACATATGTAATTCACTGCGGGCGCTGCGCAATCGAGTTCATGTCTATGTTCATGTTTATACTTGGCGTTGCGGATACGTGAATGAGTTGTCCCACGAGCATCAGCCATCCTGTTACGCCAGAAGGAAAGATGCCCCCTCAGCTGCAGAATCTTTTGCTTGGTCGCAAAAGGGTGTAGTTATGCGCTCTTGGTGATGCTGTAGACTCTATTTGACGAGAAGCTGGGGGGAAAATGTAGCAGTCTGGCACTTATGTCACTGCACTGCAGGAGGACACTGAGGATTCAGCTTGGACGTCGATCCCTCTGTGCTTATGGAGATGAAGCGAGGCAGCTGCCGTCAAGTCTCGATATACTACCGATACTGATATTACCCAACGAAGAGCCCTCTAGGCCTAAGAGTACTCTATCCTGAGCTCTTTCCTGGCCTCTGTCGCCAAGTCCAGGAGATGTGCTCTACTCTCCCTCGAGAAGACGTGTAGGTAAGCCACGAACTTATTCACACCGGTCGAGGGATGGGGCACCTTATCACCCTTTTTAGCGAACGTGAGATGCTTGGACAGATGCTTAGCGATATCCGGCCGCCTTAGGGCTAACTCCTCCGTCACATTGCCCGATTCCCAGATACCCTTCTTTGGCTTGTCAAATGCAGCCAGGACCCATACCTTATCAGCATGGTACTGGGCGCCGCCGCGATAGGGTTGGGACAGGGCACGAGCACGATCTGAGGCATTGCGCAGTTTAGTAATAAGCAGCAGAGCCCAATAGTCGACGCCCCATGTGGTCTTGATGATATCGCAGGTGTCGAGCCCTGGGGGACGGGTATTGATCTCAACAAGCCAGGATACTGCAGGCTTGCTGTTGTCGATTTGGCGAGGCGCCATTTCGGGAACGCCAGATGCCTTAAAGCGCCACTCCATCGTCGAGTTATCAATACGGGCTTCGCAGTGATAAATGCCGTTACGGAAGCCGAGCCGTGTAATGCTCTGCAGGACGGAACTATAGACAGCTTGCTGTTCGGCCTCGGGCAGCTGGGATGGAAGTAGGTAGTCTAGTTCACCGAAGGAATCTGATCCATTCTCTGCGCTCTTAGGGTTTTCATCCCCGATTTCTGTTCTACATTAGCCTTTGTGAATAATAGGGATAGAGGAAAATGCATACCCCAGAAAAGCACTTCGCCATTATACATAACAAAGTTAATATCGACTTCTGGGCCATCGCAGTAATGCTCCATCACGAATTCAGTGCCGTGTCGATCGGATCTCATCTGAGGAGCAGCCTCCTCCAGCTGCTGGATGTTGTCAACCTTGAAAACAAGCTCTGAAGCCCAGCCTCGGCAAGGCTTGATAATGATAGGCCACGGCACATCTTCTGTTCTCGCAATATGTAGTGCTTCTTGTACATTTGACGCTATGAAGGACTTCCGGCCTTCAAAGATACTTGTCTTGAACTTGTTCGTGGCGATTTCATAAGCAGAGATAGGCTCGCAAGGCAAGCCCAGCTCTTCCGCGGCGGTAGAGACAGCGATATGATAGCTTTCATAGGTCGTGACGATCCCGTCGATTGGCCGGCCGGAGTCTTTAGCGTATTGCTTGACAGCAGCGACGATCCTTGCTGGAAACCCGGCATCATATCCGCACTCCACAGGGATGAACGCCTTGCACCAGTGGGCGAATTCGGGACGCCGCTGAAGATCGTGACCTTCGACTGCCAGAACGACGATATCAATCCCCAGCGATTCCCCGGCTTCGTACAGTTGCGCTGAACAAGCTCCTTCAAACGGAAACGTCTCCCCGCCCTCGACGATGACTATGGTCTGCCGCTCCAGACCAGCGGCTAGGAGAGGCATACACAATCGGTTGTCCAGTTCCTTCTCGAGAAAAGCGAAGACCTCCTCAGTGCCTGTGCTTGAATCATTGCGCAGGCAAATAGCACCGGCAGAACCTTTGAGAAGGGCAGCAAGACTCGTCGACGTAGTCCACTCTTCATTGGTGAAAAGCTGGAGAGGCTGTGCGAGCGCGATTGTCTTCTCGACATGCTCGGCGTCGTGCATGCGTTCGGGAAGAATGTTCGAGCGTATGATGTTGCCATTTCCTCGCGGGGCTACCAGCTTGACAGCCCGAGTAGCTGTGATGCTCGCCTCTAGCGTTTTAAGAAGGAACTCGAAGTTGAGACGTCCGAGATCGCTAGACTGAATTTCGCTTCCGCTTCCGCTTCCACTTCCTCCGTCCGGCCGCAGAGAGATGCACAAGTCAGTACCGCGCAGGGTGAAAGCAGCAGGTGCCTCAATCAGCTCGAAGATCACATCCGCTGACTGGAACAATCGCTGCCCAGCGGCCGCCTTGGACTCCTCGTCGATAACTTTATACGAGACCTTCCACGATGCCTCAGGCCCATTGGCATGCTGAACAATAATCTGAGCACTCATGATTTTCAAAAACGATGGATAATGGTAGGAAAAAGGACGTCGAAAGGGGGCACAGTTGCACAAGAGGAGTACAATTGCGCAAGAAAAGCACAAGACCGACGGGAGGGAGGTGTAATAAGAGTCGGAGCGACGTAGGAGACCGCCAGAAGTGGTACCAGATCTCTCGTGAGATGTAAAATACGACCCCTCCCACGGCATGCGGGATGCGCATTGCAATCACCCTTCAGCACACCTTCCTTATAGGGCATAGCCTACATTTCTCGCTCTTGTCAACCATGTTTAGTGCTCAGCTAGGATAAACCAACCAGAAGATGGCGATCGAACGAAGATCTGTTCCTAACTTGTGTGGGATTGGAATCTAGATTCTGACATGTAGATCCAGGTAAGTGGCCCCCGTCTGACTGCTATGTATCCGCCCGTCAGCAATTCTGACTCTCCTGGGCCTGTAAGCCAGGCAGAGTCACAATGATATTAGTTGGAAAAGGCTGTCTGATTCAATGGCTGCCCGTGCACCGCCGGCGCCATGCTAGTAGTGGATTGTTGGCGTCGTGTGACAATAGTTATTTTATATATTTTAAATCGAATTAAATATATATTTTATGCTCTACAAATGTATTTTTATATTCCGAAATATAATAATATAAATAAAATATACAAATGCTAAAATATAATTTTAATTAATTTTTTATGTTTTTATTATTTATTCAGAGATTTATTCATGGAATAAAAAATATAATAAATGTTATACTATGTATATAAGCTGAATTATCTCTATCGACCTTAATAATATAAAGGTGAAATCTTCCGAAATAACTTAATTATTTCGTCAACAGATAAAATAGCCTCGGTTACGTGTAAATGATCTATGTATTGACTAGGATGTAGGATAGTAAGTCAGAAAATGTACGAGCTAGTCTAAGGAGAACTGTTCTCCACGTTTCTCTAAAGAACAGTAATATTTCGATACAAGTCGGTATAGGAGAAATCAATCCTTGAACATTCTAGAAATACACCATTGCATGCCCCATTTGCCATTATTTCTAGCCTGACCGCGTCGAAGTCGTCGCACAAAATCGCTCTAACTCCATCTCAAACCTGTATCCTTTATCCCGAAAATTCGAGGAAATTCACCGGACCTCATCTTGTGCGCGAGTATCCTACTCCGTGTCATCATGTCATGCAGGATTGTTGTCAAGTCTCCTGATGGATCTGAAGCATCTTGGAAGGCATCTTGGAAGGTAGCAGCATCGGCGGCTGTGCAGACAGGCCAGTCGTTCCAGTCTTCAGATGTCACCTTCCAGAGAGACTCGGTCCCCACCAATCTCGCATTACGCCATAGCAGTTCACTCGTCTACTTAGAATCCGCAGAAGGAGATCGAACTGAGCTCCAGGCGGCAGATCTTGGCCATCCCAAGGCACTTGACTTCCTCCTCGACACGCTCGAAGCAACACCTCAAGCGACACCTCAGAGAGGACAGGAGGATCGGACAGCCATCAAACTGGTGGCGCCGGTCGACAAGGGCAACATCATCCGAGCGGACATCCTCCGCCAGCGCATGCAGGACCTCGAATACATCGAGAAGACAGCAACCTTCGCCCACCCTCTACAGCAGTACGATGGTCAGAGATGGACCACTACGACCGATCTCGTCACTCTGATCAGAAGCTCGGCCGGAGCCATCCGGCTGTGTGCTACACCATCCACCACGCGCACGGTGGATGAAGCTCTTCTTACTCTCGAAAGCGAGCTACACAACCGACTGCCCAGCCCTCTGGCGATCCCTGGTCTCCGCCGGCGCACCTTGGCCTTCCTGGAAGGGAGCGAGCTCCTTCCGAACACGGGAGGCTGTGCCACGCAGTTCTACAGTGCGGCAGAATCGCTAGGCATCGATGTGGTTGTCCTTGGCGTCCAGGGTCACTGGCTGCAGGGTGCCGAGTATAGTCATTGGCGCAAGGCATTTATACCGATCGCCTTCGGTCACGATACCGACTTTCCATCAAGGATCGTCGCTGCCGTGAGAAAGTATCCCAAGCCTGTCGAGGCTATTCTCACTTGCTTTGATAGTTATCATGTCGCCGTCTCCAAGGCTGCTGTCGAGCTTGGTCTACCCCACGAGCCTACTGCCGCCTACGAGATAGCAACTGACAAATTCAAGCTCAGTGCTTTCGAAGGACGTAAGTCTTTCAGGGCTGCTAGTGTCGAAGATACTATAAAGATTACACAGACTGAAGATCTTTCATGGCCTGTTATCATTAAGCCTTGTCGCGGTTGGGGTTCAGAATTAGTCTTTCGGGTCGATAACATCGAACAGCTAGCAATAATAGCTGAACGAATGAATTCGGCCAATCACGGGACCGATTTCGTTATAGAACCATATTGCGATGGTCCGGAGGTCGATATCAACTTTGCTATATATGATGGCGAGGTTCTCTTTTGGGGTCCGCTCTTATTGCCCTTTCTCTACTCTCCAGATCAGAAGCTAACACTTAGTAGAGATTGGAGACGAGAATCCTAAAAGCGCGGAGATTGGCTCTGATTCCTTTCACGAATTAGACTGCGTCTCGCCCTCAGAACTCCCTGAACAAGAGCAGCATCTACTCCGGGACTCGATTGCGAATAGCCTGCTCAAGCTTGGATTTCGCAACGGAATCTATCACTGTGAAGCTCGTGTGGATAACTCGAGCTGTGAATGGCGCAGCACTGAGTCTGGCTCACCTACCCTAGTTCCGCGCTTAAAACCATATACCAAACCCCCCTCCACCTTCCTCATGGATTGCAACATCCGGCCTCCGGGTCTTAACTCAAGCGATATTATTGAGACAACATGGGGCGTCGATTACTGGGCACTACTGATCGCCATTCCCCTGCGCGAGTCGGGGCGAGTCCGGGCTCTGGCTCAGCCGTACCGTCGGGGCCCGCAGTACTTCGCCGATATGATCTTCGTCTCAGCCGTATTCGATAAGTCGAAGAAGGGGATCTGGGAGTCTGGTAATATTACAGAGGACCTGGTGCAGCGCCGCCCAGACCTAGCGAAGTATATCTCAAAGGCCCTGACCTATAAGAAGAAGGGGGATAGGATACCGCACCCGTCGACCGGCACGAACACTTTTGTTGGATATCTTAACATCTTCTCGCGTGAGAGCAGGGAGCATGTGCTGAACGTTGCAACGGAGGTGAGGAAGGAGATCAGCAATAGCATTCGGATCTCTTAGGGCTCCAAATACATGCTGTCACGAGCTGGGCTTTCATATTCACGAGCTGGGACCCTCTGATTGGCCCAGAGACCCACTGCTCCAGCGCCCTGTGTTTATAAGAGCACTGCTCTTATTATTATTCACTTTCTTTTCGTTTCAATTTCAGAAGATTGTTCAAATACATCTACGTTTGTGCCCACCAACGTTCGCCCTGCTCGTCTCACATACTTTTTGCTGTCAAACCCTAGTCCCAATCTGGTCCCAGCACTTGTCGAAGCCCGGTCAAATCTGTGTCTCGCACGACAATGGCGATACATATGGCCTTTCGAGCTCTGCGCAATTCCCTTCATTCTTTCGTGTCACAACGAAGATCGCTATGTTTACACATCCTATTGACGTGAGTTCACTCTCCTGTAAGACGAGTGTTAGAACGCAGGCTAGCGGCTTGGCATCGCTTTCAGTAGTCACTAAGGGTTACTCAGTTCCGATAGGGACAAATTAAAGAGCCTTCAAAGACTGATCCGTTCTCTCCCTGGCCCTTAGTTATCCCAGCCTCGCCCATATTCCATCTATCAGCTGGCTTAATAGCATAAATGTAAGGAAGATCGAGTAGACAGAACCAAGGCCGGATTACCTCTGTTGTTGCTCTATTAGTTCGAGCTGAGGCAATCTGTTTAGTCCTTCGTACTGTTATTTCTGGATTTCTCTTTAGAAAAGTCCTAATCTATTTATTCCTAGGGCTTGAGGGTCGCCGTGAATATAAAGAATCTTCTGAGCGAAAGACCTTAGTTATGAGTGACTTGGTGGAAGCCCTAGAATTTCCTGAATAAGGATCCATTCAACTAGCTTCTTTTCTTGCGTAATTGAGAGTCTCTGCTGGGTTTTGTTGGCTGTTTTATGCGATTCTGCTCCTTGCAAACGCTTTCGGAGAGTAGTCCTTGGAATGCCCCATTCTCTCGAGGCCACTCGTTGAGAGAGGCTTTTTCTAACAGCCTCAACGGCTTCAGCTAGTTAGAACGCATTTTAAGGCTTCATAATTGTGATATGGAGATTCTGTGAAAAGATGAAGCTGTTCTGATTCAATATGATTGAGAAAAAGTAATAAAAGGAGAGGTGATTGACGAGGCGGTGTGGCTGGCCGGGGTGGGCGGAAACTACCCCCTCGAACTTACGGGCTATTCAAGTGTATATTAAATGAATACTTAGATTGATAACTGAAGAGGTGCATACACTGATTTATCTAATAGTAATGAATGTAAGGTTGTATATCTATCTCTTCAGTCTTGGCTTGTCTGGCTCGCCTTGCGAGCGAGGCGATCTATGGTGTGTAGCTTGTCTGGCTTGAAGTTTGCCTTGCGAGTCTACCGAGCTACCCGTGTTTATAACTTTAATACAAGGCTACATAAGCACCAATTTTACAATAACAACAAAAGCAATGTCACAACTCATATACAATCAGTCAACCCCCTTTATTTTTCTTTAAACCTATAAGGTATTGTTAGTGCGGCAATGCGGCTAATATTAACTATCTTAGCCTGGTGGAGGAAGCGTTTATAAACAGAGCGTTCTTTGCGCAATAGATAGATCGATCAATTATGTGCTACACACTCTTTTATTTCACACCTGATTAGGCAGAAGCGTTGTTTGATGATAGTAAACAACTTATTTGCTTACTGGGAACGCTGTATTCTTGTGATCGTTTATTTTGCTTCTTCAAGCCTCACCCAAAGCACCTAGAGCAAAGAACTTTTGCGACTTCTCTGAACTAAGCTCGCGTTGAATTCTACCACGCAAAATTTCTTGTCTGATCTACATGGCTGTCCCAAGGCTTTCTCAAGCGGTCTGAGTATGGAGATTGCGATAGTGAATCCCACTGGAGATTTCATACGGCAAGTGATCAGTGGTCAAAGATCAGTAGCCCAAGTCCTCAGTGCGAGATTTCGAATTCGGATCAAAGTAAGGTTTCTCGCCTATACCTAGCGCCCGCTTTCCCATGCGAGGTCCAAGGTGATCGTAGTCCCACGTGACGCAGTGGAAGACACTTCGATTATCCCAGATAGCTGAAATTTTATTGGGGAAGACGTTAGCATCGAATACCTACACAGGACGCAGAGAGGCATAGACGAGGAACGGACGCGCGCTTACCGATATCATTCCGGTTGAGCCAACGGATTCTCGCTGTTGTGTCGTGGTTCTTGTAGAGGATGCTGATGATCCAGTCGAGAAGCATCTGACTCTCTTCAGGAGCGAGACCCTTGATCGACTCGGTATTCTGGCCCAGAGCGTAGACGGACTTCCATCCTGTCACGGGGTTCGTCCTGACAACGGGTTGCTCGTGTCGGAACCGCAGACCCGAGTTCCCAGGACAGCCTCGTTCTTCCGCGTAGAGGTTGGGATTGTTTTCTCTCACCATCTTCTCCAATGACTGCCACATAACATTAGTAGGCAGCCAAAGATCTTTTATGATCTGTAAAATGCACATACCGGGCTTCCATTGATACAGGTGAGACTCTCCATGAATTTCTGCATCGGTGCCGACATACGATCGTAGATCTGGGAAAGTGGTTGGTCTCCAGAACACGGACGATCGCACGAGGACTGAGTCTTAACAAAAACTTACATCGCATCCTGAGGCAAACAGTGTGTCTATCCCATCTTATCAGTGCCAAAGTTCGAGGTAAAGGTGATCAAAGGGGCCAAGTACATACCTCCTCCAGTTTCGGGAATCTCAGGCAATATGAAGACTGAATAGTCTCCCGGGACAGCCTCGAAGCCAACGTCGGAGTGCCAGTGGTTGTGAGATTGGCCTTTCTTGCTGTTGTACACTTTCTTACGGTCTTCGGAGCTGACGCAGTTGATGTAGTTGTCCTCTTCCAGCCCTTCTCTGGCACTGTTGAAGAAAGGATGGATGTGGAGCCCGCACTCACTCGGCCGTCCTGTGAGTTCGCCGAGGCGCAAGGCGATCTTTTTCAGCATCTCGGTGTCCACATCATCCTGAGCACGGAATACAACGACACCCCGCTGAGAGACTTTTGGTCCGGACCAGTTAGATACATTAATTCCCATCAATTTCCATCCAGTGGTGTATAAATGATCCCATACTCACCAGTGATAGCCAGATCTCTGATAAGCTCATCTGCGTTCGGCGCGTTCATCCAGTCAACGATCCTAGCCTTTGGGTATTCCCTACCAAGGACTGGTGTGATTTCGGAGAACTCGACACCATCGAGGGCGCCGGTCAACTTCAGCGGGCCCTTGAATCGGGGGTATGGCCCGGTCCCGGTAAGGGTGGCTTCGGGGGGGTCGTCTTCAAGTAACCAGCGCATGGCGACAGATATTTTTCTTATTCTCTTGCTCGATTGCTTAATTGGTCCTGGTCCAGCAAAGGACTACTATGTCTTTCGAAGAAACAGTCTCCTTTTAAATGCTTTGGGGATCAGATCGGTTGTCGGGATCAAGGGAAGTTCAGAGTCTTGGACCCCCAATGAGCATCTTTCTGAGTCACCGCCCTTCTTCCTTGTCTAATTACTCTTGCTTTCAGGACTTAGCATCTTTTTTGTCAATAATTCCCTGCTTTGAGGTGTTCGACTGTCAGCTGCAGATCTTACGACCCTACGTACGAAAGGTAGGGCCAGGACAGGAGCCAATCAGTTGGGAAAGCGAACTTTGCCGTAACTTTGTGATTTGGCCTAAGTAGTCTTGAGTAGTAGTCAACGACGCCACAGCACCCGACTGTTAGTCAGAAAGGAAGTTGATCAAGACTAGCTGCATTCCTCAGGACCAAATGTGTGACAAGAACACACAGTGCACTCAAGCACTATACTGGACTCAGCGACCATGTATGGAAGATCTGGTGACTTACAGTGTTTATCGATTCTGCATTCTGTTTTCTTCGTCAGGGACTTCCCACAGCTTAAATTTGCCCACACTGTCATCCTTTGCTGCGTCAAGTTTGTCATATATGTAATTTTTCTCTTCTGACTGTACCGATGCTGTTCGTGCAGGTCTTACGTAAGTGCGAAAACAACAAGCTGGAGGCTAAATCGAGTTTATCTCCGAGGAGCAGCGAGAGATCTACTCATTTCCAAGCAACAATTGTGTAGATCTCCACACACGTTAGGATCCCTCAGCAACCTCCTCGAGGCCAATCTGTCCGTCTCCTGTCATTGCGAGAAACACCCATCACTCTGCAGTACAGTACACACCGCATGTAGCATGTGCAACCATCGTATGCATATACAATCCTGACCATTCAATGTCACCAAGCATATTGTAGGATTCTCGTCCCATGGCCCTTATCACATCAGGCCTCAAGCACATCATCCTCTTACTAGGTTATCTAATTGTATTCTCTTAAGCGAGCTCTCTTACAAAAGACACTCCTTAATTGTGTATATAGATCGAGTCTTCTACTTATTCAATGGACCATAAGCTACTACATGGACTCTGCACTTTGCAAGATTTAAACTGGCCTATGTCATAACATAGGCCCCTCGTCCTCATTGACCCTTCTCGCAGCAAGCCACACCATCCAGCCCTTCCCTAATCGACTCCTTTCATCCTCGAATCCAGCCTCCCCCCTTTCAACCCTCTTTTCCACCACCATCACCAAAAAAAAAAAAAATCTTGAGCACACGGGTTATGTCATAGTCAACATTCCTACCCCTAGCCTACAGACTGACGAATCTCTCGCGCACACAAACACACACACACACTCTCTTTATTTGCTAGGAGCTGCTACAGCGACGAAAGGAATCACTTAAGACTAAATAACGACACGCAACCATGGCAGAGCCCTCTGTACGGCCTTTCAGGTTCCTCCTTGTGGGTATGTAAAGTCTTGACCCCGTCAATATAGTGCAAAACATTGACATAGGATAGGTATTGGTCCACATGCGAAGAGAACCTTCGTAAAGCATTTTAAAGATCTGAGAGCAGAGGGGCGGGGCGAAATTGCAGCAGCCATCGATATTGATGCCAATCGAGAATCGATGGAGCAGTATGCAGCAGAGCACCTGCCAGACGCTGAGCTCATCCATGTCCCGTTCTTCAGGCAATTTATGCCTGGGCATGTGCAAGATCAACTCACCGAGGTGGTCGAGCGGCTCCATATCGATTGTGTCATCGTATCGACTGAGCCCGAGTGCCACAAACCATACGGTCTGTGGGCTGTCGGCCTCGGTCTTCACGTCATCATGGATAAGCCAATCACGACCCGGAGGGATGCGTGTAACGACATCAGGCAGGCAGCTGGCATTGCTGAGGATTACAACGAGCTCCTAGAGGCATATGAGGAGCTACAGACTCGCAAGAAGACCATCTTCCTCATTAATAGTCACCGACGATATCACCCAGGCTATCTAGGCACGAGCGATTTCATCAGCGACATTCGAGATAGAACAGGCTGCCCTGTAACCAGTCTCATCTCTACACACTGCGATGGCCAATGGCGCTTGCCCGATGAGATCGTCGACCAGCATTATCACCCCTTCAGATACGGCTACGGCAAAGTCTCTCACAGCGGTTACCACTTCCTCGACACATGTTACAACTTCTTTAAGGCGGGCTGGAGTCCAGAGAAACGACCGGATGAGATCGAGATGGTCTCTACCTTCATCCGCCCGAACGATTTCATGTTCTCACTCACCCACAAGGAGCACAGTCAAGCACTTGGCAATGAGGCTTACAAGTCTACTTCCAAGTATAGCGCGGAGGAGCTCCGTTGGCGCATGACGGACATGGGCGAGATGGATGCAATGCTTCAGATCACGTTCAAGCGGCACGGAAACATCCTGGCCATTGCTCAGCTGAACCTCTTTCACACTGGATTCTCTCGCCGCAACTGGATCGATCAGGGCCCCACGCCCGACCTATACAAGGGCTGTGGTCGGGTCAAGCACGAAGCCCACGAGGTCAGGAGCGGGCCTTTCCAAACCATCGTCATCGATTCACGACAAGCAAATGACAAGCACGATCGCAGCAAACCCAGCACCGCAGAACTTGGCAGTGACAACCACTTCGAGGTCCAGACGTGGCGCAATTGCGGCATACTAGGGGAAGAGGAGCCGCTCAAGGTCTATACAGTCAACGAGCTTGACCGGCGCTGCAACACCCAGCTTCCTGGAATCTACTCCGAGAACATCAAGCGTGGCATTCTCTGGGAGGCCCTTGATTTCTTCGAGGGTAACAAGAACGTCGGTGACCTCGCCTCGAATCTGCCGGATCACAGTGTTTCTGCCTCGCTTATGAGCGCTGCTTACGTATCTCACGTTCGCCGCCTCGCAGGCCTGGACCCAGTCACCCACATCGATGTTGCATATTCAAACGGTGAGTACTTTTGCCTGATCAAACAACACCGGGGGATAAGCTGATTGACACGACTTCGCTTGCCGAAATAGATACCGCCAAAGCGACACTACGCGCGGGAGATCTACCCGCGCTGCCCGTCTCGCCCCATTCCGTGACCTCGTCTTCACCGACGACACCTATCCCTTCTAACAACGACCAGACGCTGCAGGCCAAGCAAGCGCTTGGGATGCTCAACAAAGCATTTGATGAAAGTGGCGAGCTGGTGTACATCGTTCCCGTCCCCAACCGTGAGGACGTTTAGATCCGAGCCGAGACATAAAATCCGGTGTCTCATGCCCTTGCATCCGACATCACACGCGCACAGTTTCTCGAGAGCTTCGAAGATGGCTGGTTTCTCAAATGAACAGAGGTATGAATGTCTGTGCAGCCCTCCATCTCAACAGATTTGATGCTAACGTCTCACAGACATGACCAATGATCAACATTGATCAGCGGAGCGATCATCGCTTCGTCTCTGACCACAATCACCATCGCCATCCCCAAAATCCCTCTCACCATACTCTTCTCTGTCCACTCTCTGCACTGCGCCTTCTGCTGCAGTGTGATGACCCATGTGTGCTTCGCCGTTCTCCCCTCCGGAGGCAGCCCTGCGTCGAGAAGCCGGCCCTGCTAGGGAGGGCTGGATACTGAGAAGCAAAACAAGCAAGCCTCACGGAACGCAAGCTTCGCGAAGCAGAAGTAGTTAGCACCACTGCAACAATGTATCCCACATGCTCAGTGCGCATGAAAATTGGATCCTTCTTGCAGTCGTTGTCGATAGCGTGCTCCATCGATCATCATCACTACGAATAGAATCGTTAATAAAAACGTACGTTAGTCATTCCAAACTCAAAGCATGCTCAACGGTCCTCTCCCAAAATATAGACTACTCGACTTCAAGCCGAGAAGGCCGGAGCCATGTGCTGCACCGCAAAGCCCCCGCCTACTGACCGTTCACACGCTTCCCCAGGGAATGCAACTCAACGTCAAGTCCTCCATCCGTCCTGACCTCATCCAAGCAACTGTACATAACCTTGACGTCGACCGTATCCACACCCGGCTGAACATTCTCGTTGGCAGAGATTGCCGCACAGAACCGTACTATCATCATCTAAGCACATCTTTGAAGGCAGTTGCTTTTCTGACGGCTTTTTGCCGGCTCTCATACCGAGCTCAATGAACCGCCTGGAAGAACAGATGCTGTTTTCGACTTTTCTGTCTGTGCTCAATGTGCCCTCGAACTTCTCCGCTAGCCCACTCCCATAGCCTTCTTTACCTCCTGCCCGCTCCGATGCCAATGGAGCGTCAATCAATCAATTCATTTAGTTGCTCACAATGTAGATGCTGATGCTCCTGACCGATGAAATAGACTTTCAATTAATCAATTCGTTTTGCTCACGAACGTTGATTCTCCTGATGACCGAAGACCTGCCGAGAGAAGGAAAGGGAAAAAAAGCATTTCGTCATTCAAGTAGCATCACTTGCAATAGGATCGATTTCGGCGCTGAGTGTGTTGGAAAGGAAGAGAGTCAGCCGTCGCATCGCGCGCCAAGGTAATTATCAGCGCATTGCCATCGCCATTGCATATGGTGTAGACGGGGGAAAAGTCGATCCCAATTCTTTGCAAAAAGGCCTGCTGCGCCATCACTTGTGAGCGCAGGGTGCATGTTTTATTGTATCCTTGTCCTGATAGATTTTGACATGACTTTAGCATGGCTCGAAGGGACCCCTATCACAACAGAGAGTTCATAGGTGTTTCCTCGTTGGTACCTCGTCTTCTGATCGCCGCGAAGTTGTCGCTGCGAGGGAATGTGATTGTGTTTAACACTTACTCGTACATGGATGGATCAAAAGTACATAGGGTGGAAGCAACGTAGCATGCACTCGCAAAGATCTGAATAAGATAGAGGGTTTTCTTATTCTCCGTGTAAGCAGGAATTTCTACTTCTCTGAATTGATATTCTGGACATGCATGGTCTATCTAATAAGCCGGTCGGCGAAAACTACTAGAACTATGAGTATTCTATCCTAAGGTCCTTCCTAGCTTCTGCCGAGAGCTCCAGCAGGTGCGTCCTACTTTTGCGCGAGAACATGTGCAAATACGCGACGAGTTTATTTACCCCCGTCGACGGATGCGGGATCTCGTCCCCCGTCTTTGCCAGCGTGAGGTGCTTCGAGATGTGCTTTGCGAGATCCGGCCTCCTCTGCACCAGTTCCTCAGTTATATCCCCGGACTGCCAGATCCCCTTCTTCGATTCCTCGAACGTAGCCGATATAAACATCATATCGGCATGGAACTGAGCCCCATCCCGATATGGTTGAGAGAGAGCGCGCACACGTTCCGCAGAGTTCGGCAGCTTGGTGACCAGCGCTGATACCCAGTAGTTTACGCCCCACGTCGTCTCAATAATATCGCATTGGTGGAAGCCAGGGGGGCGGGTGTTGATCTCGATCAGCCATGAGGCGGGAGTTTCGTTGTGGCCCTGACGAGGAACCATCTCCGGAAGACCAGACGGGGTATATCGCCATTCCATAGCGGAATTATCCACGCGCGCCTCGCAGTGGAAGATCCCGTTGCGAAATCCGAGCTTTTTAAGCGTCTGGACAATAGAGTCGTATAAGGATAGTTGCTCGTTCTTTGGCAATTGAGAAGGGAAGTAGATATCGACTTCGTGGAAGGTGTCGGAGCCGATATCGGCGGATTTAGGGTTCTCGTCGGCGGTTTCTATCCTCAAGTTAGCCTTTTTGTTCCCCCTTTAAGGTTTCAAGGTGAATAAGGGGGGTGGCTCTTATCTTGCATACCCCAGAAAAGAACCTCGCCTTCATATATCACAAAGTTGATATCAACCTCCGGACCATTACAATAATGCTCCATAACAAACTGAGCACCATGCCTTTCAGTATCTATATAAGGCATAGTCGCCTCCAACTGCTGAATATTATCAAATTTAAAGACCAGCTCCGAGCCCCAGCCTCTACATGGCTTGATAATAATAGGCCATGGAATATTCTTAGCAGTGCGTGCAATTGTTACTGCCTCCTTAGCGCTCGTTGCAATAAAGGAGTTTCGACCCTCAAATGCACTTAGCCTGAACTTATCAGTCGCGATCTCGTAAGCGGAAGTGGGCTCGTGGGGGAAGCCGAGCTCCTCTGCTGCCTTCGAAACGGCAACATGAAGGCTTTCGAAGACAGAGAGGATAGCATCGATCCGTCCCTCGTACTGCCTAACCGCCGCAACGATCCTAGACGGAAATCCGTCATCATATCCGGTTTCCACTGGGATAAAGTCTTTGTACCAGTGCGCGTACGCGGGCTGTCGAAGTTCGTGATTTGGATCTGCTAACAGAATGATGTCGATGCCGAGCGAATATGCCGCCTCGTAGATCTGTGCCGAGCATGCTCCTCTGTATGGGAGAGAGTCCCCGCCCTCGATGAGAAGTATAGTCTGGCGCTCAAGGCCAGCCAGTACCAGCGGCATACAAAGACGATTATGAAGCTCCTCCTCCAGAATGCCCAAGGCCTCCTCGAGGGTCTGCCCGCCTGAGGCATCGCATAGCCGGACAGCCCCGGCGGCACCCTTGAAGCAGGCGATCAGACCCGTCGACGCATCCCATCCCTCCTCGTTGGCAAAGAGCTGGAGAGGCTGAGCGAACGTCACCGTCTTCTCGATATACTCGAGGTCCTGCAGTCGCTTGGGCAGGATGTTCGAGCGGATGATGTTGCCGCTTCCTCGTGGGGCCACTAGCTTGATCGCCTTGGACATGTTTCCGGTAGCAGCAGTAGGTGAAATGCTCGCGTCCAGCGCTTCAAGGAGAAACTTGAACGCCGCAGGAGATCCGAGGTCGCCAGATTGAACTTCGCTTCGCCTCCTGCTCCCTCCTTCCTCCGACTCTAGGAAGATGCGCACGCCGCTACTATCACGTAGTCTGAAGGAGGAGTCGGTTGGTGCCCTCCCGACAATTGGCTCGATGATCACGTCCGATGACTGAAAAAACGAAGACTTCTGCCCGAGCTTGATGGAGGGGGCGTTCCCGATGACGGTCCATGACACCGTCCAGGACGCCTCAGCTCCTCCTTCGGCATGCTGGGCAATGATCTTGGCAAGCATGGCTATCCGCGAAAATGCATTCAAATGACCAAACAATGAAGATAGACAAAGAGGAACAGAGCAGAAAGGAGCACGATTGCCCACTCACTCACTTATTACCTACGTACACAGCGAATATGCGAGCAGGTGTATGAAAGCCCCGTAACTACCGACCGAGGCCTGGAGCAAATATTTGTTATCAAATTACGAGCTTATCCATCCGGTCCCATACCTGCTGACACATCCTTGCTGCATTGCATTCATACTCGCCCAAGCAGTTAAAGCTTAGTCACGGCCCCAAAACCTTGTAAGAAATACAGTCAGACAGGTTCTCGCACTGCTTCTGACAAAGTCGGTGCTAAGATGGAGAATACGGCAAACCTTGAAAGGCACGAGTCGTCTGTTTCTGTAAAATAACGGGAAAAGTGGACGAGCGGAGCAGTGCGAATGGCGACGAGAACTCTTGAGCAGGTTCAGATCCTTACACCTGGGAGCAAAGATTAACCCTACCTTAACCAGAAGACTTGAGGACAGTTTTCTCCCTTAGTATAGATTGTCAGGAGATAAGAGTACTTTATCTCTCTGCTCACTATGCTGCCCACCACCACCACCACCACCACCATCAAGAGGTTCGAGATCGTTAATGCATGGAGCAAAGCGACGAGATTGCTGGAAAGCCTGCATTCCCTACCAATATTTGGAGCCACCGAGGCAGGCACCAAAGGTATGTTCGCAGGTGCCGAATGCGCGGGAAGCAGTAACACACACTTACTTGGGGTCTGTGTGTTGTCTGTGTGTATTTGTAGCCGCCATTGTGAAAAAGATTCTATCTAGCGATATTGAAGTGAAGATTCAGCGAGCACTGGAGTAATAATTCACCCGGGGATTTATAGTACCGTGCTTGAGAGCCGACAGAACAGATCTCGACATCATGTACAATGTAATACACCAAAGCAGCTGGCATTTTGTGTACACACATTGGACTATGTCTTGGAGGACTGCTAGGCTAGATAACGTTTCACCAAGTTCAGGAATTGTATAGTCGCGTTGCGTAGGGCAGGCAACTTGCTGTCTAGCTGGCCTTTGCGCTCACTCTACGTTGTAGGCGACCTTCATCAGGTGCCCGTCGCTTTTGTCTGTCGACTTTGCCGTACTCACGCGCTCAAGGTAACACCAGTTCTGTCGTTGAATAATGTTCTATAGATCATTCTATTACTAATCTACTATGGATTCAATGCTCCGGCACTCCAGTTTCTTCGATTGTATAACCCCATGGATGTTGTACTTCGCCGTGCTGGATTGCCCACAACTTTGCTCTGAGTTTCTTGGCAAACCTGCCAGACACGCCGCCCTCCTCCAGGGGCACCTCAATCCGTCTCCCTTCGAAGCTGATCTCGCCAACCGGAGCTATGAAGAATGCGGTGCCACAGACAAAGCATTCGACCAGGCGACCGTCATCGGCAGCCTCGACCAGCTCGTGGATCGAGAGCCTGCGCTCTACGACGTCAAGATCTTCAGCCAACATCTCCCTCGCTGTTTCCAGAACGCTTGCGCGTGTCACGCCTGCCAGGATGACCCGATCTTCCAGAGGTGCTGTGATCAGCTGCGCTCTACCTGTGCCACCTTTCGCCCTCATCACGGTGAAGAAGTTGCAGGCGCCAGCTTCTGTTACCCAGCCCTCGCTTCCCAAGAGCCATAGGATCTGGTCGAATCCCTTGGCCGCAGCTGCGGCACTCGCCACAATGGATGGACCGTAGTTGGCCCCGAGTTTGCAGTTACCAAACCCACCTGGCCATGCACGAACCATGTCTTCCCCAGACGCAAGCAGCCGCAGGCCAGCTCTGTTCTTCTTCTTGTTGCTCTCATCGCCATGCTTCACTGGGGGTCCAAGGCTTCCCGTCGGCCTATCGAACTCGGGAAAGCAGACCAACATGACGTACAACAGCGCCTCGCTCGCCTTCTTGACAGCCAGCGACGCCTGGGTTGCGATGAACGTTGGTCGCACGTAAAGGAAGGCCCCCGCTTTGTCAGCAGGCAGCCAACGAGGTGCATCAACCGCCGCGAGCGCGTCGATCAGCTTAACCAGCTCCTCCGCGGGGAAATCGGGCAGCGAGACGCGTGCGGCGGATGCACGCATACGCCGCGCATTCTGCTCCGGCCGGAACAGACGGGCACGGCCGTCTATGCCACGGTAGAGCTTCATACCCTCGAAACACTCGGTGGCATAGTGTAGCGTCGATGCTGTCGGCATGAGTGTCAACGGGCCGTACGGAACCAGCTGCGGTGCCGCCCATCCGCCCTTCGCGACGTCGTAGCGGGCCAAGATCATGTGATCGGTCGCTTCGCCCTGTGCCCACAACTCGGGCGAATCGGGAGCGGGGATCGGGCGTGGGACACGGGTGAAGCTGTACTCCAACCGTGATGCGTCGAGACTCGAAGCTCCTGGGGCAACTTCTGGGTTTGCAGAAGTAGACGCTTTGTCATCGCTGCAGTCGTGCAGACCGTTCGCTGCGAGCTTGACGGCACTTTCAGTCATGATCAGGCTGGATTTTTTATATATAAAAAAAGCGCTTCTATGCAGGCTTCAGTTGTCGTGGTCGTGGGTAGATGGTCTCTCGGTCTCGAGACCCTGGAGTCACAAGAGATAAGTATCTGCTCCGGTTCTGTCGTGCAGGAAAAACGCCGTGATGTGAGGCGCTTATGTTATTCAGCTGTGATGTTTCTGCATGGTAGGAAACATTCTTGTCTAAGGGTTCGAAGGCGACGACAAATGCGACAGTGAGTAGCCTCCAGTACGAAAGGCAGACAACGACCAAATGTGACAGTTGAGTGGCCCCTGTCAGAATCTGACTGTACTTGTATAATACCCCCGGCGTGACCTGTAAGGCTCACTAACCGCTTCTGTCAGACTCTGACTGTGCCTATACCCCCGACGTTACTGTAAGGCTCACTCACCGCTTCACGAAGATCGTGGCAGGTCAAGACAGCTAGATTTTTCAGGGTCTGGTGTTTAATGTCTGATGTCTGGTGTCTGATGTTTGAAATACACAATAAAACCCTTTGCGTCCAATTTCAGTCGACTCCTATTGAGGGTAGAAACAGACAGACGAGAAGGTATCTCTCGCTCGAGTAAGGAAAGCCGCTTCAGAGCCTCGTACTCTTTGTTTCTGGTCGTTGCATCTCCCCAAGAGACTGGTCATTGAAAGCGTTTCAAATGAAGATATGCGTGGTAACTCCTACTTCGGTGTCTGAGACCGTGGGGACCGCTCAGGTATTTCTCGACAGACGACAGATCTGTGTGATCCAAATGCAAGGGCGCTAATCTGCGACTCCAGACCCATCCGACGCCTCAACTCCCGGATTTTATTAACCCAGAAGTCCATTCGATCGAAACTAGGCAGATCAGTAAAGAGAACGCTATCAAAGATATCGACGAGCTAGAGATTGGGAACTTTGACGTTTTCATTAATTACTTGGTGAGCAAAAGAGTCGAGCATTTTTCCCTTGTCGTATATCCTAGGCTGATCACAGTCGACCGCAGTTCACCCAGGAACCGTTCGATCAGGAGTGGGTTGAAGCGTTGAAATATCTGAACACCAAGTATTTAGTGGGCATCGGCAGTCTACCTGGCTCTGCTCTGAGCCTCCTGGAGGCAAACTTGGGCAAGCCGCAGGCTACTGTATCGTCATCGGAGCCGGACGGTCACCCTTCGTCACCTCCTCCATTATCAACAAGCACCACACGAACTTTCCAAGATGGTGATTTCTCCGTATTGGTCGTGCTCATCGGCCAGACTGCTTTCGCGTTGACGCCACTCGAGTATCAAGGCGCAGCCAATGACGCACAGAAGGCGACGTGGAGACTGGCGCCTGATTCAGACGTGAGTAAGCGTCTCAAGCAGCTCGCTGTGTCGGCATTCGAGCAGATCCGAGGGAGTGAGTACCTCGGATATCTGTGCGCGAATCTCCACGTCGACAGGAGTTCGGGCGTGATCACCATCGTCAACATGGATCCCGCCCCGCGCCTGTTCTATCCACTGGGCAGCAGCCCCTGGGACTCGGAAGTGATCGCAAAGACCTTCCCAGGAGGACATGCAGCCTTCTTCGAGGTCCTCCTGTCCGCAAGACTGAGTAGGATACCCCACTATGTCATGCGGAACCAGGGCTGCGCCAGGCAGCACGACAGGCTTGCCCGTCTTTACTACACCATCCTCGACTCAACCAACGTCACTCATAATCGCCTGAGCCCCTTCGTCGGAAAGTACGACTACAACGGCACCGTCCTCGACTGCTGTTCCGGAAGTGGAGAGTTTGCTCGTTTTGCCATCGAGGCTGGCGTCCAGGCAAAGTACTCGGCTCTCGACTATTCAGTCGAGATGACCGCGCTCCCGTACTCCAAGAAGCTCTACGAACAACCATTCATCATCGGTCCTGTACAGGAAGTCCTGATGAGAGCCGCCGTGCACGACCACGTTGTCTGTTTTGGCTCACTGCACCTGTTGCAGCCTTTCGACTTCGTCTCCACCATCAGCCAGATGTTCCTGCGGGCCAGGAAATCCGTCACGTTCGACGTCGACGATCTCTCGCAGACCTACATCCAGGGTTTCCCAGCCGCCAGCAGCGAAAAGTGCTGGGAGAAGCTTGAGTATAACCACAACAACGTGCCTCAAATCTTTCGCTTCGGCGTACCGGTCGGCTGGCGGGCTGTCCTAAACGGCGAGAGACGCTATGCATACCGCTCGCTCGTGATGAAGGAAGATGTATACACCCACTCTTTCCGGTTTGAGAGGATCGAGTGAGTTGCCGTTCGCAATTTTTTTGGGTGTCACTCAACCACGTTAGAATCCGTACCAGAGAAGAAAGGGACGCGCGTCGTAGCAAAGGTTAATTTATTCTTTATTGTTCTATTCTATTCTATTTGAGCACAGACCCCAGGCCCGCAACCAAACTCCAGTCAGCCATTGACTATGGACAGTTGGACCCAGCTGAACGAGGAGCACCAGATGCTCATCTGCCAAAAGTGCGGGGCGACAGTGCAGCCAGGCGACGGCATCAAGTTGCATTTTCCATTCCGACACCAGCTGAATGGCCAGGTGCTGAGAGACAATAAGAACGATTATGCCAGCACAGACCTGGCAGACCCCAGGACGAACGAACTGTCAGCAGACAGCACTGCAGCTATTGAGCAGCTTGAGGTTCTCAGCAGATATAGCTGCACTGAATGCTGGTATCTCACGAAGGCACATGTGGAATGCACAGTAGGGGCATCACAAATGGTAGCAAAGTTCGATCCATTGTGTAAATATTGCTAGAAGTCAAAGGTACCTCTATATAGAAAGAGTGCTTTGGCACAAGTTGTTACGACCTGTGGTCCAGGCGTAAGCTATATGTACGGCTGGAAGGGATATTCGAACAGCAAGTTCGAATATCAGCTGATCTTTTGATCTATGTAGTACAGTGGCACCTTCCATCGCAGGTCATTACATTAATATAACCCTAAAAGCTGGATAGATAAATATCTAATAAATAATTTGGATGTGGATATAATAATATATTTGATAAAAAAAAAATTTAAATATAGTCCGAAAATATTATAAATATTCTTCAGCTAAATATGAATAATATTATTAATAAATGCTATATAAAAGGGCTTATATATATAAGTAAAATAATTAGTTTATAAATCTTTAGATATAGGATAGTGAATTCCGAAATCCTATAATAGCGATATTAAAGTATTCTTATTCTCAATAATTAATTATTATAAAGCGAATTGCCCGATCTCGTTCTCCTAAACGACGAGCGCCCTACGAGTTTGGATGGTCACTATCAGACAAGTCTTCTTCTAGTATCGAGACCTATACTAATTACTATTTTAGGGGGTAGGGAAGACCCGTTGGAACATCTAGTGACTTTTACGGCGAATCATTCCAAGCCTCGCCTAGTTCTTTTCTGGGTTGACCTTTGTAGACAGTGGTAGGACCTAGGCCGCATTCCAGGCGTTGTTTGGGGCCAACGGATCACAGATGCCATGATACTGGTGGATGACGAAACTCTTCGAAGATTTGATCCAACGACGAAGCTAACCAAGGGTGCCGACGGCCACTACTACGCAATAGTCGAGGTTTTCCACCAAGTTCACTGCTTGGATATCACTCGGAAGTTCATTTGGAGGGATCACTACCAACACATCGACACTTTCCAGAACCCGCCCGAAAGAGTGCTGGAACATGTTGGTATGTAGAACAAGCTCAATACTTCAAACGATTTTTGACACGCACGAGTATGCTTACGACAGAGTGTCGGTAGATCATTGCATAGATCTGTTGTAATTCTCCGAGTTCGATCTCATATGAAAAATCCAGATACAAGAAAGGCGATAGATCATACAAAAGACAGGAGGATTTATAGATCAGGGTCTTGCTAATTGTTGGATAATAAGTTTGATATATAAAAAGAAAAGTGCCTACAGTCGTTGCCCCTACTTCGCGGAAAGACCACAGATCATGATCCTATCATGTTGTTATTACTAAGTAGGGTTATCATTCGTACCGGACATGCTTCTTCTCACGTTTGTCGACGCCGAGCCACAGGAGGTCGGGTCGGCTATAGTGTCCGTGGGTGTCGAGGTAATGCTTCGCTCTATCGATTTCCCTCAAGTCGAGATCAGCGATGACGAGGCCCTCCTCGTCCTCCTTCAGCGTCTGCACGTAGTTCTCAACTGGCGACCCGTCGGGTGCGAAGATCTGCGTCAGACCTCCACCGGGTTTGTTGAAGAGAGCCCCCTCCTTGCAACTCTGAAGGTCGATGGTGCTCTGTGGCAGGATACTGTTAACGTAGAGGGAGAAGCAGCTGCCCTCGATGCTGTGGACCTGAGTGAGGACCTTGGCCCCTTTCGTCGCAAATGCTTATCAGTTTATGACTTGTCAAGCGGCACTCGCTCTAAGACTTCCTTACCCTCAGCTGCAGTGTGATAGGGACTCTTGCCACTTTCCCAGCTGAGCATAGCGGGCCATGCAGCGACGTGAATCTCTTCTCCCTGGCTATAAGTATGGTAGCGGAGCAAGGGCTGAGTGTGCTCCCAGCAGTTGAGGCCGCCAACCTTGCCAATGCCGCGGATGTCGGCGACATTCATCAGCGACGCGCCGCTCCCGTCCCCGAAGATGGTCCGCTCCATATGCGTTGGCTTGATCTTCCTCCGCGTCATCTTGATCTCGCCGTCGGCACCGATCATGGCCGAAGCGATGTACAAGGTCCGGTTGTAGTGCTCGGAGAACCCGAGGTGGACGGCGACTTTGGCCTCTTTGGCAGCGGCACAGAGCAGCTGGAACTGTGGTGAGTCGACCTTGAGACAATTATTCATGTACTTCTCTGCCATCTCCATGTCGACGGAACGGGTCCTAGACTCATTGTCAGCTGGATGGAAGCGCGCGGGGTCAATGTTCGTCTCATGCCGTCATGCCCCTTGAACGACATTGTTGTTGGGGATATTCTCACCAGATCCAGTAGGGATATCCTGGTATCGCACATTCCGCAAATGCGATGAGCTTTGCTCCCTTTTGCCCCGCCTCGGCGATGTACTTGCAGGCCTTGGCGATGTTGGCGTCGAGATCAAAAGGCACGGGCTCGAACTGAGCCGCGGCGACGCGTACAATCCTGGGCTGGAGCCGGGGCTCCAGCTGAGGAACGATCGTTGTTCCGTCGACGGCGGCAGGCATCTTGAAGATTACAATGCTGGGATTGTGGAAAAGCTTGCGAATGTAGGTACTTTGGGGAAGTGTGTAGGGTTGGTGATGGAGAACATCCTAAAGGGCGTCTGAGTGAGGGCAACTTGCGGACTTTATAGTTGGTGGAGTTTGGAGAAACAGTTGCCCCATGACACAGCCAGCATATCTGTTTATCACTCTTAATGCCCTATTTCCGAGCGGCCTGGGCGCTGTTGGGGAACGATTGTGGTGGAACATAGCAGGATAAACTTTGGCACCATACATGTTCATCACACCCTCTGCAAGCATCTGGGGCAATGCGATATGAACTAAATTGAAAAGCTTAGCTGGCTCACATGCTCAGAGGGACTGCAGTTCTTGCACACTTATTTATCTGTATGCGAGAAATACAAGTAATCTCTTGGCTGGTTTTACAAATTGATATAACGGTATATATTGCAATTGATCCGATCCGAGCTGAGAATGCTTCCCCTCATCGAGCAGGCCAGGGGCTGCTCCATCGGTCCACGAGGAGTTATTATTACCCTGATCTTTCTGGAGATACTGTCCACATCCAAAGGGATATCGTCGCTGGCCCTCCGGGAGCTGACGCTGACCCGCAAGTGGCCTAGCAGGGCTGGTTCCATTCTCGGTTCTGCTCAATGGCATATCGCGGCCAGCCGAAGAGTGTTTGTGACCTTGAGTGCTCAGCCTCCTTTCCTTCCTTTTCCACAGTCATCACTTTCCAAAGCAACTTGCGATGACAACTTAGCATCCGAAACCAGTGTCTCTCTCCTCTCTGTCCATTGCTCTCAATTATACATTTCCTCGATTTAAAGAAGAATAAGATCAGTAATCTGGTACAAAACAATAATGCAGATATTAACGATTACGAGGATGATAATATCTTCTTATGAAAATAGATAGAGCTAATTATGCTGGCAAGCCTTATGTCTAGATGAGCTTAGAACTAGGAAAGTAAACAGTAGCTATATCTCTTAAATGGTTGAAACTTAGCTTTCCTTCGGAGCAAATGGCTAAAGTAGAAAACTTAGAGGGTTTCGTCGTGTAGTATAGTTATTTTAATGGTAAATAGCAAAAGGCTATCTCAGGAGGTATCTAGTCCATAAATGAAGTTTCAACAGGAAATAGCGCGTGGTAGGTTTATAACCCGAGGAAACACGAGTTTCCGAGACCCAGCCACACTCTCGATCAAGGTGACAAGCATTGGGTTCATGCCAGCCTCGCCAGCGCGCCGCGTCCATTCTCTGAGCGACAGCTCCTCAAGAGTCTCGCTGTTGTCAGTATCGTTGAACCAGCTTCGAAGGTCACACAAGGGTAAGCATTCCTCGCCGCAATAATGGCGGAAACGAATGCACCCTTCAGCTCCTTCAGGGGACCGTAAGGAATCGATAATACCGGCCACCACGACGTCAAGTCTAACGATATCCACAAAACCTCGCAGATTTAGGGAGTTGATGGGAACAGCGCCTATCTGCTTGGCGTAGTGTCGGACATTGTGTACAAGATCAAGGCCCGGGTTGCCTTCAGCACCACCACGCGAGATCAGTGACGGTCGGTGAACCCAGACGGGCCATCCACCAGGTATTGCGTCCTGCAGCCTTTCGAGGAACACCTCGCTAGCCCATTTGGTCGCGGGGTATCCACCGAACCCGTCTGTGGGAGGCGGATACGGATACAACGACATCGGGGAAAACTCTTGCTCGGGATGAGCGTTCGCTAGGTACACGCCAACATTAGAGGTGGAAACGTAATGTAACGGAATTTTCCGAGGGAAGCTCATCTTGACGATCTCTTTGGTCGACTGCAGGTTGGACAAGCGAAGCGAGTGATAGTACCGCATGTGAGAGACCTCTGCACCATTGTGAATAATGCAGGACGCCTCCGCGAAAATGCTTTCCGCCTCACGTTTGGAGAGGCCGAGTCTCGGCAGCCGCAAGTCACCTTCATGCAGTTGTACCTTGGAAACCCCTACGAGGTTTCCTCGGCGGGCTGCGTTCCGGACGGCAATGCAGTGAATCTTATCAACGCTGTTGTCGCCGACTAAGGCGTCCAAAATTGCACGCCCAAGATGACCAGTTGCGCCCGTGAGGACCACCACCCGGCTGTTGACTGGTATCTCCACCGCATCCTCACCAGGTGGCAATATCTCTGGACCAAGAGCTGTCTCGTGTTGCCAGTCGATTGCACGTTGTGCGGAGGCTTGTCGTCCCTCGAGAATACAAGCCATGTCGCGCAAGCAACTGGCCTCCAACATCTGAATCACTGCGATTCGTAGCCCAAAATTGTCCTCTATCAGTCTTTGCAATGGCGCCAGTAGAAGAGAAGTTCCTCCGATATTGAAGAAATCAATATCGGGTCGGATGAGGCGGATTTTATTGTTGTCTCGAGGGAAAATAAGTTCCAGCCAGAGATCTCTGAGCCGGGCTTCAGTCGGCGTCAATTCGTCAACCATGTCGGGAATCTGACTCGGAGTTTCCAGTGTGTTGAATAGTGGTTCCAGTGGCAGTTCGTTGATGGCTCGGCGGTCTAATTTCGCTGAGACCGTCCGTGGCATTGCCTGTAGAGGGATAACCATAGTTGGACGCATGTATTGTGGGAGCGTAAGTGAGTCCACCAAGGTTTGCAGGGCAGCCCCCTCGTAAACAGGACCCAACGGGTCCAGCACCACATGAGCCACAAGAATGTCCGGTGAATCTGCCGTGACTCGACGAAGCGAGACAACTACTTCAGAGACCACGCCACGACAGCACTCCAAGATACCAAACTCGATTTCTCTTAGGTCAATGCGAATCCCGCGAAGCTTGATCTGAGCGTCACCAGCGACTCGGCCCTCGATATTCAATTGCCCGTCCTCCTTCCACCGCCCAAGATCCCCGCTGCGGTGCATCGTTGTCCAGCCCCGTGCTTGGAACGCCTCAGTAGCAAATGTGTTTCGAACGAACCTCAATGATGTTAGGTCTTGCTGGTTGACGTAGCCAGTTGCAACACCAGGACCCCCGATGTATATTTCACCCTGGACCCCTGGAGGCACAGGCCTCAGCTGTTCATCCAGGATGTATACGCCATAGTTTGGTAGCACAAAACCAGCTGCGACGGTTGGACTCGAGTCACAATGCTCCATCGAATGGTAGGGAATCTCCCCGCAAGTAGCGTTGACGGAGATTTCTGTAGGCCCGTAAGCATTGAATAGACGGAGGTCGTGCTTCCCAAGGGATTTGAATAGGGTGAGCAAAGGACGGCCCACATGTTCGCCGGCGCAGTGAGCGAGTCGCCAGCGAGCCTTCTGGAGAATGGCAGTATCCCCGTATTTGAGCCAGCCGAAATACTCCGAGGGCGTTGCGATAGTGTGAGTGATACTGTTGGAGGATATCACCTCCACGATAGCACGTGCATCAGCTCGTTGTTGCCGCGGCAGAAGGTGGATTGTTCCTCCGTAACAGAGCGCTGAAAATGCTTGTGCATACGAGTGGTCAAAACTGAAAGCGCTCTGAAGGAGCACAATCTCTCTGTCCACACCGTAAACCTCCCCGTAGAGTTCCATCTGGTTGCGGATCCCCTCATGCATCAAAACAATGCCTTGAGGCGTTCCTGTCGAGCCGCTGGTGTAAAGAATCATTGCAGACATGCTACTGGTTGCCACTGCCGGGGATGGGATACCTGTCGCTGGTATGTCAGAGACGTTGACGAGAGTCCATGTCGCTGCTTGAAGTTCCGCATAGGAATTCTTTGCTTCGCCGTCAACGAGAACCAGATCCGGGCGGCAATCTTGTACAATAGCTGCTAGACGATGCCATGGTGTTGACAGGTCTACAGGCAGATAGACGGCGCCAATCCTCATAATAGCCAAGATGGAGGCAATCCAACGGGGTGTGGGCTCCTGTATGACGGCAATGTGTGACCCAACGCCAACGCCGTATGATGATAGGACATGAGCGATAGAATACGATAGTTGCGAGAGCTCCGAGTAGGCCATGGAAAGCCCGCCGTGGCCTTGAACTGCTGTCGCTCGTGGTTGGTCCTGTGAGACATCATCGATTCTGTGTACTATGGTCTCTGGCCAGCGTGAAGAACGTGATGGACCTAAGACCGAACATCTCAGCTTCTGCACCGGTCAATTCATTGGATATCGACCTTGAATCTCACCTTGGCTGAATCGTAGTGCCTTCTTGACCCCATCTTCTGGAAACAAGTCGGGTTGCCCAATTGGCATGTCCGGATGCTCTGCGAAAGCGGCGATGAGTTGTCCGTAGCTGTGCATCAGTAAATCGGCCTCCGAAGGTGAGTAGATATCAGTCCGAACGTTCAGAATAAAACGGCAGTCGCCGTCTGGGTCGTCAAAGATGTCTAGGTTCAAGTCATAGCCCGTTTTGGCGCCTTCGAATGATAGCCATTGGATCTCGCAATCTCCCCATTGTTCCCTCTCGCGATGTCCTATTCTGTAGTCCACGAAGCACTGGAAAATAGGTGTGTAGGTAGGTGATCTCGGTGGTTCCAACCTGCTTTACTGTTAGTAGGCCCCAGTCTGGTAGGGATAAAGCTCATACCTATCTAGAAGAATCTGAAATGGCAGAGCTGAGTGTTTCATGCCAGCGAGGGCTGAGTGACGGGTTTCCCGCAGGACTTCTCCGAAGTTCGAGGAACACTGAGTGCGGAAACGCAGTGGCAACATATTGATGAAAACCCCAATGGTTTGCATCATGCTGTCTTGGGGTCTGTTGGCGTCCCCAATGCCGATGGCGATATCTTCGGCGTCCGAGTATCGTGACAAGAGCGCCCTGAAGCAGCTGAGATAAAAGTGGAACGGCGTTGCTCTGAATTTGCGACAAGTGTTTCCAATTTGTCGCTTTTGCTCCGTGTTGACCCTCCATTCCGTTCGCGATTCTCTACAATTCGTCAAGCTGGACCGGGCCACGGTCGAAGAAACTCGAAGAATCGAAAGTGGGGGTGGGAAGTCTGGGTACTGTGTTGTCCAGAATAGAAGATCTTCTTCAAACCCGCCGCCATCTAACTCACGTTCCTGCGTGGCCAAAAACTCTCGGTACTGCGGGGTTGTATCGAGAGATGGCCTCTTTTGGTAGTGAGACAGCAGGTCCCTGAAGAAGATTTGAGAACACATGCCATCCATGACAAGGGAGGTTCCTCCAAAGACCAAATAGTGTTCTATTGCTGACAAGGAGAGGAGGACGAGCCGAACTGTTTCACCTTTTCCCACATTGTAGGTGTGATGCTGGATTTCCGCTGCCACGCGAAATGCTTCTTCTTTGTTCGTGATCCACACGTGCTCCAGCCCCAGGACAGGTGATAACATCAATCCTTGCATCGGCCTGCCGCCCGAATCGAAGAAGCACGTTCTGAGCATCTCATGCTGCTGACCGGTCTCTCTGACGGCTTCTGCCATGGCAGAGGGATCCAGTGGCCCTGTCAAATGGAACAATCCAGTGTGGTTGAGACTGGTTTCCTCCTCTAGCACAGCCTTCACCATCCAGAACATGGCTTGAGTGATAGAGAGATCCATCACTTGAATCACGCCAATCCCGTGAGGCACATCCGAAGAAATACTGACTTCAGGCGGGCTTTCCTGCTCTATATCGTATTGCAAAGGGTCACTGGTCTCGGGCGTGGTCTCAGTATCCGAAGATGTAGCGAATGTGGTGGATGATGACTCGGCCATAGGCTTAGAAGTGGTGGTCGCGAGCATCGGATCCGGACATGCTGCAGCTTTATCTTGCTGTACACCAGGAATCATTCCTGGGTCGAGACCCTCAACAGCAGCAGCTACCAATTCTTTGACGGTGATGCCGCTCAGGATTTTGAGGACAGGATAGTTGACTTCTAGGGCTTTTAGCAACCAACCGCGGATTTCAACTGCGACAAGCGAGTCAATGCCGAGTTCATCCAAGCGTGTGCTATCGACGTCCGGTTTTGTTAATAGATCCTCCATGCGGAACGCGGCGCTGAGCTTTTCAAGGACGGCGTCCTTGACCAAAGAATGTACTTCTTCATGGCTTTGTGCATCAAGCAGCCTCGTTCTGAGAGGAGCCTTCGACTTTGTGACCGACGTTACTGGCCCTGCAGCCTCGCCATTGAGGATGAAGTGGCACATCATAGGATCCAAAGCCCACTTTGGGAGGTGAGCCTCATCCTGCCTAAACTGTTTGATCCCTGCAGTGATCTCGGTCGATGGGTGGAAGCCGGGACAACCGGATAGGACAGCTTCAGCAAAGAGCTGGTGAAAGTCATGCTCCGACATAAGCATGCATCCCATCTGGTCCGCCATTATCCTGATTGTAATGTTGTTTTCGGATATGTAGCCAGCACCCACAATGCCGCCGATGTGAATCACTGAGCCGGCAAGCCCGTTGTTGCGCCTTTGTTCAGCTAGGCTGGCCATGAACATATTGGCAGCGTTGTATAGAGACTGCCCGGGAATTCCGACGACTGAGGAAACGGACGAGAAAAGAATGAAGAAGTCCAAGGTGTCCTCACTGAACAGTTCACTAAGGTGAATGCTCCCTTCTACTTTCGGCCCTAAGACCTGCTGCAAGGCATCGTAGCTCAGATCAGCGAGGTGAGCATCGCGTAGTACCACTGAAAGGATACAAGGTCAGCTTTTGGAAGAGTTTGAAGATAGAGGACGCAGAATCTTAATCAAGGGCCAGGTGGAAAGAAACTCTGGTGCATGCTTACTTGCTCCATTGACGACTCCTGCAACAGGCGGTAATGTGGAGGAAAGCCTCGCGTACAGGGTAGCCATCTCTTCCTTGTTCCTTAGGTCGCTTATTATAGGGTGTCAGTATGTTCCAGGGGATCTTGCATCGACACCCTTAATGCTTACCACGGATATACCTTGACCACGGCACCAAGGTCGGCCATCTCCTTTATCCACGCGGGATTCACGGTCGGCGATCTGCTTGTGAGAACCAAGTAACGGGCTCCATGCTCAATCATCCACCGACAAAGAGAAAGACCCAAGCTACCAGTCAAACCCGCAAGCCAGTAAGTCTTGGAAGAAGAGAAGCTTAACTCTGAGTCTGCTGATTGTATCCTCGTTTCGACCTGATCGCCAGCAGTCCAGTCGATGATTGTCTGTAGGCCAAGACAGGGTTGCAGGCTGGTAATGTCGCAAATGGACTTCGCCGCAGGGCAACAATGGCTCCAGCTCGAGCTTGCTGTCAAGGCATGTTTTGCACTGGCAACGGCCTCTTCAATACTTGAATGGTATTTTTGGCTGACTGCAACGCTGCACTGGGAAGGGCCAGTCGTGGCATTTCCAAGCAACGTCTCTGTGTCTTCATATATGCAGTCGGACGGGAGCCGATCCCGGATTTTCTTGCCAACAATTACACTGGAGTGTGACTTGGCAAAATTGAGGAACAATGCCAAGGAGCGGCACTCAAGTCCTTTCAGCATACGCTCCGGGGCATTGGGATGAATCTTCGTTGAAGGCTCGCCATACGTGTCGCTACAAGTGGTGACACGGAATTTGAGGCCCTGCTCGTAGCATCTAGAGGTGAGAACTCGGCCGAGGAGAACATCAGGTTCATGGGCCAGAACATGGTCGCCTTCTTCCAAGTCTCCCAGGACTGACGATGCAAGAATATGATAGCCGACGAGAAGAAGGAATGTTGCTTCCGAAGAGGGCAGTAAGTCCAGGGCAACACGAATAGTGGCATCCATCGGTACCACGGAGGTCTGGAGGGAGGATAGAGAGATGTAATATGTTGAAGTCCTTAGGTCGCGACAAAGACTGATGTACATGGAGTTACGTCGTGTGAGGCGGATTGGTAACAGGAGCGAGTGAGTCACATGAATACATGGCCCAGACAGATTTGACACGGCCATCTCTTGCTTGAGGTAGTATGTCCCATCATGGTCTCTTCTTAGGCTAACAGCATGGTCGTGTAGGCGAGTACTGCTGAGAATCTGGCGTCTCAATGAGTTGTAACGATAGTTGAGATCGTGCAGAAGCTGAAGACGTGGTACTAGGACATTCCTCGATTCCGTTATCACGAGCTCTCGTTCGATGCCTAATGTAGACACATCGCCGGTGTCTTGCTCTTGCCAAGTCGTCGTGGCGCGGAATTTTAAAAGCGCCTCCGCGATGGCCGTTTGGGCCGCGGAGGTGATACAGTCACTCTCGAGATCAACAAATCTGAAATTCAACCCTGGAAGTTCGTGTGTTGCCGATCTGAACAGCCCGACTGTCATGTTGGCGTGAGGTCTGAAGCCTCGCCGGCCGCGGGTAACCCACAGGACCGTCACTGTCTGTTGCACCAAATTCTTCAGGCTTTCCCAATCAGGCTGCTCAAGGGTTTCGAAGATAGGGCGATCGATTTCCACCAGGCTGAGAACAGTTGTAGATGGCGAGAAATAGTGTCCCTGCAAGTCTCTAAGGTGCTTGAACAATATCAAGTTCTTGCAATAAGGCCGACAGACTGTTTCAAGGCCCTTAACCAAGGATCCAATCGAATCGCCGCCAATGAGGATGAGATCGCTGAACAGCGTCTCCTTCACCGAGCTTGTATGTGTAGAGGACAGGGGATCCCGGAGGAAGGCTATCTGGTCGTCCACCGCCTGCGACAGGAAAAGGCTGAATGGGTTCACAAAGGTATCTTCTGAAATCGAGCTATCGCAACCAGAGAAACCGCTGCTCCGGAGGATGGAGTCCCATTGATCCAGCTCAAGCCCAGGCAGCGCGTTGACTGTCTCTTCGAGCCACCATCCAAGGGATGTACCTAAGATCGTAGCCAGCCGTAGCGGTACTTGAGCACGGATCTCTAGGACCACGAGACACCCACCGGGCCTCAACAGCCACCTGGCGTGTCTCAGTGCCTTCTCGGGGTCAGGGAATTGGTGGAGCGCAAGGGAAGCCACTACCAGATCGTATGCATGCCGTTCGAAGCCCTGTAGAGACGGGCTCCGGGCCAGATCGAGCGTCTTAGTTTTTAGCACCGTGTGATTTGGCTGGTTGCCAAAGGCAGCGAGTACCTCGTTGCAAAGACGAAGCGAGCGATCCGTGAAAGTGTAGGATGCAAACCCGGCGCAGTTGCCGTTGCCCAGTACTGTTTCTGTTGCACTCATGCTGCCTCCCCCGATTTCGAGACAATTCATCCGGGGACGCAGGAGAACTAAGTGGTCTATGAGGCGCCGCAGAAGCTCCAGATACTTGCCAATCCCAAGGCCTTGACGATAGAAGGCATGTAACAGCGTGTTATCCACCTCCAGGCTTCGTGGACCGGACGGCGATGATGAGTCATGTAATGTTTGACCGATGGCGTGCAATAGCCTAGCATCAACCGTTTCCGAGTAGGGATGGAAGACATTCATACTGGTGCGTTCGTCGTCGTCGTCGTTGTCAGATATGCAGACATCCGGAGGTCCACTAGTGTCCAAGTTTTCCGTCCCACCTCTTGAGGTAAGTTGGAGAAGCCGACTGATTTGTCCTTGATTAGGTCTGTCGTGATTGCCTTCAGGGAACTCGTCTTGCTGCGACCGACTCACGTAGGAGCGTGCTTGGCACTCCAGCTCAAGAGCAAGGTTGTATTGTTGGTCTCTCGTCCTTCGGTCTTCCTTGGTATAAAGATGCCCAGCATCAGGATAGGCGGATATCCAGGTGGTGGCTGAAAAAATGGGCTTATCATCGTCAGAGGTGGCGGGTGAAAATGGGACGCACACCAGGCCTTCGACCTGGATCATAGCGTGGCTGCAATCGACAGAATAGACGTCTACATCTCCAGATGGGAGTCTGTGGCCGACCTGTGTGGAATCAAACACTAATTGTCTTCCTCTCTCGCCTTCCAATCTGCACAATTCAGAATTGACTCTGATGCTCTTTACACGACGCGGCACATGCAGGGTCCACAGCTCGCCGTCACCCGGGGCGGAAGCTGCAAGAAGAACAGACTGAAACGCGACGTCAAGTAAAGCGGGATGGATGAGTAGTTTTGAGTCCTTCACATTGCTGATGTAGCCAGTTGCAAAGCCCAGGGTTCTCTTGAGCCCAGATAAGGCTCTAAATAGATCAGAATACTGGTACTCGAGAGTTTCAAGGCCTCCGTAGAAATCCTTGGAGCTGACATCGATCAAATTCCGAGGACGTGCATCCCTGGCAGGAAGTGCAGCGGGCAACGAGCCACCAAGCTCGATGAGGACGTTGCCACTCGCAATCTGGCTGAGCTGATCACTTCCATGTGCTGCAGCCGCATGGTAGCTGAACTTCGCTGTGATCCGCTCGCAAGTGTGTTGGATATCTGTGAGACACATGATAGCCTCAATCAACGAGTCTTCGTCAAATGTGATTGCTTGTGTTATCTCAAACTCGCTGACTTCGGCAATTCGACATGCTTGGATGCCTGAGAGGGTGAGAGCAGCCTCCAAGGCTGCCACGATGTACGCCGCTGCCGGAAATACCATCTGCCCTTGGAGTCGGTGACCTTGCAACCAGGGCAGCTCTTTCGGGGATAGTATTTGCCTCCATCGCTTCTCAACCTCGGAAGACTCGGGAGTGAGGTGACCAAGCAGGTCATGTACTTCACCACGCTGGCGAATAGCCTTGGTATACCTTGATTCGTGCCAGTGAGGTGTACTATGGTCCCAGGAGTACCTAGGTAGACCCTTCACTAGCTTTGGACTTCTGTCGCCGTGGATGAAAAGGCTGCAGGTAAGTAGGTCCATGTTTCCCGGTCCAAGTAGATTGGACATGATGCCGACGCCCTCTGAGATAGATTCAAGGTCATGGCAGTCCCGGTGTAGTAGCCCAATATAGGGTATGGATGAGCTGCCTTGAATGTCCTGTAGTATCTGAGTTGTCGGGCCTTTCAGGGCGGGATGTGGCCCAACTTCCACCACCATGTCGAAGGGTCCTTCGTTGCCGCATGCCCGCACAACAGCGTCCATGAACAACACCGTGCCAGTCATGTTACGGTCCCAATACGGTCCTTTGAATGTCTCCAGAATTTCTTGGGCTTGGTCGTGAACAACGCTCGAGAACCAGGTACTCCTGGAAGGCTGTTGTGGCTTGATGTTTGCTTTTGCTAACGCGCCCAGATACGCTGCTGATGAATGAGCCATGTGATGGGAATGATACGCTCTGTCCACTTTGAGGAGCCTTGCGAATTGCTTCTCATCTTTGAAAACAGTGTGGATATGTCGGATCTTCTCCGTGTCTCCGGAAATCGTGATGCTAGTCGCAGAGTTGACGGCTGCTATACAAGCATGATCTCGAAACTCAGGTTCCTGAAGAAGGTCTTCAGCATCTTCCACAGATGTGCTGACAACCAACATTGCTCCGGTCTCCCCGTTTGATCCGTGCGCAAGATGGCTATAAAGCCCGCGATAGTAAGCAATATAAATCGCCTCCCGATCGGAGATAATACCAGAAGCGTAGGCGGCAGCAATCTCCCCGGAAGAATGTCCCACCATTGCGGTGAACATGACCCCAGTGGAGCGAAGGAGTTCGACAAGAACGATCTGGACTGCTGTGCACAGAGGCTGAGAGACTTCCGCAGTCCCGACGCGTGAAGTGCTCGCTGGCTTCAACAGCTCATCAGTGAGTGTCCATGAGGGACGGTCCGGTTCTGGCAGGTCAGCTAGATAGCCCTGTAACTTGACCAGAATATTGCGTGCGGCATGGGAGCTCATGAGAAGTTTGCCGCCCATTTGCGGCCATTGAGCTCCCTGGCCGGTGAAAATACCAAGGACACGAGGGCTCGAGTTGCCAGCGTCAGGGGAGATTCGGGTGGTAAGTTGTTCATGGCGCTCTGAAGTTGCCAGATCCAACCTCTGTCGGATCTTCTCAGCAAGGCCCACCGCAGAAGACGCAGCAAACGTTACTGCAAATGGCAACCGCGTGCGACGGGAATTCAGGGTGAAAGACAGGTTCCGCATGTCTATACCGTCGCCTGCAGATAGGAGAAACGTGGAGAATTCTCGAAGGTACTGGTCTAGCGATGTTTCCGAAGCGGCTGAGAAGATGAATGGATAGTAGACTTCGGCATCTGCGGTTCCAAAGCCCTCGTTGTCCCCTGCTTCCTGCTCTGCGCGGTCTTGCAGAGGCATGTAACTTTCCAAAATCGCGTGTGCATTCGCGCCGCCAAATCCGAAGCTACGGTCAAGGTCAGTCAGTCTATTGAGATCGGTTCGCTGGACCAGGCCCTTAGCTATAGATTGAGGAGGCTCACCTGTTCACGCTCGCCCTGCGAGGTTGGCCATTGGGTGTAGGCGGCCAGCAGACTGTGGACGTCGGTACGTGAAGATGGTCGTAAAAGGGTTTGATCTTCGGGTTGAGTCGGTTGAACCACATATTCGGTGGAATTGTAGAATTCTGTAGAGCCATCGAGGCTTTGAGAATCCCTGCCAACCCTGCCGTCCCTTCAGTGTGGCCGATGACAGTCTTGATACTCCCCACATAAAGTGGTTGGCAGCCGGCGCTGATTTCTCCATCCATAAAGAATGCAGATGA
The DNA here is from genome assembly GCA_014849355.1 of Cryphonectria radicalis. NCBI lineage: Eukaryota > Fungi > Ascomycota > Sordariomycetes > Diaporthales > Cryphonectriaceae > Cryphonectria > Cryphonectria radicalis. The sequence goes on from JACWQW010000017.1 coordinate 330,569, forward strand.
TATGGCTTCAGCTTCCAATGGGTCGCCCACTGGTGTACCGGTCCCATGGGCCTCGAAGTACTGGGGACGTCCAGCGGCGCAGTCTGGATCCAACCCAACCCGCCTGTAACAGTCGCGGATCAGGGCCCTCTGAGCTGTGGAACTTGGCCTATTTGGGTTTTACGAGTCAGCAACGCTGAGAAGAGTCGAAGCATATGTCTGGCGACTCACATTGTGATACCTGGGGTCCTTCCACTCTGATTAACCGCCGTCCCCCGAATAATGCAGTCGATGCAGTCGCCGTCGGCCTCAGCGTCGCTGAGCTTTTTCAAGATGAGAGCTGCTATACCCTCGCCTCTTGCATAACCATCCGCATCGATATCCCACATCCGTGACCGGCTATAACGGCTTAACATTCCAAGTTTGCTTTCACTCAGATAATACTGAGGATCCAGCAAGAGGTTGGCACCAGCCGCCACTGCTACCCGAGACTCTCCTGAACGGAGTTGTTGAATTGCGTAATGTACCGCGTAGAGGCTTGAGCTGCACGCCGTGTCTATGGTTATGGAAGGTCCGTGCCAATCGAAAAAGTATGAGATACGGTTGGACAGAATTGCTCGGGAGGCCCCTGTTGCATGATAGGTCCCGATGGTTTCCTCGTCACGGTTCATGACATGGTCGTAGTCAGCGGTCATCAGTCCAGAGAAAATGGCCGTGTCTGAACCTCGAAGGTTCTCAACTGCCTGTCCTGCATCTTGCAGTGCTTCAAAGACAGTTTCGAGAAGCATTCGCAACTGAGGGTCGATCACGCTAGCTTCCGTAGGACTGATACCGAAGAATTGGGAGTCGAACTGAGTATGCACACCATCTTTCCCACCGCCAAGTAGGTACGAGTGCTTGACCTCGGTATGTCCATGGTACTGCCCATTAGTGTGATGAAAGCCTGAAACGTTGAAGCGGTCGAGGGGAATAGGGCAAAGAGTATCAACCGGGTTGCGGATGAGATCCCATAGCGCCTTGGGTGTGTTGGCATCGCCAGGGAATCGACAACCGCTTCCAATAATCGCGATAGGCTCTTGATTGGTCATTTTGAAGAGCAGGCTCCGCTAGTTGAGCCCGGCGAACTTGTCATGGGCGATATTTAGTGCTGCTTGGTTCCAATCTTTGTGTTCAAGGTGATGGTGGATAGCTCATCTGCCCGTTCACCGATCAAATTGACCACGATATAGATATGATGATCGATGATTTCAGATGTTGACGCGGGATCCGGCTGTGAGACTGATTTCCGCTCGCAAGCCCCTTCAGTACGCTGATCAGTGACCTCCAAAGCGAGGACTCAGAAATTCGGGCCCCCAAGGATGCATTGCCGCTATATGTACGGAAGATGTGAGTGCATCCACGAGCGCGATTGAATAATGCAGCCCTCGCTGCGACCGTGAATATCCATGTGCATGGGTCAGTTGAAGATATCCCTACCAAACTTAGATCCGGTCGGTGGCGGCTGAGATTCCCTGTTGCGCTGTGTCGCGTAGACGTACAGGTAATACGATGTTACAAGGCGAACTAGCATTATAGAGAACGAATACTACGGCATTATGGAGGCTGCATACTACTTCTTTATGGGGGCTGAATACTACTGCATGATGGACGTTGAAAACTACTGCATTACGGGGGGGCCGAATCCTATTGTAGTTGATCACAGGAGCTTGCTACAGGTGCGTCTTGGGGGCTGGATCCCACCGTAGTTGATCTCAGGAGCTTGCTCTGGGGACAACACAATTGCATAAGTTGACGAAAGCCATGCGCTTTGCCAGGCCCACGTGAGCATTCGAGCAACCGCGGAATCCGTTGGGCTAGCAGCGAGACGAATCTGCTTTCCCACCTGAATCACTTCATCTCCCTCAGAAACAGCAAAAGAGCTGTAGACCAGCACAACTTCTCCATAATGGCAATTCACTCACTAGATGACCCTCTGCAGGGTGCCGCATTCATACTCACCGTTATACTGACTCCTATATGTGTCGTGGTCACGGCCCTCCGGTTCGTGGCTTCCAAAATGGCCTCAAGAAAAATCGGCGGCGAAGACTGGTGTGCGCTGGCATCTCTGGCCGTTTTCATTGCTTACATCGTTTGTATCTCCATCAGTTCGTCCAATATCTTCCCAAAGCGACTGTCTCATTCTATATTCTAACGCTACATATCAGTTGGCATGTATCTTGATGGAAAGCAGCTGTCATCGCTGCCGATGGAGCAAATCCGCACATGTCTTGAAGTCAGCCAGCTTCAGATTTTCGTTTTCAGTCTTCAACACGATAGTATGGTCTGTTATGCTACAGTGCAATATACTAACACTTGATGACAGTATACCTATGCCGCTAATGCCATGTTCCCAGTTCAGCAAACCCTAGCAAAGGCCAGCATCTTACTCCTCTACCATCGGATCTTCGGGGTGGATCGAAAATACGCCTGGCGCATCACAGCTCTTGCGCTCGTTCAAATGACATACTGCATTACTACCTTCATCGCATCAATCCTTATCTGTCGGCCAGTGCAAAAATATTGGACGCCTACCATGGCTACAGGACACTGCATCAACATTGCAGCATTTCTGGCCGGTGTCGAAACCACAAACTCACTGGTAGACTTTGCCATGGTTGCTCTTGCAATTGTCATGGTGCGCAGTCTACAAGTGAGCACAAGCATGAAGCTGAAACTCAGTCTTATCTTCATACTGGGTGGCCTGTAAGTTCAACTTGGGTGTTCATGTCCAAAGCTAGGCAAGGTGGCTGTTGTGTAAACTCATAATTGGTAGAGCGGGGCTTTTCGGTTTTATAAAACTCGGTCTCAGTTTCCGGATTACGATAGGTAAATTCCCTCCTCTGGAGCTCGGTATCCCCTGCTAAACATGATTTTATTTTTCCAGATACGCAGATCATCCTCGGCGTCTGGGCGCTTGTCCAAATGGCGATGAGCATCATTTGCTGCTGCGTTATCGTTTATCGCCCGTTTTTCGGTAGGACACAGTTCTTCAGCCGCTTGGCCTCGAAAATGGCATCCTATGGAAGCTGGTCCCGCCTGGCTCCAAAGACAAGACCGTCAGAAGTACAGAATTCTGATGGATCGTACGGATGGACACGTCCACGTCATGGTGCCAGCGGCGGATCATCCACCCAGGGCGAAAATGTCCTCTTGCCGCCTCTTACACCTTATTCTGGCAGTCAAACTGTGTTTGTCAGACAGGATTCGCAGGGTATCAGCGGCCATGAATCCGGGTACCAGATGAAGTCTGTCCAAATTGAACAGACGTGGGAACACGTATGAGCACCGCAATGTTTGGGCTCTAGATGGGGGCCCAAAATGCACCAATCGCGATCCTCGGGTGTGTGAGCCGGGGACAGAGGGGGCCGGACTTGTTGAAACGTCGAGACCAAGAAAGGGCGTAAGCGCTATAAGAAGGACGCCGATTATATGAGAAACAGCGAATTCTAGCACAAAAAACTTTATAGGTCCCCAGAGAAATACATACGGTTCTCATAGCATACCTTGGACGTAGGACACTCGTGGTGTTACTGAGATATGCATGACGGGGCTACATCCGCTCTCAACTTGGGATAAAGGAGCTATCAAATGAATCAGATTCTAGGGTTGCCCTCAACCACCAAGACATGAGGTCAGTTCTGTAGCCTTCCTTCTCCCGGGCAAATTTATCTCGTATATCCCTGCTTGACCTTCAGTTTTGCCCGCGTGAGTGAACCTAGTGTGCGAAGTTGGTGGGGGGGAGAGGGGTTAAATCATCACCATCGTCCTCACAGCGACTATGAAAGGATTCTCGTCGGGTGCAACACACAACGTACAAAATGGTCGACTGATTTACTTGGCCTAAAGTTTCGTCGATGTCACGTTGGGATGTACGCTGGGGGCCAAAAATTGTCAGACAGTCCAGTAAATGGGTTCACTTGGACACTCCGTCAATTTAGTTTCTTTTCCCTCCACCTCCATCGGCTGAATCGTCGGGGCGCAACAAGTTTCCTGCCCCCAATGTTTGAGCGATGCCTGTTGCTGTACTATATTAGGGCAAAGAATCTGACGCGCAGTCAAAAGTCAACCCAGAGGCTCGTCGCCGCTCTGTTGTAGGATCATGTTGGAGTGCTATGCGTGCGGCCCCCAGCATGGTTGGGCAGGGTTCGGGGCCATGGAGAAGAATGAAATGGCACAAATTACAGAACATTATTGGACACCTACATCGAGCTATCAATTAGTGCTCGGCATGTATGCAGTGCAACGCTGCACGGCCCTGCATCTGATGTAACTTGAATCAACAAATTCGGAACGCCAGAGCCTGAACCGTTGTCTTAGGTACCGTACAGATTCCTGCTCCTCAGCATGAGGAAATGCCACAATCTGCGCAGCGATAAGCAAAGTACTAAGAATGCCAACATATGTACCAGGTACGTGTCTGAATAAAACCCAGACAGAGCATCACAGACTCGATATCAAAAGCATCAGAAGTGACGCTTCGCAACAGCGGAAGCGCATCTCATTGATTACCAAGTATCGCTATTGAATTCAGATTCCCCTCCATTTTCTCAAGGCTGATCAACAATGGCTTCACTATCGTTCTCACCAGAGAAGAATGATCATCCTCCAGCCCAAAGGCCTGCCGGTCTTACTGGTCTCGATCTTGAGAATCCAACTACTGCTGCAATCGTGGATTGGACCACTGACACACGGCCTGAAGCCAGTGTCCCCTTCAAACGCGGGTTTCGTTTTTGGGCAGTCATTATTGGCTTGGCTATTGCAAACTTTCTGGCCTCTTTGGAGCACAGCGTAGTGGTTACTTCGGGCCCAACAATCGTGGCAGATCTGAATATGAAACAGAATTACATTTGGATCACCAATTCATTTTTTGTTTGCAGGTCAGTCTTAGACGCCTCTAGCAATACAGAATCTGATTATTCAATTGCAAAAAGACTAATTGTTCCGTCATCTGCCTGTAGCGCAGCCTTTCAGCCTCTGTTCGGGCAGCTATGCAACATTTTGGGACGGAGGTGGCCAATGTTGATTGTTGTCTCCTTGTTTACTTTTGGAAGCGGTATTTGCGGTGGTGCTGTTAACGGTAGCATGCTCATTGCTGGCCGAGGCATCCAAGGAGCGGGGTCTGGGGGCATCCTCATGATCGTTGGTCCGTTTTGAGTTTTTGTCGATTGCCACCGAGCCCAGCTGACATGGTTAACTCCTAGAAATAATTCTCGGAGACTTGGTGCCGCTGCGAAAACGAGGCTACTACCTGGCTATCATATTGGCTCTTTACACAGTCGGCCTAGCCCTCGGCCCCTTCATGGGCGGCATCATTGTTGATTACACAACGTGGAGATGGGTAAGTTGCTAATTGGATCAGAAAAGGCTAACATCGTATGGCTGACCAGGAATATTCTTCGCCAGGTTTTCTACTTAAATCTCCCTGTAGGAGCAGTTGCTCTCTTCATTTTGTTTCTCTCCTTACACGTCAACTACAACAAGGAAATGACGCTGTCGGAGAAACTCAAGAGAATTGATTGGGCAGGCAATTTCCTCCTGATGACAGGGACGGTCATCATTTTATATGCTCTGACAAATGCAGGAACCGTATATCCGTGGAGATCGTGGCATACTCTGGTGCCTCTTGTCCTAGGAGGCTTTGCCTTCGGCATCTTTGCCGCTTGGGAGGCTCGCGGAATTCCTACCGAAGTGCTGATACCCCCACGGCTCTTCCACCATCGCACTTCCGTGATAGTTGCCATAAACACATTCCTGCATTCTATGCTGGTCTATTGGGCACTATATTTCCTTCCTATATATTTTCAAGCCGTGAAGCTCTTCTCGGCCGAGCGTTCCGGGGTATCTTTACTTCCGATCTCGTTGATCTGCATTCCTGGTGCAGCTATGTCGGCCATGGCGGTTTCTCGGTGGGGAAAGTTTAAAGCATTGCACATTTCTGGATTTACCATATTCACCCTCGGAATGGGGCTCTTCATCATGCAGAGTGAGGGCACATCAACCGCGGAGTGGGCCACGTTCCAAAGCATAGGTGCATTTGGCGCTGGAATCGTGCTCGATACCTTGCTCCCAGCATTTCAAGCTCCTGTGGCCGAGGCAGATCAAGCGGTAGCCACCGCAACTTGGTGCTTCATACGAACGTTCGGCAATGTTTGGGGCGTGGCTGTTCCTGCAGTCATTTTCAACAATCGGGTTGACCAGCTTGTCTCGACTGTTTCTGATGCGGAGGCGCGTCGATCGCTGCTTGGTGGCGGTGCATACCAACATGCCTCTGCGGCATTTGTCAATTCCTTCGTTGAATCTGTCCGCGGTGAAATTCGGATGGTATACACTCAAGCACTACGCCTGGTTTTTGGGGTATCTGTAGCCTTCGGAGGTTTCGCGTGTCTATTAGCCCTCTTGGAACGAGACGTTCCATTGAGAAAGGAGCTGGAGACCGAGTATGGACTGAACGAGCGAAGAACCAAGGGAAAATCTGGAGTTACAACGGATTCGGCATAATATGTATCTATATGGGGGGCTGGAGTGCTTGAAATTCATTAGGCTGCCGACACGGAGAAGTGTTTACGCCGGAGGCTTCAACTTGTTGCTCTGCATCTCACTTGATCTTACAAGCCGGAATTGTTAAGTTCACCAGCTCGATACATAGTATACACATATCGCTACATAGATACTTAGGTGATTACATAGTCAGTCATGTAGGTAGGCCTGGAGTCTTTTCCGCTCTGATCGAATTACTTACTTCGTAAGTAAGGGTTACTTCGGGCACCAAGACGTTTACACCATACTTCATCTAAATGATGATCATCAAAAATGCTCAGGGGCCTTGTCAAATGGTCATGCAGTGTAACACCGTTGGACCAAACATGCCTAGGGTGTAGGACAAAGGTCTCATCTCGATGTGGCGCTGGCTGAGGGGTGTGCTGAGCCAGCCGCTGCGGTCAGCGGCATGCCAAAGGTGTGACCCCCATTCTTCTTGCTTGCATTCCCCACTCTCTTTCCCTCCCTGCTTTCCTCTCCCACCTAGCTCGGGGGGCTAAAAGACAGGACCGCCTAAAACACCAAACCTTTCCATTCTTCCACGTTTTGCCCACATCCCAACCGTTCCCTATCCAACAAAAGCCAAGCAGCAGATGCTGACAACCGACACAGTCTGCGCTGCGCACATCGCTGTAGGTAAGTCGAGAGACTAACATTGCATACAATGGCGGGTTCGCTCGCGACATGTCAAACCGCGGCGCTGACACTGCCATTTACCAGCAATCCCAAGATGCATGAAAAACCGCGTCTCTCCGTATGGGAGTACTTCACGCTGTTGAGTGGAGTCGCTCGGATTGGTAAGACCTTCGCCCGTCATCCTCGGGCAAGTCACCAACAGCTTGCACCACTTTGAACTGACGCTGGCGTTTCAAGGCCTCGCCATGCTCCGGGCCAGCCTGTCCCACAGGTCTACCTCCTCGGCTCCTGTGCGCTTCACCTTAGCGAGAGCGCTCCTTAACAATCTATCTCCACGGCAAATGCAGTGAGTCACACGTTTTATATAGCCAATCCATTGATATAGTCCCTGCTAACACCACCCTCTCAGAGCACTGCTGCCGCCAACATTAGATTCATACAAGGCTTTCGCAAAGCGCAAGAACTTCGCACCAGATATCGTAGAGCTTCCCGAGGGAGGCCGGGGCTTCTGGATCGGAGATAAGAATGCGACTACGATCATCGTGTGGCTTCATGGTACGTCGATTAAATCTTATTCTATTTGACGCAGAGAGATGTCTGACATCACCAAGGGGGCGGTTTTGCGTTGCCGGCTGCTGAAGAATACTTCAAGCTCCTCGCTGAAATCGTCTCTTACGCTGAGACCAGAAACCTTCACGTTGCAGCCTTCGTGCCACAATTCGGTACGAGCTACCCTCACACCAGTCCCAAAAATGCTGCATACATATTAATCAAGCGTTATCTTTGTTATCTTCAGATCTCACTCCGGAAGCTGTATATCCCCGACAGTTGGAGCAAACGGTCATCGCCATCCAGTATTTGACCACAGCTGCGGGCAAATCATTCTCAGAGGTACGGCGCATGCGATGCAACTTCCTAAATGGTCACCGCGACTCACCAGTTCATCTGTAGCTCATTGTAGGAGGAGACTCTGCTGGTGGCCAACTCACAGCGGCACTGTTGTTGCACCTTGCTCATCCTCATCCGACCGTACCTACTATCCAGAATCAGAGTCAGAGGCTCAAGGGTGCATTCTTGATCTCACCCTGGATAAAATTTGACCAGGACTCCCCCTCTTATGTGCGCAACGCCCAGAAGGACTGCCTTACTGGCAACGCACTAGCCCAATGGTCCAAGGCCTTTATGGGCACCTCGACCAAGGATGCTTATAACACACCCATCGATGCACCTGCCGACTGGTGGAGTAGTATCGCGACAGACAGGGTGCTTATCACCGGTGGAGAAGATGAGATAATAGTGGATGACATCCGCATCTTTGTCAGAACGCTCCAGGTATGTCACCTCTCCGCGCCTGACGTCCGCTAGTTTCCTGCCTCACAAACTCAATAGGAACGCAATCAACGCAACATCGAGGTTCTGATTGCTCCTGGGGAACCTCACAATGCCGTTATAGAGTACCGCAGACACGGCCTTCCTACTGAAGATTGTGCAACGAGCCAGAAGCTGTTCCAGTGGATCATTGAGGCAGTTTAATAGCTAAAGGAATGAAATACGTGGTCAATATCTTCAATATTGCGCTCAGACTCGGAATCCCAGTCATCCCAGCCATAGCAGACTCTCCAGAGGCTTCTCAATTCATTCTCAGAACACCAGCGATCGAGCTAATAGTGCCAAAAGCCCGATCCGATGAGATTTTCCTTTTGCATTATAGATAATACAACTCAGATTGACAATTTTCTTAATGACTTTCTGCATCCCCCATGCCACAGAGAAAAACACTAAAAACCGGAAGAAGAATAAAAAAGAAGGAAGAAAAATCTGTGTACCGACATCTTTCCATGTTATACTCGTGTTTTCAGACTTGTTTAATTAATTGGCGACCGAAGTCGGTCATACGAGTCATCTTCCCAGTATATCGTGTACAAATGATCAAGAACAGTCACTGCTGTCGTTCAGGAATTGCCAAACTTAGTACCAACGGTATGTCGAGTACCTAAGATAATAACCTCGAAGTAGGCAATCACAACACGAGAATAACCACTATAGCAGCTTATGTACTTGAGACAGTATCTAGTTTCGTTAGAGAAAGGCATTTCTGTATAACCAAAGAATTACCTGTTTACAACATAACAACCAATTTCTTCCCACTAACACTCCCAGACCTCAGCTGAACCAGCCCTTCCAAAATATTCTTGAATCCGTGTCCGATGACCTCCACTGGATGCGGCTTAATACAGTTGTGAGATAGCAAGTTCTGGAAGATTTCAAACAGCCGGTTTGCTGTGTCACGTCTGGTAGGGTTCGCTGGACGGCTATACTCTCCACCAACCTCAACATGCAACCCATTGGCCTCATATGACATTATGAACTCAGCATTGACTGCCTCACGGGTCTTCCACTCCGGTCTGCAAGCGTTCAAGCACGTGTACCTTCCGCTAGGCCGCCCAAGTGCGGCATAACAACATACCACAGAGTCCTCGTCCGTGATGCAGTCTAATGCGTGCCGGAGACGCCCTTTAGTTTCAGCTCGGATCTTTTGTCCAACCTCGGGGTCGTGGTAGTTAAAAACTTCGCTTGCGCCATACGACTTGACTAAATGGAAGTTCCTCGGCGAACATGTGGCTATGGGCGCATAACCAGATAGGTGCAGCATCTGAACCGCCATGGTCCCAGACGCTGTACTTGCACCGTAGACGAGTACAGGCGTTGCATGAGGTTCTGCTTGTGTGGCGCCGTTCTGATGTGGTGTGTCTGTGAGCCCCAGAGAGCTCCACAGTGCAACGCAGTTCGTAAGCAGCGCAAGGCCGAGGGTGGCAGCATCCTGAATCTGCCAGCCAGGCGGAATGATGAGAACCTTGTGCACATCGGCGAGGATGAATTCCGCGAAGCTTCCAGATGCGGGATTGCTCAGGTTGGATCCGTGCACAACGCCACATACACGATGTCCGATGTGAATGTCCGGGCGCGTTGTGGCCACACTTGCGTGCATGGCAACCACAGAACCTGCGAAGTCTGAGCCTATGACTGCACCGGGTGCTGGGAATGCTGACCCCATTTTGTAATCGCTGGGGTTCAGAGCTACCGCTGCCGTTCTAATGAGCACGGTGTCCGGGTCCAGGTCTGGGACGGGAATATCATGGACAAGGGTGGGCTGGCCGGTGGCATCTTGAACGATAGCACATTGAGTGGTCGGAATTTTGAGGTGCTCTTGCGAAGAAATGGAATCCATTGTAGCAGATTTTAAGAATGGGAGTGGCATAGAGAAGTCCAATACATGGTAGATCACCCCCCTGACTGATAGATGTATTAATACTGTACTATTGTTAATAGTTTTAGATGCGTAGGGCAGCTGTACCCTGGGCTCACCCCATGCGGTACGAATATCACCGACCCTTCTGGGGAATCAGCTGGATGCAATTCCTCTCTCACATTTGGCCCCCAAAAGTACTCGATACATGAACTTTGGGCGGCTAATTTGCTTACACCGAGTTGATCCCTGCTTATGATCCTTTTGCGCTTGAGGGCCGGCTCGAAAGAGGGTTTATGCTTCGGATGTTAAATCTAAGCAAACATGTTCTTGTTTCCACCGAGATAGCCGGTTCAAGTAGGCTTATTTAATAACCGCTAACTAGAAATAAAAGCCGAAAAAAGAAAGAAAGGAAAAGAAAAAAACGCTGCAATAATTCGAATATTGGAATAATAAAGAAAATCAGATAAAGGTGGGGGGGGGGTATTTTAAAAAACTTTTTAAAAAAAATCAAATGTATAATAGTTATCTCAATAGCAAGAACTTAACTCCCAGAACTCCTAAATAATATTTCTGCAGTGGTTTAGCTGCCACAGGCATGTACTAAGTAAACAGGAAGGCCGGACCACGTCTTGTCGGACCTCTGTTAAAGGATCTGGCTTATATCAATAACATTATTTGCAGTGAGCCCTCCCGGCGGGTGTTTCACTGATTGCCAACGAAACTTGAGGATTGAATGAGATGTCACCTATGTCTGGCTATTACTCATAGACAATACCCATCACACTATAATATTGCGGTGATTAGCTGGTTCTATATCCTTTTCATCCTTGGCTATAACTCATGGACAACACCTATCACCATGTATTGCCTATCTCTAGCAATAAATACTTAAGGATGGGGTTTTTTCTATTTCAAGTAAATCCCCCATAAGGGTCCATTTCGTTCACAGACATTCGCATTCGCACAGCTCCTCTTCAGGAGCAGAAGACAACCTTCTCAAGAAAACCATCCAGAAATTACCAGTTTACGCAAAAGCATATATCGAACTCCAACGGGCTTTTATATCTGATCTATCGTCGCTTTGGTTTCAGTCACTTCCGTCTACATCCGGTGGCTCCTCTAGTGCATCGCTCCTTCTCATGCTGCCACGGCTGTTACGATGGAACGAAGAGAGTGGGAAAGCAGGATGGACGCGTCAACGGACAACAGATAGAGGATTTGTTTACTCTAGTCTTACAAAGAGGATTTGTTTACTCTAGTCTCACAAATTGTACACAGCACCCAGCGTTTGGTGTTTATTTCATGTTGCAAAAATGATCGAAATTTCAGCTGCCGATTCAATCACCTAGTTGAGAGAGGCCGCATGCTTCACGAAGAGCTTCTCGAGAGTATCCGGGCGAAAGGGCATACCTATGTGCCACCACCAGAACTGGCACCTCGGTACAATACCAAACTTCAGCCACCCAATCCCCCATCACTTACATCAGATGTGATCAACCGCCTCCAAAGTCAGGAGCAGCCTGAAGATGGATATGTCTGGGTTGATGTGATGAGCCTGATGGCCCAAGAACCCGAGTTTCTCTACTCAAACTGGATCCATAAAGATGGTCGGGCTATCTTGTGCACGATCAATTATGCGCAGAAGGACCCGTTGTTTGGAACGCCGGACCGGATGTATTGGTCTGACCTTATGGCAGTATCAGTCTCTCGGGTTACAAATCTCTAGGGGGGGGACCCGACGAAGCTTGAGACAGTCTGGCGGATATGCATCGAAAACAAGGAGACGCTAGGTGTGATATGTGAAGTCGACAAGCGCCACAGGTCACAGGGGAAGGGCGCTGAAATCGAGGCTCTCGCTGGGACGGACAATTTTTTCGCCCTTCTCGCTACTGACAATGGGAAGGGGGTTGCGTGAATGTTGGCTACTTATCCGCAGATGTTTGGGCGGAAAACAATCTCCCGGGTGAGGATTTTCGGAACCAACTTGCTTTGCTGGTTCCTGGAGGAGGTGCCGGTCCCAGAGCCGAGTGCGGCGGCACCCGAAGATCCGTCGACGACGCCGTCCAGAAAAGAGAGGCGAAAGCAGAAGAAGGGCCGGGACTCCACGACTTCAACCGTCTGACCTGACCATACGAGAGCCTGCGTACGGACCATCTTTCGTACTAGCGACAGTTCGATAAAGAGAAAGGGTGAGAGCCTTAATCGCTTGCTGATTTCATGCAGAGCATTTTGGACGCAAAGAAGACTAGGGACGACGTAGAAAGACAGAATCATACAAGGGATTCAATTGCACATTTATTCAACCGATCGAATGGAAGTCATCGTGCATGTAAGCAGCTATGCAAAGCCCCAGGACTGTGGCGTGTATGTGAATTGATCTGCGTTATCACGAATCCGCGACGCCCTCTGGGACTGTTCGGCTGGATGGAATAGCTGATTTTCAACTTTTCACCATGCCGCCATCGCAGCCTTTGGTCTTCAACGTTGCTGAGTCTCTAACTGCGTACAGCAGGAATATTCTTTTAGGGAGGTCTGCCTTTCCCGCAATTTCTTTGCAAGGCCGGTGAAATGATTGTCCCACTCAGCACCCTCTCCAGACCACGTTGGGAATTTCTCCATGTCGACCCACCCCGAGCTTGGTCCTTCCAATGGCTGCCAGTCCTCTTTCCACCCAAGGTCTTTGGCCAGACAGGAAAACTCCTCGCCATGTTTTCGAAGGTAGCCACTTTCCAGGTTCCTCGTAGACTCAACGGGGTCCGGCCGAAGGCCGAAGGCCGCCATCTCGCGCTGTTCCAGGTCTAATAAGAAATCGACTGCCGCCTGCAGGGTGGTCTCGATGGCAGATGTCTTCCCCTTAGTGTCTCGCAAAACGCCCTTTCTTAGGTCTTCGGGAATCGAATCTAGAGTGATTGGTGCGCTGAGACCGTCCTCGACACCTGTGCGGACGATAAGAATAGGAAGGCGCTCAATGTCTGTGAATTCGCTGTCGTAGTGCTCGGGGCGGATGACTACAGCGACAGCCCGAAAGAGCGGCTGGAGTATAAAGAAGTCTTGATCGCGGATTCTCCGTGCATCGGTCCTTGTCCATTCGTGTTGCCAGAGACACCATAACCTCCTGTCCCCCTGCTCAGAAACAAGACCCTTAAGAGCCTTCACGGAGTTCTGGGTCTGGTCGATTCTAGCGCAGATACTCTCGCATTCAGTGCTCTGATCAAGTCGACCATTGGTTGCGAGCAGGTCTCCTCCGGAAGAGGAGCCGGCTCCGTGTAGAAGAACTTGGCAAGAAATTGCCCGTACTCAATCTCGCTTCGATAGGGGCGAAACCACCTTTGGTAGAGGTAATTGTGAAGATCGAGCATCAAGGCCTTTACAGCATAGGAGGCATTTTGATTTTGAAGGATATAGAAAGGCGCGACTCGGTTGCAGCTGTCGTTTGCTTGAGTCACATTCAACTCTGACTCGTGGTCGAGATCTGTCAGGCTGCACCGCTGGGCCATCATCCAATTGTACGATACCGACTGGATCCAGATCCTCTCGCGGTGGCGACCCTCCTGCAAGCCCCGAAGGTGGTGTAGGATTTCATCGCGCGAAAGCGGCAGTCTTTCAGCGGGAACGCCATGGACTAAATTGCGCCTCGACGGTATCATGGTGGTGGATTCTGCCTGATAGAGCTGGAGGCAGAGTGGTCGAATGCAGTTCGTCAGAGGATGACCTCGGGAGGTAATTTGTAGGTGGGGGTTGTCGCTATTGATGGAAATACTTGTAGGTATGTGCAAAAGAGCGTTGTCTCCCTTGTTATTATGTTAGAAATTGCCTGGTTATCCCTGAGTTCTGCTCTCTTACCTTGGATGTCTCGTATGGCGAGTGGTACTGGTTGAGTTGGCTTCAATTATCAGTCTGCTGTGTTGGGGACAAGAAAGGACAGGAAATCCGTGCTGACCAGCAGCTTGAGAGCAATCTTTATATTACCCGCTCAAGGCCTAGCCGTATGAGTCACAGAGCAATAAAGGTCTCGCTCAAAGACGGCGTACAAGTAGCTTGTTTAAAACGCTTGTAGACTGAATCAATGTATGACTAACTAGGCCGCTCTCGAGATATTTCGTCAGTCGGGACGACCGGGTTACAGTAGGGTGAACTCTAGAGCACAAAGGCAACGACATAACCGACTATGATGCCTGCTCTGACGCTACAGAGCGAGCCGGTGGAACCGCTGCTGGAAGTGATGATTAAAGATGCCTTCGCTGAGCTCGTTTCGGAAGTTAAAGTCGTCATTGCAGTAGCGGTAGGCATTGCCCAAGTATCAACAATTTGAAACACTGCTACACTTTTCGGATTATTAAATAATTTCGCCAGCGTTAAATTAATAGTCCCATATTCATTATTGCTTCCTTCCGAAATTCTTACCTTCTCTGTTCTCTTCGGAGGCATATGTTCGAATTATGGCGGCGTCGGTCTACTTTTCTTCTTCTTTTTCCCCCTCGTTTTCCCCTTCCTACTCAGTACTAACGGGTTTGTTGTGATAGCAGTGGGTGGCACAAAGCTGATTGTCTGCTCTCCGCCTTGAGCATTTTCAAACCCCAACTTCTAGCTGTCTCTCTAGCGCTACTTGTAAGCTGATTCTGCTCCTTTTTTATTGCTAAAATCGCAGGTCTAATTCTGTTTATGACGTACATGATATCGTTTATCACAAGTGTGAACACATTTACAATCACTACAAAAAGGGCCTGCATTACATGAGTCACCGTGATCTCACTTAGCCCTCTCGACCCCACCATCATCGTCACGACCAGCATTCAGACTGCTGCGTCCGCTATAGTGCCGAGCGCTGGTGCTGCTCTTGAGACATCTGTTATGGAAGTCGGCGAAGGCGCCGCCGTCGTGACTGAGAAGACTTTACGGCAGAACTAGAGGCTGTACGCCGCCAGATCGCACGACGAAAAGCCGAGTTGAAAGAATAGACCTCAACAGGGACCATAGAGAACCTGAGGCGCCCTTCTGCCAAAGGGGAAGAATACCTCCACAGCAGAGGTACGAAGACCTCGACGAGAGAGGTAAAGACGAACGAAAGATCCGAAATCCAGTAGTCGTCATCATAATCGGTGAGACGATAACGACATTTCGAAGGGGGTGTTGGATTCTAGATTGGAGCACATGAGGGCAAAGGAAGCCGACAAAAGAGGGTTATCTAGAGTTGCCTGCTAGAGGCCCTTCTTTGTATCTATTTTGTGTATAAATAGTGGCGGCCAGAGGTCCCCGTCCCCTAAAAGGGAGTACCAGAACTTAGAGACAACAATCGACAAAATGACACTTTATGATACTCTCTTCATAGTCAAACAATGTCTAGTCCTTCCGGGCGCTGTAATTTAGGCTGGCGCCATACTGTAATAATAAGTCCACGCCCGCCTCGAATCCCATATCAACGGCCGTATGGAGCGGGGTCATGCCGTCAATGTCATAACTGTTGATAAGAGGTTGGTTTGGCTTGCAATTCTCGAGTAGCAATCTCAGGGGCCCCTCGCGATGCTCTGCTGCAGCCCAGTGTAGGGCATTGCGCTGTTGTCTGTCCACCTGGTCTATCCGTGCCCCGTGTTGGGTCAATGTTGTCACTATGCCTTCGAAACCGCCCTTGATAGCATAGTAAAGAGGAGTCCTCCCGTCGCCGTCCTGCTCGTTACAGTCCACCGAGTGCTGTAGTATTAAGCGGACTATCCGGTCATAGCCCTTTTGCGCTGCGATGTGAAGAGGGCCACGCCAACTGGTCCCACCTTGTTCTATTGGGGTCCTCGACTCGACGGAGGAAATAGGAGTATTCTGGGGCGCGTCTTTGGGTTTGGGCGAAAACGTGTGCTGGGTCGAAGGCGTTGGTGTCCCAGTCTGCACGCTCAAGGCGGACTTGGAGGTCTCGATCTGTTGGGTAGTGAAGCCGTGCGGTGTTACCGCGAAGTCGGAAGACACGAGTGTCGAGAGAATCTCCTCGTCCCACGCCGACGGATCAAGGAACTTAGAGTTGCCGAACAGGCCAAAGCGGCATTTCGTGACGGCGGGGTTGGCATGTTGGTTGATGTCTGTGTCGAAAAAGCTGATGGTTCCGGGCAGCTGTGACGAGGAGGACGAGTACACGGGCTCGGGTTGTGGCTCGGGTTGCGCTGGTGTTGGTCGTTCAGGGAGGGGTTGCGACTCGACTGCTGGAGTTGAATCCTCGGTATTGTTTTTGTCTTGCTGCTGCTTCGTGGGCGTCTCCGATGTCTGCTGCTGGTTACGCTTCCCTGCAGCGCGACAGCGAGCACCGGTCAGTACAACGCGAGACCAGACCTGCTTCGTGTATCATCACGTTGTACTGCCACTCACAGCGAAAACGGCGCTGCGCTAAGCGATTTTGGACGCGACGACGAGCAGCAGCTTCGCCTTTGCTCGACTCCATCGGCAACGCAATACTCTTTTGAAAAGGGGGATCAAGCCTGTGTAGTAGCTCGATGACAAATGTTGTTTGAACGGATGAGCTGCAAGTGTAGGATCAGCGCCAACGAGCAGGGAAGTTCAAGCGGGTCTATCTGGACACGTCGGGTTATTCCAACCTAGACATAATGCGCCATAAGGAAGTACTCACTACCAAAACTAATATATAAAAAAAGGTTTTCGTTGGCCATACACCACCGGAAGGAGGACGTGGAGTATTGTTTCTACTGTTGTAAACTAAAAAGGGCGCGAATAGATCTTCTTGGCTACACAATTTGGCTTTCCTCAACTAGTGACGGCACTGTAGCCGAGAGATCCGGAACAAGTCCCAGTTCATCCGCAAGTCGGTGGCAAACAGTCTAGGCCGACTTCAGAGCGACTACACTGACATTTTGTATTGGTGAGCGGAACGGCCGGTCCGCTCATGACGGACAGATAGTGATGCCATCTACAGCCAGAGTCTCAGCGGCAAGACACCAGTTGAGGAAATTATTGCTTTTGTGTGAGGGTTTTCGTGCTGGGAGAGGTCTTCGTTGGAAGCATCTGGGAACTTTAGGAAGGAGGAATATGAATTTGCAACCGTTATTATAGAATATCGATACTAAAAGACCTTCTAAAAAACCCAACTACCTTAATTAACGTTGCACAACCAGACTTACCATTGTGAAATCATCCCCTGCAGCCATGCTCATCTGACAACCTCAATCTTCCTTATTTGTACAATTTTCGAGATCCTTCAGGCCCTTGTCCGCATGCCAAATACTGCTCAGAAGCCCCGGAAACCAAGACGTCAGAAATCGAACAACGCCGACATTCCCACCGCGCGACATGTTACCGCTCTTACCAGCGATAATGTCGCTGACAATGTCTTTTGCCGTCTTCTGGGCGGGCTCTGCCCCGGTAATGTATCCGCCTTGCTGCTGTTTGTCGATGACCGACTCGACAGTCTTGTAGTATGAGTCCTCGGGCAACTTCAGCGCTGGCGCGTTGTCGAAGAAGGGCGTGGCGACGTTGCCCAGCACATTAGTGATGACCTTTACGCCCAGAGGGGCCAGCTCGATACAGAGGACGTCTGAGATTCGTGTTGCGGCGGTCTTGGAGCTGCTATAGATGCCTATGTAAACAGTACTGAGGGTCAAACATCGGTCAATATGAGAGAGCAAGAGAGTTGTTCACCGTACCTGCCCATGCAAAGGGGAACAATGCTGCCGTCGAGGTAATGTTGCAGATAGTTCCCTTGCTCCTGATGAGCAGTGGAGCAAACGCCTGTGCCGTGGCTACTATGCTCCAGACATTGACATCGTACAACTTCTTGGCCTCGTTGAGATCGATGTCCAGCAAGGGCAAGACGTAGTCGTGGGCGGCATTGTTGACGAGGACATCAAGTGTCCCATCCGTACGTTTGGTGACGGCTTCCGTCGCTTGTTGAATGGACTCGGGCGAGCCGACGTCCAACCGGAGGATCTCGATATTGTCGAGATTCGCGAGTGATCCGGCCTTGGATAGGTTGCGCATGGTTGCGAAGACGTGAAAGCCCCTGACCCGGAACTCTTTCGCCAGGGCGGCGCCGAGACCGCCGTCGCTACAGCCAGTGATCAGCACGGTCTTCTTGGCCAACATCGTAGCTGTAGTCTAATGGAGAGTTATGAATGGACTGGATCCGTGTTCTGGGCTCTTAGACCAGGACTACACGTGCGCGGTCCGTGGTATTTATTGGTGGTCCCCAGTTTCAAACGAGAGGGTCACAAGGGCATCGGTAAGGCATAAATGTAAATATGAAGGTCATAGTGTGTTTTCTACTGTGTACTACATGCGATTCTACTTTTGAAATCTGGACGGATCATTGTACGTTCCCAAGTGCACTCGCCTAACCGACCAATCAAGTCGTCAAAGAGTAAGCTGCCTTTCTCTATTCACCCGTGAGAGATCCTATTATACCAGTAGGACCAAATCAACGTGCCACCACCTGCTAGTGACGGTAGGTCTATCACATGCAAAATTCGATTTCCCAGCTGTGCGAAGTCGTAAATATGGTATTGCTAACAGGTACTTGGTCATGTAACCATTTTTTCGGAGCCAAGGCTTGCCGTTTCTGCGTGGTACTTCAGACGAAAGGAGCATACATGTCGTGAGGTTCCTGTGATTAGCGGCAGCGGCCAAATAATCAACCCGCGCGGTGGTGTGTCCCACCTGCAAGGTCAGCACCACGGCATGCAATACTACCAGACCCATTTTCCAGACAAGCGTCTTGATCCGCCCAGAGAGGGAAGGCAAGTCACATGCCTATTCGTGGTGGAGTCGGCTGGCAAGGGAATCTGCACTTAGGAACTGGCCGACTAGTTAGTCCGTTTACCCTGTATAACAATGCACTTGCTGGCCGTCGGGTGAAGTTTTGGCATCTGAAGTGATTTGAATAGGACTGTTAATCTATAATTGTTGCCCGTATATCCCAAAGCCTAGTGATTCACAAGTTTGCATAGGAGAGTAGCCAGGTTGATATGCCTTGCCATTAAGCACTCTCTCGAAAAATGCTTCCGTAGGCTCCAGGGTTTAATTATATGAATGCCTCTCCACTTATGATGGTCAGATGACCTTTCCCCTTAGCCCAGAATAATGTCTTCGGTGTCTCTTATGTGTCGAAAGCATCTTTCTGGTCCTCTGGAGGAAGAATATTGTTCAATTCCGGGATGATCGTCATGACTGCCATCCCCTCAACTATCTCCAGGCCCTCCTTGGGCCGAGACAGGACGAGCTTGTGGTATGCCTGCAGAATTATACGGTCCTGAAGATCAGGGTGACCGAGTTCTATGGCCGACTGCATGAGGTCATGTGCCTCAAGCCTGCCTGGGCCCCCAGAGCCACCCATAGCAGCAGGATTCTCTCCCCAGCTGTTGAAGAGCGACAGTGAGAAGGGTTCATTGCCTCTAAGCTGAAATTTGTGATCCTTTATTAGCCGAGGGAACAGAGTCTTTCATTTGTCCGGTCTGAGATGGCGCTGAGGTTGCTTTACGCTGGTCCATGAACTAACCGAGTTGTTATCACCAAATCAAACTTGAAAAACTTTGACCGACTTCGTGTTCTTCTAAACAAAGAACATAAGAGCAAGAAAGTTCTATGCGCAGTGCGAGTAGGGCGGACGCTCCAGAAATTGGAAGTTGAAGGTGTTACTACTTTGTTCTGTTCGTATCTCATAGATCGCTCCATCGAGGGTATTATCAATCCTTGGGAGACACACTATGCAGCTTAATATTCTTGAAAGGATATTTTCTTGTTATAGAGCCGATGCAGTTGGGTAAGCTCTAGATAGGTATAACATAGGCGTTGCACCCTGTCGAATGTGACCTCCTAATCGAACGAAGAGGCGAACCTCGGAAATAATTTAGAAAGTAGTAGCTAGCAAGGCCCAGAAAATAGAATCTTCGCAGGTCTTGCGTCCAAACTCAAAATTCAAGGTAACAACACAAACAAACCAAAATTTAGGCCACAAAGTCTGAGCGCCACCATTATTGCGACCAAATTCAACACAAGAATCTCGTGAAAGTCGCGGATCAAACTATCGTCCCTATGAACCTGATCCCCGCAGCCAGCTCATGCAGGCTATCCGTCTCTGTACCCTCGAAATACTCTGGATGATCTATCTTATGCCAACGTAGAGTGTACAGAACCGCTATGAAAGATGATAGGGCCGTAATTATATACTGACTCGTGGCCAGCATTTCGACGAATGGATTTATAGATCCAAAGTTTTTACCTCCCAGTAGGACTCGAAAGAAATACTGGAAACATAACTACCTAGCTTTGTTGGACGTGCCACATGAAAAAAGCTGAAAGGATAGAAAGGGGCTATCATCTATGTCTTCTGATGGGACAAGCAATCCTGAATCTGGCCGGTCGACCACATAACGAGAAGTCATCCTCCCCCCTTTTCCCAATTCAGATCAACCACACGCAGCATCTGCAGCATTTGCATCCGCGTTAGCAAAGTATGGCGCCCTACACCGAACTCGCCATCGCCTGTGCTCTGGCCGGCTTGCTCTCGCACAACCTGATCTTCATCCGCGACGAGCACCACCTGCGAGCACCAAGATATGTGCAGCTTGGCTGTCTGCTATTTTTCGTCGGCCTGGCGCTGCGTGCTCGATATGGCGAGGGGCACGCGCTGAAGGAGACGAGCATTGCGGCAGCATCCTTCCTCGGCGCCCTCTTCGCGAGCATGACCGTTTATCGGCTGGCCTTTCATCCGCTACGATCCTTCCCTGGCCCGTTCATGTGGAGGATCTCGAAGCTGTGGCATGTCTTCAGGGTTGCGCCAAGCCAGCAGAACTATCTACTGCTTGACAAGCTGTATCACGAATATGGACCCTTTGTCCGCACAGGTAAGTGGTTGATCGAAAGGAAAGGCTCCAGCTCGGATTGCTAACGCAAGATCAGGTCCTGGTGAGTTGACGGTCTTTCACCCTCAAGTATTCGAGGCCATTGGGGGTACGGGGACCACATGCATTAAGGCACCGTGGTATGACATGCTGTATCCTATGGTCGCCATCAACTCGGTGCGCGAGAAGGCAGGCTACGCACCGAGGCGGAGAGTGTGGAACACTGCGCTCAGTGTCAAGGGTAAGTCCTGGCAATCTCAGCCATAATACAGCATGGCTGATGAGACTCCCAGCTGTCCATGACGAGAAGAATGTTGTACTGCGCGCGTTGTACAAGATGGGCGAGGCCTTTCAGGAGCGCCAAGGCCAGTCACTCAACGTTACCGAGTGGATGTCCTATTTCACAACTGACACCATGGGTGAGCTGGCTTTTAACAAACCGTTTGGCATGCTTGAAAAGCACGAATGGTCCGGCCTTGTGCAACTGCTCCGCAACGGCCTGGGGATTTTGGGTACGGTGACACCAGCCCCGTGACTTGCTCACGTTACCTTTACCTTCTTGCCTAAATCACGGCTGCTCTGGGCTGCTCTAGTCAAGCTTGCAAAGAGCATAATGGAGGATCGATTGGAGAGGGACTCGGCAAAGACGGACGTTAGCTACTGGATGATCGAAGCGGAGCGGAGGAAGGATGACACAGTCAGCATCAACAACCTCTACGGAGATGCATTTGCCATGATCATCGCCGGCAGGTTAGTTATCCTCGGTGAGCGACGCAAGCCAGTAGCTAACAGAAGCAGCCATACTGTCGCAACGACCCTGATTTTCACACTCAACGTGCTCGCCAACGATATGAAGATGCAGGAAATGGTACGCGGAGAGATCGACACGCTGAGCGCGTGGTATGATACCGAGGGCTTGGCGGAACTGACCAACCTGAATGCAATCCTCAACGAGGTCATGCGCCTATACCCTGTTGTCCCAACAGGCGGCATCAGGATGACGACAGACGAGCCCGTCACCATCGGCGATACCGTCATCCCACCATACACGACAATAGTAGCGCCGCGGTACACCATCAGTCGCCGTAAGACCAATCCCCGTCCCATATCATTCGCCACTAACAGAAACAGTTGAAAGCGCTTTTGAGCGCGCAACAGAGTTTGTGCCAGAGCGGTGGACAACCAAGCCCGAGATGGTTAAAGACAAGCGCGCCTTCAATCCCTTTAACAACGGTATGCTTATCCAGTTTCATTCTTCGTTCTAGATCTTCAGTTCATCCTTTCTGTACTGACTCAAATTACAACAGGCCGTCATTCTTGTCCCGGCAAGAACTTGGGCCTCATGGAGGTGCGCCTCTGCCTAAGCATGCTTCTCTCGAGCTTCCATATCAGTTACGCTACAGGCGAGGACGGCAGCCATGTATGGGCCGACATGACGGATTCCTTCACTGCTAACCCAGGCGCATTGCAACTCACGTTCACGGCGCGAGAAAAGGCGGCAGTGTAGCAAGAAGAAAATAGTCGGAGAAACTGGATATCCTTGTATTCAGATCGTGTATAGCATGAAAAAGAGAGCGGCGCTGCTCGCAACATATAAGCTGAAACAAAGTCGAGGGAACGTAGAGAGACAAGCACTTAGATCAGTTCTATAGGCCCCGTCATCAGGCAAACCGTACGAAAACCAAATCCCTGTGCCTATATAATATCTATCGTGCCATGCTACAGCTGTTAATATTACTGCAACTGTGCGAAAAGGGTTTGACAGTGGGCCCCGCTCGACCCGTCCTGGTTCTTCCAGGCTAAACGGTTTGGTCGTTGGCACATATACACAACGAGGCACTGTGGCTTGACAAATCATCCTATTCATTATATATATATATATATATTGCCAATTAATTTCACAGACCTCTAGTATACTACCACGACTTACTGTCAGGTTATATGAAGAAGGCGTATGTATACAGCCAAAAAGGATTGCTTCATTTTACTCTTCAATATCGGTTCCTCCGGCTAAGAACTACGTTGTGATATAAAGAATGATACCCTTTCTCAACATATTCAGCATTGCTTGGTCTTTAGGTCTCGCCGTATCGAATGTAAAACTCATTCGAGACTTTTCGGACTGATTTGAACGAATTTAGCAACTACTGCATGGGTTTGAATCCGAAAGTAGTCAACTATGATGCATAGTCAATATGCGTATCAACAAATAAAGTATTAGTAACAACACTAATAACTGATAAATCTTGGAAGAAACTAGTTGAATCGTCGTATTTACTAGGAATCTCGGAAATTCTGCACTTGCATGTTCTCTTCAAACTTCTGGTCTTGAAGATGTCTCTCTTAAGGTCTTGAATCTGCGGCATCTGCGTAAATTACAGGCTATCATCCACCTTTACCTTCCTTACGAGGGGCTGAGAACTTTCAGCGTCTACAAATATATCCCTAAGGGGACAAGCTTAGTCTAAAAGGCATAACAAGATTCCGTTCGATGTTGATGAAAGCCCCTTTTGGGACATCTGCTCTAGTGACGCACAATACTAAGGCACAATACTATCGAAATCTGAAATTTCTTCTCCATTTGCGAAATCCAAATCAGTAGCGTCTCAGAATCGATCTGGATAAAGGTCATTCAGACCAAAGTTCCAAATCCTTTGCAGCTGAGGTCAGAAGAACCATCCAGGCATTTTATCGCCGAGAAGCACAATATTATACTCTGAGGCTGCCCAAGGCAGCCTCACAGCAGGACCTTTGCATCATCATGGACACCAGCAGCTATCGATCATGATTTCTTTCATGTCTTTGATCAAAAGGGTTAATTTCCTTACTGCTATTTGAAATTTTGATCAAGATCTCTGATAAGCTCAGTAGCCATGAGCCCGATATTCTCGCATATAAATATCTCTGTTTTCCCAACCGACCAATCCATTCCTTCATTCTCCTCATCACCAACAACATCATCTTCATCAATAAATCATCTTCTACAACCTTTAGCTTTTCAGCTTCCACTCCCAACAATCAAAATGGCCCCCACCAAGACCACTGCTAACTCCTCCATGGGAGTCAACGGCTACTCTTACTGCGTTGTCATGTAAGAGGCTCCCCATGCCTCACGGCGCTGCGAACACACAAGGGGACCCGATATCATGGTGAAAGCTACTCCCTGCATTCCACCAGACCAGCTAAGCCGAAACCTAAAGATGCGACCAGAACTTTCAGACAAAAACCTATGTCGCTCTATGTCAGCTACCTCTGCAGCACCACCATCGCGCGGCCTGCCGATTGATGGCCGCCGGCAACGACAACTACATCAACACTCCATTTCACCTTCGCTTCTACTACGACATGAATTTTCGAAGTTACTGCTTGACGCCGCCAATTCTGGGTCCCAGCCTGACAGGGAAAGATGGCGAGGGGATCTTGCTGGACGCGCTGGGCTGTATGGTCATGACGACGGCTCACATGGCCTGGTTCATTTCTTGGGAACTTTTCAGGGCTCGGTAGAGAATTTCCACTGGTATATAAACTGAAATGAAAGATCCTTCAATTTGATTGCAAAAAATTGCAAAAAGAAAAGATATATGCTCTGCCCTGGGAGCGCCTGTAATTATTGATATTGCTGTCTTCAGTCTACATTTCAAAGTGGTAGACATGATAAGCCCTAGAAATCGTAAAAAGAGAGCTCACAAGAATAATAGTCCCCTGCAAAACTTACTATCACCTCGTCAGATGAAAGACACAACATCGGCCGACCTGAAGCACTGATAGGCATCCTGTTAGCTTACCCATTTATCTCAAACCCATGTCGAAACTGCCACGGACGACATTGTACTGTAGCTCCACTCTGATAAGCCCCAAGGAATTTCTGGCTTCTGCCTATTCCCTTCACTTTGCCAAACTTCCTCACCCCTCAGTATCGCTCCAGATGTCCTCCTGGGAACATGCTTCTAAACGACGAGATACGCGTCCTAGACATCCTACCGTACGGTAGTGATGGCGCACGCGCCCCTATTCAATGCAAAACCCGCGTCGCGGCGCTCTCCGACAAGCCAGTATACGAGGTGCTGTCCTATCGATGGGGCGATCCCGAATGCAGGAATCTTGTCACGGTGGACAACAAACAGACATTCGTAACTCTCAACCTTCACGCGGCACTGCTACGTTTACGACGGGAAAACAAAAAGAGAACGATCTGGATCGACCAGCTTTGCATTGCTCAGGACAACCTGGACGAGAAAGCTGTTCAAATCCGCCTCATGCGCGAGATCTACTCCAACTGCAGCGGGTGTCTTATCTGGTTGGATGAAATTGACCCCAATATCCCTCAGACGGATGCAGAAGCAATCCTGGATGCACTCGCCTGGATGGCTGGTGGGCATCTTCCCATACCGCCTTGTCTCGCTTCTTCCTCTGCATTCCACGGCCCCCTCAAGGCGCTGGAAAGTATCAGTGTTGGCACCCATCCGTGGTGGAACCGCATCTGGACCGTCCAAGAAGTGATCCTGCCGGCCAACAAGCTGTTTCTCTGGGGCCCGTTACATATACCATGGGACACACTCACCCGCTGTGCCAGTGCTTGGACCGGCGCAGACGACAACCCCGCCGAGGCCTTCTGGGAGTTGCTTGCCAACGCTCCAACTGACGTAGCCGAAGACACGGACCGGGTCCTCGGATGGCTGTTTTGCAACGTGATCTGGATCGACGGGGCCCACGAACGTCGCGAGCTCCCCGTCACCACCACCATGAAATGGCGCTCGCGCAAGGCCACCGAGCCGCGGGATAAGGTGTTTGGGCTGCTGGGCCTGCTGCCGTCTGGCATGGAGCTGTACCATACGGATCGGTGCGACTACACAACGCCCACGGTGCATTTGTACAGTGCCTTCACCTTGGACATAATCTTGGATGCGAAGGGGTTGCTTCCTCTGGTGAATGAGCCACGCGCTCCTCCGGGAAAAGGCACCGAGGGGCTGCCGCGGTGGGTCTGCGACCTGGACTGCGACATACCGAATCAGGTCGATACATTCTATCGATTTTGGGGTTATCGCAGTTACAACGCCTGCGCTGGGCGAGAGTTGGACAAAAGGGCTATTGATGATACACTGTGTACTGTTGCCGCAGCACCGGAGGGCTCCCTGCGAGCTCTAGGACTGACGGGTGTTTTGGCTGGAACAATCGAGATGATCGGCACGAAGCTTCCACACCAGCATGACACTGCAGTGGGTCCTGTCTTGCTCGAAGAAATCGCAAGAACGATGCGATCTTGGATGAGCATGGCACGCATGTATCACGAGAGACTGGCCAATGGGTTGTCAGGACAGCAGTTCGAAGGGGCCTTCTATAGGGTCATGGTGAGCGACCGGGTCCGGAATAGCGAACTATGGGTGGCGAGACAGCCCAGCGACCAAGATTTGGTCAACATTTCCAACTTTGTGCGAACGGGACACGGGCTTATTAGTGATCTTTTGACGTATTGGAACAAGTATGTATGCAACCAGACGTTTTTTATTACGGAGGGCGGGATGATGGGCTTGGGCCATCTGGAAACCGAGATAGGGGATCAAGTGTGGGTGTTTGATGGGGGAAGAATGCCATTCACGGTTAGACAGAGGAAAGATGTAGAAAGTCCGGATGACTTTGATTTTGTAGGCTGCTGTTATGCTCACGGCATTATGGACGGGGAGATTTATGAGGGTGGGAAGAGCAGCATAGCGCTCAGGCGCACCATTCGAGTGCACTGAAGCGCAACAGGCAAAAAAGGCTTCTTTGCAGTATATACAGCAATATCCATATGCTATTATAATCTATAATTTTTGTCGAGCATAGTGTGTGTTTGCATTAACATAGGAGCTTTATTGTACCAAGGCTCGAGCGCAGTCGCAAGAAAAGACTGACACTGGAGGAGGTCCGTGGGCAAGGGCACTGTTAACCCAGGCGTGCCTGTGTAGAAAGAAAGACGGCGAAAGAAGGTTAGCAAAGCACGAGAACAGAGTGGGAAAAAAACCTGTCTTGAACCTGTGAAACCATCCACCAGATAGATCTAACACTCGATGGCGCTTTGCCCCATGATTCTACCAGTCATTTTCTTGGACCATGTCCCCGACATCGCCTCTAGTAAATATCACGTAGCGTTTTGCTCATATTTATCTCGCATTGCGAATCATTACCTGCATACCCGGATTTGGCGCGGAAAAAATCCACACTCCTACTGTGCCTCAAAGGGAGGGGGTGAGAAAGCTCAAACGATTAACTACGACTTCCTGGCTGTAATCATACCAGAAAACTTATCCCATAATAATATTTTCAATGTTTTTTAGTTTTATTAGCTTATATAACTTCCTTTTCCCTCTCCTCTCAACAACTATAGTTGATCAGCGGGAAAAAGGGTGACGTGATGTGATAACCCATGAATACTTACTGCTTGAGGTAGTGAGTGTACAGTAGTATTAATAGCCACACTAACACACCCCACGTGGCAAGAAATACGTCCCGTGCATCTTTTGGCATGTTTCAACCTAGTATTGCGACACTGGGGGAAAAGAGGAGGAGATGGCTGGTAAAAGACCTCAGTAGCTTCTTTGAAACCTTGAATCTAACCCCCCCCTCCCCCCCTTCCTACAGCCCACACGAAGTGAGTGGGCATTCATTGTGTTTACTGACTTCATTATCATTGTAAGCTCTCAAGAGCATGTTTACTGGCCCGCATTACATCACCACGTCACTGGTAATAATATCCAACAAGTTGTCAACCCTCGGAAGAGTCCATCAAGTCGACTGGGCTTGACAGCCACCACAACAACGTACTGCCTCTGCAACTATGGTGTGTAACTCTGTTGAGAACCTCACACGATACTAATGCTCCAAGCATTAAATACTGACACTCAAGGACCAGCGTGTGGTACAGGCCGCGGGCTTCTGGGCCTCGCTCTACCAAGGCAAGTTCTGAGAGCTAAACCTACAACAAATGTGGCGAACGACCATTTCATGGACCCTCACTCCCTTCACCCCCCCCCTCCCTCCCTGAAGCTGACCAAAAAGAACCATCCATCCCAGGCCTTCTCTCCCTCTTCACCACCCCAGAGAACACACCACCCACCCCATCCTCATTCTACACCAAAAACAACCTGACATGGACCCCCAACAAACTCCGCATGAACCAGATCCAGGTCATCGGCACCCACAACAGCTACCACCGCGAGATCTCCCCCGCCGAGCGGACCTGGCACGCCCGCCTGCTGGGCGGGCCCGAGAACTACTACTACTCGCACGCCGCCCTGGCCGTCCAGGCCGAGCACCAGGGCGTGCGCAGCTTCGAGCTCGACATCTGGGCGGACCCGGACGGCGGCAACTATGCGCACCCCGTCATCCGCCGGCTGTCGGGCGTGGCCTACCCGCCGGGGGACGAGATGAAGCTGCCGGGTGCCAAGGTGATGCACGTCGCGGACAAGGACGTGGGCACGACCTGTCACACCCTGGCGGGCTGCCTCGAGGGCCTGCGGGCGTGGTCGCGAGCGCACCGGGACCACGTGCCCATCTCGGTCATGCTCGAGTTCAAGACGGTGAACTCCCACCTGGGCTACCTGGGCGGCGCGAGGTCCGTCTCCTGGAACGACACGGCCCTCCTCGCTGATCTGGATGCGGAGCTGCGGTCCGTGTTCTCGTCCGAGGACGAGCTCATCGTGCCCGACGACCTGCGCCGCGAGGGCCTGACGCTGGAGGAGTCCGTGCTCGCGCACGGCTGGCCTGATCTGGACTCGGCGCGGGGCCGCATCTTCTTCCTCATGGATGACGGGCCCAAGACGCTGGGGCTGGTGCGCAATGCGTCTGTGGAAGGGCGGCCGAGCCTCGAGGGCAGGGTGGTGTTCACGCAGTCTGCGCCGGGCCAGGCGGACTGCGCGTTCCGGAAGCTCAATGATGCGACCAAGGGGGACGTCGTCGCGACGATCCGCGAGGATGTGGCTAGGGGGTACTGGGTGCGCACGAGGGCTGACATCCCGATCGAGACGGTCGTGGGCAAGAATGTCACTGGGATGCGGGACGCGGCGCTGCGAAGCGGAGCCCAGGTTGTGTCTACGGACTGGCCTGCGTGGGGGATGAGCGCACGATATAATGTGGATTATGTTGTGGCGCTCGAGGAAGGGAGAACGGCGAGGTGTAATCCTGTGAATGCGCCCGAGTCTTGTACGGGGCTGGCGGCCCTGGAAGCCATGGGCCAAGAGTCGTAATGATGAGGAGTATACAGAGGATGATGATTGTTCGTATGTAAATGGTGACACCACAGCCGTTGAAAAGGAAGCAAGGCTCGCCAGGCTGAGGAGGTCTGAAGAAATTCACCTTGTGATCAATGTACAGTACTTAGTTTGCAGCGTTGAAAAGACCAGACAAAAATTCCCCATCGATGGAAACCAGACGACTTCAGCTGCTCAATTCCAGCCTACCTGCAGGCAGGCCAAACATAAAAAAAAATAAAACTTTGAAAAAAAAACAAAAAAAACCATGCGTCTTGTCTGCCATCGGATCTTCCCATCCAACCTCCTCCTCCCAAGACGTTGACGTCCATCCACTTGAGTCCCGACACAGCAAACAAGAAACACACATACACACACACACAGAGAGAGAGAGAGAGTAAAGAGGAAACCCTCTCCTCGGCCCAAAGAAGAAGAAAAAATGCAATGAAGAGAAAGCAATCGAAACCCGCTCGGCACGGCGCAATACAGATCGGGCTGATAACAGATAAACACCGCTCTCCAACGCCGTGCAATGCAATGTTAAAAGAATAAAAGGAAAGGGGAAGAGAAAAAGAAAAGGAAAAGGATGATTAAGAAGGCCATACGGGGTTGACAAAAAATGGGGAACCTTTTTCAGAGACCAGCCCGGGCCCAAGTTGTTTTCTCTCTCTCCTCCGTGCTCTGTCGTCGTCTGTGCCCCTTCTCCCTCCTCATATGCTCTCTCTTTTTCTGTTTTCTGCTTCACCTCCATCTCCAGCTTCTTCTTCCTCTCCTCCTCCTCGGCCCAGAATATTTCTTAACCCTCCGTGAGAACCTGAAAGATCCCACTGACACTGGGTACCTCCCTCTCGACCCGCTCAAACACAAACCGACTCTCAGGCATAAGCGGCCCCTTGAGCATTTCCTCCAGCAATGACGTCGTCTCGACAGGCCTGCTTTGCTGCTGCCGCGCCTGCTCTGCCGGTGGTGGCGAGGAGATCTCGCCCTTGAGGTACGCAGAGAGCTTCTGCGCCAGGTCGTCGGGGGCCGACGCGTTGACAGGCGACAGGAACGTAGGCCTGCTGATGCGGCGGAACGCGCGGGGGCGGAAGAAGGAGGTGGTCGCGGCCGCGTCGGTGCCGATGGACGTGTTGGGGCGGGGTTGGTCGCGGAAGGCGCCGAGAGACTCGGGTTGGTGGTGGTGGTGGTGGTGGAGGGATGCGAGAGGGGTCGTGTTTATCCTGCTGAAGTCGCGTGGCTGCGATGATGAGCCGGCGTGACGGGGGCTAACGGGGCGCTCCTGTCGCGGCTCTTGTTGTATTTCTGCTGCGGAATGGTCCGAACCAAAGCTGAACGAGGTAAAGTCCGAGGGCGCAGGACGCCTTGTCTCTTCCTCCTCTTCATACTGGCTTTCATCGTCGTCGTCGTCATCATCGTCGGCCTCGGTGCTCCGTGGTGGGCTGACAGGGCTGTCCAGCGTGGCGACGTGGTGAACGTCGACCGTAGCCACCCCCGTCTTGAGCAAGGGCGCCGTGACGCTCCTCCTGGGGCTACTGTAGACTAGGGCATCCCCGGGCGGGCTCAGGGGCGGGCTAGCGGGCGGGCTGGCCGTCAGGGGCGGGCTGATAGGTTCCGTCTGGTGTCGCACGACATTGGCATAAGGCGTCGACACGATGCGCATGTTCCCGCGCCACTGGGAGCCGCTGACGGGCCTGGGCTTCTGGCGCGGCCAGTCGAGGGGCTCATGGGGCTGGTCGAGGAAGGACGGGGTCGGGCGGAGGGTCTTTGTGGCGAGTTGGCGGCGGCGCTTCTGCTCCTCCTCGAAGAGCTCGACGCCCTTGGCGACCTGGATGTTATCGCCGGTGCTGTTGATCTCGAGGAGGAGGTCCTGGAGCTGGTCCTCCTCGAGGTCCTCGACGAGCTGAAAGATGTGGTCTACCGAGGACCGGGACCGAAGTCGTGTTGTTGCTGCTGGGCCAGGCATTTTGGACAAGCCTTTTTCGTCTTTTTTCTTTTCTTTTTTTTTTTGTTCTTTTCTTCTTCTTTCGTGGCGTGGTCAAGGCTTTCTTTGTCTGTCTGTCTGTCTGTCTCGTTCGTCACGGGATCGTTCGTGTCGCGATTTCTATTTCTCCTCCTTGGCCCCTGTTTGTATTGGATTGGATGTAGAGAATTTTTAAAATGAAAAAAATAGTAGGGAGCGTTGGATGTTCTCTCTCTTTTCTCTCTTCGTGTCCAGACGCAGATGGGAGGCGAGCAGGGAGGTTCTTCAAGCGAGTGTTGGTCAAATGGGAGAGAGGGAAAGAGAGAAAAAAGAAAGACCAAAAAAGAAGGAAAAAAAGTCACTATAACAGAAGAGATGCTTCAGGGCGCTGAAATGAAATGAGTGTACATTCCAGTCGATAATACTGAAGCGGGTTGTTGCTATGGTCAATTGGTGGTGAGAATGTTTGAAGGGGGTTTTTCCTCTTCTCAAACGTGTTTTGGAAGGGGGGCGCCGAGGGAATATGGGCTAAAGTCAGGAGAATGGAGAGAAGGAGCGAAGGAGAACAAGAGAGAGAGAGAGAGAGGGAGAGAGAGGGAGAAAGAGCGATGCGCAATGCAGGGAAGGAGCAATACATTCAACTTCATTACTGTTGCCCACAATAAAGTTATGTCAGGGGGGAACCGTGTCTTGTTTAATTTCCCATCCCATCCATCTCGTGCCTTTTTTCCTCGCTCTCTTGTTTGCATTCCGGTCCTGGTCAAAGCTTCTTCTGGGGCATCGCAATCTCGCCAGACCACGGCCCCAAAACACAGTTTCAGCTTTATCAAAACCCATCGACATGGGGGGGGGGGGGGTTTGGTCCTGCTAGGCCGGAACGAGAGCTTTTCAGAACGGGGGGTTGGGGGGGAGTTTTCCTTCTGTAGATCAAGCTCAGTTCCGGGCCAGTGCTTGCTCTGTGCAGGTGCTTTTTTACCCCAGACTGGGCGAGATTGGATCGTGAATTGACAATTTTGCACTGACGATTTCTGAACATGGCGTGTTTGTGGATGCAAGAAGGACTTTGGGACTGACTGTTTATTTATATATATCTATATTTATATAAACATATCTATAGGTGACCAAAGATATGATTGCTGTCGACGAGAAGCAATTCAGACGTGAAATGTCTTGTCTCTTGCTACGCAGCCAAATGGGAATGGACACACACACATCAAACATCTCGCTTACAAAAACGAGAAAAAAAGAAAGAAAAAAAGAAAGAAAAAACAAGACCTCGCGTCCTCGGCACCACCCCCCTCCTCCTCCTCTCCTCGTCCCGAATGATTCAGGGGCTGGCTGGCTACAGAAAATCCCCCGGCGCCGGCTTGCCTGCTAAAACTAGGGGCGCTGTTTCGGATCAAGTCTTACTGGTCCACGATAAGCACTCAAAATAAAACAAGCTGGCGATGCAACCATCTTTTTTTTCTTCCCCTTCCTCCCCTCTCTTGAATCTCGCTCGACAGCCCCGTGTGCTGACATGCGACGCCAATAAACCTCCCCCGTCAATCACATGCGGAATAGAGAAACTAACAAAGGCACCCGACAGTCTGGTTCGCTATAAAAAAAAAAGAAAAAAAAAAAAAAGAAACAGTCATTGTTCTACCTGCACGTGCAAATGCTGTGAGACCGTGCACGGCATACATTCATCTAGGAAGGAAACACACGTCTTGCCAAGGGAATTCGCGTCGCGTCTAATCATGGACGGATGGGCGTTCAGAGAGGGTACGTACGGCCTGTGCCTGACGGTCAAGTCGACAGCAGTCATCATATGAAAGATTTATAAATATGCTTGTTTGATTCCCTGCATGGTCATCAACACGCAACCTCCCAAAGTCGAGTTTCTTTTGTTTCAAGCCAGGTTCTACCTTGGGATTCTACCTCGAAACCCCCCCTCCCCCCGCGCCCTTTCAGTTGGCAAAGTACAACAGCCGTCCCTCCTTGCGGGCCTCCTTCTTCGTATAGCTGACCTCGCTCACCGTCTTGCCCTGTGCATCCTTCAGTAGAATCTTGCCGCCCGCGTTGGACAGCGGCGCCTCGGGCACCTCGAACCCCCTCTTGGTGTGCGCTGACAGCTCCACGCCAACCCCCAGCTTCTCTGCCTCGCCGTTCTTGTTCTCGATCGTCCACCCCTCCAGGTTCTGCGTTGTGTTGCTCTTGTTCTGTAGGTACACCGTCTCCCTCTTCCCCTCGGGCGCGTCCCGGTCCGGCCCGCGCGGGTTGACGATGGCGGCCTCGATGCCCACCGTGCCCTTGGTGGGGTGCGATGCCCTGGCCTCGGAGGTGGACGTCGAGCTCGTCGAGCCGCCGCCCAGCGCCTGCGCGAAGGTCTCGCCCTCGGGGTCGCCCTTGTCGTCTGTCTTGAGGGTCTGGGTCGCAAAGGCCAAAAAGATGCCCTGCCACGTGCCGTCGGCGGACTCGATGACGATCCCGCCGTCCTGGTACGTGCCGTTCTCGTCCTCGAAGCTGCCCGCGTTGCCCTGGTTCATGTGGATGTCGTGGATGCCCTGGCTGCCGTCGCTGTCCTTGTAGTGGCTGCCCCACAGGTACATGGTCGCCTTCTCCTGGACGGCCTGGTTCATGATGGGGTCCAGGTACGACAGGATGTCGCCCTTCTCGGTGGGGTCCTTTGGGTTATGCGACACCAGCGTGCCCGCGCTGGGGTCGAGGAACCCCTCGCGGAGGAAGTCCAGGGCGAGCGAGCTGCTGCCCTGCTGTGTGCTGAAGCCCTGGCTGAGCTGCGAGAGGGAGGTCGTGGACGGCTGCTTGGCGTTGAAGTTGGAGACGAGCCAGTAGACGAGGCGCTTGTCTTTGTCTGAGGACATGATGTTGACGTCGGCCTCGTATGTGCCCTTGTCGGCGTCGGTGAACTCGAGGTGGCCATGATCCGTGTCGGCTATAGAAAAAGGAAATGTCATGTCAGCAACAGCAGTAAGCAGTAGGGTAGATAAGAAGAAGAAGAAGAAGAAGAACAAGACGAGGAAAGCTAGCAACAGCGTTCTGGGGAGGGGGAGGGAGAGAGAGAATGAGGGGGTCTGGGTGGTGGCCGCGTACCTGTGCCGTCCCAGCTGGTGGGTGTGCACTTCCACAGTCCGTAGTCGGAAATACCCATCTTGAAATTTCTTTATCTCTTCTTGTTCCTGTCTGAAAGTTTCGAGTGTGTGCCTTGGGGGTGCAGTTGTGACTGCTTCTTCTTTAGTGCGGTTGTGGTGATGTCAGGAGAGGGCGGGCCAAGGAGTAAACAGTGATCGATGAGTCGCGTTGGTTGGGACGAGGCAGGAGCTCTAAAGGCAACGCAGCTTCCACCACTTTATAAAAAGGGCGGACCGGTCAGGAGGCCACCGGCAGTTCAGGCAAGATCATCCGCAAAACGAAACAACAGTGACATCACAGAATCCTCCGCTGCACGACACATGCCTACTATGGTACCATTGATACAAGACAGGCTGAACCGCAAGAGCAAGGGAGGGGGAAGGGGGTTGGTGGTGGTGGACCCCTTCCCACGCATTGAGACATCCAGTCCCTATCGCTCGATAGTTCAACCTGGTATTTTGGGGGGAGGGGGCAGAGTGCATGCACGAGGTCGTGCTCTGCATATCTGAGGCTGTGCCGGGTGCAAACAAGGTGGATCTACCATCATAGGTACCGAAGAGGGGGGGGGGGGGGACAAGCAAGCAAGCAAGCAAAGCAAGTATCATGACCATTAGATCATGAACGTGGCCAATGTGCATTCTTACTGGTCCTCCCAGGGATAAGGTTGTCATGCCTCCTTGCCTCACGGTGCCGTTCTTCCCAGAGCAAGCTCATCACTACGACCAAGAGGGGGCTGGCTGCTATGACCAAGGTCTGCCAAGATGGCAGCAGGATCCTCCTCACGGGTCGGGGCGAGGCGAGGCGAAGAGCCACCAGGATCATCATGCAGGAAGAGGGGGGGGGGGGAGTGGGTGTGAAAGTCGGCAGTGCTAGACCGGGAAAACGGAAGATAAGGTGACACGAGAAGGGATACGAGCATCAAACAAGATACACCCAGTCGCGGGCGTGGACTACCAGGAGCACGGCATTGGTTGGACCAAGGAACAAGGGAGCATGGTAGATGGGCATGTCCTCATATGTGATATGCAAAAGAAGTGACAATGCAGCGAGGGGCTTGGAGGGGTAGAAAAACAGGAACGAATGCAGACGGTGACGTATAGAGTAGCAATCGGCCAGGGGGACAGCATCTGGCACTGCAGCAGCGGCTGGGCGGCACTTGGCCTCGGTGGTGTGTGCGTGCAGTGCGCGTGCAGGCCAGTGGAACCCACAGCACCTCTCATGCAGCTGAAAATAGAAGCTGCTGCTCGTTTCTATCTGTAGTAGCCTACGTACAGTAGTAGCATTGAGGCAAGGTGCTGCTGATCTCGAGTTTTGCCCCACTATGAGGCCTCTCAGGGTTCGAGTCGTGGATCATCGTTCCAGCCTTCAAGCCACTGGCCTCTTGCGGTGGAGGCTATTGAGATAGCTGGTGTCAAGACGGTTAAAAGTGCAAGAGATATTGAAAATGAAGTGTAGTCGAAGCTGAAAAAGGGTGACGATGTTTTGTGGTAGGTTTGGCCCAGAGAACCAGCCGTAAATACAACTTCGGAAGAAGAGGCCCACACCTCGGCGTCAATCAGGCCACCTCCAGCCCAGTTCATAGTCCACAAAATTACTGCGATTTCTTGTCTTGTCAGCTTGCTATATTTTGTGCTCCCAGAACCGTCTGTCTATGTCTATTCTCTCTCATCTCTAGTCTAATCTATCGTATAATTTTGTACCGTCTATCTCATATGTATATGTAAAATCTTGCGGGTATCGTCTCCAGGTCCAGTCGTGTCCCTTTGTCCTCTATTCATGATCCAAGTTGATGCGCTCTTCTTCTTCTTCTTTTTCGTCTTTCCCATCTACGCCGTGTCATCATGAAGATGTATGCTCCTCCTCCTCCTCCACTTTGCCCACCGTAGCCTCCAACTCGGCCCAACCAATCCTGAACATCCGGTACCCAACCTCGTCCGCCCGCCCAATCCCCTTGCGCTTCTCGATGCCGACCTTGCCCAGGATGCGGAATACTCTCCGCCCATCGTCCGACCTCGGACACAGCTCGCCGTCCGCAAAGGCCGCCTCGACGGTGTCGGTGACGCCCTCGAACCTGCCGTTAGGCCGCACCGACGCGACGAGCCAAAAGACACCATGGGGTGTCAGCATTCGCGCCGCGCAGTCGCGCAGCCAGGTCGCGTGCTCGGGGGCGTAGACGACGTCTGTCGCGATTAGCATGTCCGCGGGCCTGTCCAGCAGCGGCGGCTCGAGGCGGGGGGCCGACCAGTCGAGCAGGCAGGTCTGGACAGGGAACTCCTGGTCCTCCTCGCTGGCGCCGCTGCTGGTAGGAGGAAAGTTCATGGCGATATTGTCCCTGAGGTTAGCGAGTACGGCTGGGTGGTAGTCGGTGGCGATAACCTCTGCACCCGCCACGCCCAGGCGCGGGAGCAGCTTGGCCATCGTGATGCCTACGAGACCCGTGCCCGCGCCCAGCTCGATGATGCGCGGCGCGGGGCCCAGCGAGTCGGCGGACAGGCCGAACCGCTGGGGGCCGGAGCACAGCAGCTCGGACACGACGATGGACGCGCCCCAGCTCTGCAGGCCCACGTCGGTGTGGTCTGACCCCACGGCCGGTGTCCCGTCCGTCAGCCGGACCTTGATGGATGCGCTCTCGTCCTCGTACTCTTCCTCGCCCTCCTCTTGCGGCTTCAGCCAGAACTGAAAGTCCCTCACCATGGCACCCGCCTCCTCGTCCTCGTCCGCATCAGAGGCGTTGCTGAAGGAGGCCAGTATATACGAGGCGTCATCGATCAGCCTCTGCCTGGTGTCGTCGTCGGTGTCGCACAGTAGCTCCTCGGCGCGCGCCACAAAGGTCGTCAGCCAGCGCACGGCAAACTCCCGCTCAAAGGTATCACCGCGGAGGTCTGCAATGGCGTCTGAGTCGGCAATGTCGCATCCATGCTCTTCCTGCTGTCCCTGTCTGTCCTCCTCCTTCTCGTCTTCCTCCTCGCCAGAGGCATAGCCAGAGTCGACGGGCACGGGTGTCGCGATTCCGCTGGTGGCAGGCGCGGTGAGGTAGCCGGCTCGTTTGGAGGGCGAGGAGGGTTTGTTGAAGGCGGCAGCGCGAGGCAGAGGGCAGTAGATTTCGGTCAGGTTGCGCAGGGCGGACGTGATGGTGTCGTCGTTGACTCGCTCGGGGTCCGGGTTTCGCAGAGGAGGAAGGCTGCTCGTCGGCGCCAGGACGGAGTGGACAGGACTCATCGGATGAGAAGGATGGGGCAAGGGCACCCGGACAGACGGGGGGAGGGGGACGAGAAGGACACACCGTGGAAGAGAGGGGGGGGAGGGCGAGGGAAGATGATGGGTAGAGGTGAAGATTGAGGAGGAGGAGGATGGAGATAGTCACAGGGTGAAGGAAAACGAGAGTCA
This sequence comes from Cryphonectria radicalis, assembly GCA_014849355.1. NCBI lineage: Eukaryota > Fungi > Ascomycota > Sordariomycetes > Diaporthales > Cryphonectriaceae > Cryphonectria > Cryphonectria radicalis. The sequence continues at coordinate 368,543 of JACWQW010000017.1, forward strand.
GAGTCTGGACCTTGGACCCTACCGTCCAGGACCACCCACGTAGTGGGTCTTACCACTTGTCTTTGAAGCCATTTCTTTGAGATCCACTTGCCCGTACTATAGATCGTGGGAGTGTGAAAGGGGGGGGGGGATTATGGCGCAAACAAAGACAGAGGGAAGAGGATGACGGGGGGCGAGGGGGAAAAAAAAAAGTCACGACTTAGTCCCCTAAATTTTTTGGGGTTAGTGGCCGAGGCCTGGCAGTGGAACCCCTGCTATCATTAGCTGCCCGTTGTGGTTAGCCCTGCTATTGGGAGACAGTACAGTACACACAGCAGTATTTATACAAGCACCAAAAGGATGGCCGTCCCCAGTGCAAGCTGGAAATAATGTGACCTACTTTATATAGACAGGACTTGCATAGTATTACTTACAGTTGCAAGTGCTAGGTTTTTGGTAGGAAGCTTTAAATACTGTATGTTAAGTTCCAAGTTATTAATTTACAGCTGGGAAAGAGGCTGGAATTGAGGTCTTCCAGGTCTACTCGGTTCAAGAGGTATCTGCTTAAATCTTTCTTCAATAAACGTTCAGTTTGAGATTCAAGCATTAAGTAACTTCCAAACGAGGTAGCGAACTATGTCAAGTGAAAGTGCTAATATTGCAGGCAAATAGCAGGGTGAGAGCAATCGAAATGCGATAAGTAATTGTTGTAGAACTGGACTCAGCAAAGAACGCCAACAGCTCAACGAGCCAACACCGAAATCAACATGACACTATTTGTAAAGCAGACATCTTCCACCAGCACCTTGACCTAGCTTCAACTCTCGGCACAGCTTACAACAGAAGAATCCGAATCGCTATCGCTTACATCATCAGGACCTAGGTCGCCGACATCACCGACATCAGGAAGACTAGCAAACTCGGTGGAGCAGTACGACACTGAGTCAATATAAACACGTCCTTCAACCTTTTTGAGGACAGTTTTGCAGGTCAGAAATACGATAGCGTTTGAGAATATCATCTTGGGTTTGATAATTATGTCACTTACCTGTCTTCGATTCGATCATGCGGACTCGCCAGAGTGGTACACTTGCCCTCCACGCAGTAGCTCATACCAACGTTCGCCCCTCCGCTCCAGCTTTGTATGAGTATTGCCTCCATCTCCTCTGTCAATGAATTCAGAAGGAATGATCTTGAGCGCAGTCACCTGACGTTCCCCCTCAAAGTAGCCGATGGTGACAGATTGACCAGACCGGCCGACAAACTTTCCGTCAAATTTCAGGTTCCATATGCGCACCACATGAGCCTTCTCACTATCCTAGTTACGAGAAACAGGAAATGCTTTCATGTTGGCCGAATGAGGAGCGAAAAGTTGGACGTCTCCGAGAGGATCTCCGTGCCAGTTTCAATGAGCCAGACTTGGGCAGTTTTCGAGTCACTGCTAGGGTTGTGAGCCCCTGTCCAGAGCAAAGTATTATTACTTGTTAATTTGATGTATTGCGCATAACATCTTCAGAGCCTTTAAACAACCCGACCAAGGTCTGTGTTATTTGCCTCATTTACACAGACTCGGCAGCACTTGAAAGTATGGAAGAAGAAAGAGTCGCCGTGACGGCTGCAGTTCGACGCTTCAGCCTCCAAGCAGCGGAAGGAAGACCTGATGATGTCCTTCCCCAGGCCGTCGCAGGCACAATCGCCAAGCAGGATGCCATTATCCGTTCAAAGCAGATGACGCCGGACTGGAAGACATGGCTGATGTTTGGGGAAGCAAATCCATTTGCAAGGCATGAGTTTTACAATCGTCCGAAGGGCTATGATGGGGAAGCTGACGGGAGAGCAGTGATGACGTGCCGGTCGATACGCTCCTAGAAAGACGTGAGCAACTTATCAAAATGTGGAGGAAGTTTGACCCCTCTTTTAGCTCTGGTGATGATATGCCCACCGTCAGGACACTTCAAAATGAAGTCCGAAAGGCGCAGCAAGACTGGGACGCACACAAGAAGGGACGTTTCGCCCGCTCGAAAAGCTGCTTTACGAGCTTCATCGACAAGTTGAATGATTTCTCTTATCTCGCCAGTTTCATCCCAACTGGAGACAAATATGTTAGCCTAATCACCGGAGTGGTGTCTTCATGCGTCAAAGTATACTACCGATCCCCTCTTCATGTTCTCATAGTTATTTACTCAACTTAACTTCTTAGAAACTACATAACTGATTACGAATCCAATAGGTTTCATCCAACTACCGCAAAATCACGGAGGGGTTCTCACTAGCGCTCATAGACCTTAGCTGTCCTCTTCACCTTGTGCAGAGGAAAATGGAGATCTTCGACAGCCCAAACGCGCGCAAGCTTGTTGTCGATCTGTATGTTTTGGTCTTCGAATTCCTCTGCCACACCATGTCGTGGTTTCCTAGTAAAAGGAAACGGTTCAGCGCATCGCTACACATGACTTTCTATGATGAAATAGTCGAAAAGAAGGTGAATGCGAGAAGAACAAAATCGCAATGATCCGAGATGAGAGCGAGCAAATCACGCAAGAAACCATTCAGGAACTTTATAAGCAATACAAGCAGCCCGAGAACAACAATCAACCGACACTATTATCATCCCGAAACGATCACCAAGGAGAAATTCTCAGATTGCACGAGAACAGAATGCTCACTGTCGCGGTGAAAAGCAATGACGGCCACCACGATGACGATCAGCAGGTTCATCAGAAGTTCCAGGTTCTTGAGCAGGGCCTGGGTCTGTTATTGATCGGAGCTTCGGGGATTCAAGTTCTTTCTGCAGCCGAACAGCACTACACAGATAGTACGTATAAGGAATCATGCGTGTCTCTCAAGCACCTATCGTGTAATACTCACAGTGGCGTCAAGGTCAGAAAATAAGTTTGGCTCGCAGTGTCCACCAAGCTGAGGCTGTAGCAATCGATTCCACGGTTGAAAACATCTCCGAGGAGATAACTGACAAGGAAAGCCAAGCGAGTGAATCAGATGGTGAGATCTATTTGAATATCATAAATTGATTTGCCTTCAAGTTGAAGCTAAGAATCGATTTTAGGAGTTGGAACTACGATTTCCGACACCGAGTCTCGAGTTCTCTGTACGCGATATGAGGTCGAGCAGCTTAGCCTTGCACTGGCACGGTTCTGCGAAGACGGAAGAGACGAGATCAACAGCATGTTGCGAGGCCAGTCCGCAAGTCTTCTTCCCAACGAAGTCATGCTCAAACTCAAGCAATGGGTCAGCACACCAGACTCATGCCTGATGTGGGTGGAAGGTGTCGTTCCATCAGGATCTCATCGGTCTGGTCTTTCTCTCGCAGCGATGAGACTTGCCGATATAAGCATGGCTGCCCGCATACCGTGCCTTTCATTCTTTCCTAAACTGAGCTACCACTTCGCAGGAGGGCCACAACAGGAAGCCAAAGCAGTAGCTCTGTTCTACTCCATCACGTGTCAGCTCATCCGCCTATTGCCGCCGGAATTCGAGCCCGTGGAGGCACTCTGCGAAGAAAACTTCAAACGTCTCGACGGGAGTGTCGGAAGCTTAGCTGTTGCACTACGCATGATCGAGGCGCTGTTTGTGCTGGCACCGCCCTCGGTGGTTTGTATTGTGGACAGCATCCAGTCTGCTGAGGACGGAAGCACCTTTTCTCATCTGGAAGAGTTTGTCAAACTTCTTCGATCTCAGATGGGCCAGAGGCTCATGAAAGTGTGCTTCACGACGGACGGCCATAGCGGAGCTCTTGGGCGATGCACAACAGTTCTCGAACGTGTGAATGCCTCTAGGATGGCAGAGGGGCCGAGCAGAGGGTTCTACGAAGCGTCAGATATCAGCGAGCTGGGACGTTCACCTCGATGAGTCGTCAGCTAATGCAGTGCGAGGCAGACATGACCAACCAATGAATGCACTATTTCCACAACACAACATCCCCTTGAAGGACACAAAGTATGTATTTTATAGCGGTGTAGGCTCTGCGGTCTCGCAGCTCACGGGCCCTCTGCAGTGACGAGATGCCAAGACGAGTCAGCCGGGGTGATGAAGGGCTTAAACCACTGACTCCTGAAGCTTGAATAGTGATCTTCTTGGCTGTGGAGCCGTTGCTGGCCAATGCCGGCAGCTCCCTGTGGGCTCCTTGCTGGGCTGCATGTCGTCATGAACATAATATCGGGTGGATGAACTGACCTGCACAACATCATCACCGTCGCCTTACCTTCTAGTAATCCTCCAAAAGTTCTGTTGGAAGGAGCTATAAAGATGTTCATGGTTCCTTCCACTTGTTGATGACCCTTGCTGCCCTCCGTTCCGCCTTCCCTCTTCTCGCTGAAGACGACTTGATTACTTAATTGAGTAATTATCTAATTAATTACATAAGTAATTCCTTCCACCATGATGAGATATTGTTCCCTCGGCAGGAGCAGGGCTCCTCCTGCCCCTGCTGCCGCCCTCCTCCTTCTTTCCCTCGCCCAGGCCGTCCATGCCGCTGTACCTCTCTACAGCAGCTACACCTTCAACCCCCTCGAGCACCTCGCCGGCGTGGCCCCCTACTTCGAACCTCTCGACCCACCAACAGACCCTTCCACCCCCCAGGGCTGCTCGCCCGCCCGTGCCGCCTATCTCGTCCGCCACGCGGCCATCTACGCCAACGACTACGACTACGAGGAGTACCTCTCGCCCTTTGTGGAAAAATTCCAGAACCACACCTCCTCCATCGACTGGACCAGCACCTTCCCAGCCCTCAGCTTCCTCTCCTCGTGGACGCCGCCCGTCACCACCGCCGAGGAGGAGCTCCTCACCCGCGTGGGCAAGCTCGAGGCCACCCAGCTGGGCGTCAGCCTTAGTTTTCGGTACGGCGACACTCTTGCCCTGCCGCGGCGCATCTGGGCCAGTTCTGCCGAGCGCACGTACGAGTCAGCCAAGGCTTTGATCCGGGGGTTCGAGCCGGCGGGTGGTGATGATTCGATTGGTCTGGTGTCTGTGTACGAGTCGGACGAGGGCGGTGCCGACACCCTGACGCCGTACTCGAGCTGTCCGTTGTACGATGGCGGCGCGGGCAGTGACCAGTCGGGCGTGCACCTCGACAAGTTCACAGGCCCCATCAGGGCGCGTCTGAATGCTGCTGTGCCTGGTTTCAACTTTACCGCCGACGACGTCTACGGTATGATGGAGATGTGCGGGTACGAGACGGTCATCCGAGGGTCCTCGCCCTTTTGCAGCCTGGACCTCTTTGGACCAGACGACTGGCTCGGCTGGGAATACACTGCCGACCTCCAGTACCATTACAACGTCGGCTATGGCAGCCCTGTCGCAGGAGCCGTGGGCATGCCGTGGGTGCGCGCCACTGCCGACCTGCTCATGGCTGAAGATGCGCAGCAGGACCTCTACGTGAGCTTCACGCACCGCGAGCTGCCGCCCATGGTGCTTGTGGCCATAGGCTTGTTCAATAACTCGGCCTTTAGCGGGGCGTCGTCGTCCGCCAATGTCAACGACACCATGCCCGAGGACACCATCAACTATCGTCGCGCGTGGCGTAGCAGCCATGTCCTCCCCTTTATGACCAACGTTGCAGTGGAGAGGCTGAACTGCAGCGGGAGCTATGGGTTCGATGATGGTGATTATTACCGAGTTCTGGTGAATAATGCGCCGCAGCAGCTGCCGAACTGTGGTGATGGGCCTGGCACAACTTGCTCGAGGGCGACTTTTGAGCAGTTCCTCCAGCAGAGGGCTGGCATGTTCGGGAACTATTCTGAGGTGTGTGATACCGCATCAGAGTATGACAACTCGACCGATGTCTTGACTATTTATACGAACCCGGCCGTGGGAAATGGTACGTTTGTGGGCAAGAGAAGCATGTGGGATGAGGAGTAAATGAAGCCGGATGGTTCATGAATGAAAGGAGAATAATGATAATAATAATAATCACAATGAGAAAGGACAATAAGCTTCTGACTTTTCTCAATCCTCCTCCTGGTCATGCAAGTTGACCTTGTCTCTCCGTTGCTCTTTTTACTTTTCCCTTTCTCTTTTCTCAAGCCAAAACCGCAATCCCCTGCGCAGCCTTGCTCCCACCCAGCCCACTCAAATCAGCATGCTGCACCCGAGCCCTCGTCTTGGTGCTCACCACCGTCACAGCCGCATCCGTCGTCCCGTTCCCAGGGCTCAGCGCATACAGAAACGCACCCGCCGCCACAATATCAGTCAAGCCCGGGTCCCCATTCGCACTTAGGTCAATCTCCCCTAGCACCGTCGCGTTCCCCGTCGACACCTCCACGAGCCTGTCGAGCCCTGCATCCGTCACGAACGCCGTCCCCGTCGCAGGGCTGATGGTCACCCAGCAGGTCGCCTGTTGGCCTGCAATCGATACCTCGGCGACAGTCTTGACGACTGTCTCGCCCGTACCGTTCACGCCCTGTTGTTGTTGTTGTTGTTGGACTCCGATCACTACCGCGCCGAAGGATGCGTCCGTGATGAAGAGGTTTGTGGTGGGGCCCGGGATCGTCGCGGCTCCGAACATCACCGCCGTGCCCGAGGGCGAACTCTGCTGGCCTGTCGCGGCCACCGAGGCCGCGTCTGTCACGGCATACGAGGCGAGGAACCCCGTGTTGTTCACTGTCGGATCACCCTTGACCGTCGCAAACAGCGTGCTCTCGTCCGCGGAGAAGAACACCTGCGACACGGTGCTGAGCGGCCCCACGGGCGGCGTGGTCTGGCCCAGGTCGAACGCGCGCAGGTCGTCGGCCTCGCCGCACCCGGACGACGCGTCGAACGGGACACAGGAGATGCCGGCGCTGGCGCCCGTCAGCCCGACGCAGGCGAGCTTGTTCTGGGCCGAGACGGCGACGGTGGTGGGGAAGTCGCCGGGGAGAGGCACGGGCTGGCCTTGGAGGGTGAGTTTGGTGGCGTCTCGGGGGTCGATGGTGAACATGGATAGGGAGTTGGAGCCCGGGTTGACGGCGAAGAGGGTCTAAGTTGAATCAGAATTATTGTGTGTTAATCATTTTATTTCTCCTTCTTGCAGCAAGTGTAAATATTGTGTGATGATCCAACGTACATTTCCAGAGACTGCCAGCGCAGACTGGCTGAAGAGGGCATCCGGCCCAGCCGACTCGTTGGTCGTGCTGTCGATGGCGCTGGCCCCCGCGCCGCCCGTCAGCGTGGTCGATCCGGCTGCTATGTTCAGGAGGCCATCAGCGCCGACGGGCACGGCGATGACTGCATTGTTGGCATGATTGTCTAGCACGTAGATGGCTTTGGCTCCCGCAGGAGAATCGCCGCCTGTGTGGCCTCCTTTGCCGCCGCAGGATCTAGTGGAGGAGGGGGCTGCAGAAGCTGGGAGGAGGAGGAGGAGTCCCGCGAGGGCCACAACGGTGGGGAGTGTGTACATGACGATGGATGTATGGGGTGTGGAGATGGGATAATTGGGATAAATTGATCAACTTGAAATTGGTGCTGGTCTCAAGAACAGTGACCTGTTGTTCCTGTTACTAGATTCAAGTCTGGATGAAAGGGCATGTTTATATTCCTTGGGACCGAAGGGCTATCTAATAAATACCTACTTGTTGTATCACAAAAAGCCTTCGTCATTCACCTTCTCAAAATGCTCTGATCGACACATCATTTGTTGTAATATGTTGGAGATCATTGTTGCACCAAAGTTCTCGTAGTAATGACTGTTGATATGATCAAAATTCCCAATTTGGGTATAAGAATGATGACTTGCAATTTCAAGGACGTCAACGGGAACACAGGCACTGCTGCATCTGATTGGACATAGATCTTATCCCTAATTCACATCTAAGCATGCCCTGTGCTACCACACGAATGTGACGACGTTACGTATGGATACTTTGATGAGGCGTTTCTGTTATACTAATCAACATTTCCTCTTTGGGGCCGGCTTGGACGCCCCACGCCCCATGGACCCCCCTTTTTCTCTTCCTCTTCCTCTCTTCTCCTCGTTCATGCACAAGCCAGGGTTTTTTGGTTTTTTTTGTCTCTGGCAGTCTGCGCCATCGCTAGGAACGGTAATTTTGCTTAGAGTTCCCCAAATGACAAAGAAAATAATAATATTCATTAGTCGAATCCGTCGGTGAAGAGTTCACCTCGATGGTAATACCTTTTCCCCCCATGATTTTGCCCCATTTCAGATACAGTGTTCGCGGGTTGGGCTCCGCATTGTCCCTTGTTCAAGTACTTACTCACTAATACCTGGTATTTATGGCCATAACAGGTATTTTTTGGTTCCAAACCTGTCTCACGTCATCCGCGGCGTTCCGGCTCAGCCCCCGTAGAGAAAGGCACCTGAAGGAACCGTGTGAAGCGTGACTCGGGCATCAATCCTCCTACAGCATCTGTCCCCCTCCCTCCTTTGCATGTGAGCCCCCCAACCTGCTTTGCTGCTTCTGTAACATCTTCGCAACAGCTGCGACTCCTCATCACGCAACGATCCGTTATCCAAAGGCGTCATCCCTCCCAAAGTCTTTGTCCCCTGAATTTGGAAAAAGCCCCCAGCCCAGTTACCTGGGACCTGCGCGAATCCTTCGAGATGCCCAATCCAATCTTCCGGATCTTCAACCCTGGTGGTGCGTGTGGCCACCCCTCCCCCCTCTTTTCTCTCTTTTTGATGTTGTAATGCCTACAAAACTTATTGTGGCAAGGCTAGTTGAGTTCCGTGGAAGCTGACATTAATCGATTGTCTTATTCCCTCTCACAGCTCCCAAGGAGGATCGCGTGCAGAAGCGCCGCAAGCAGCTCAGGCAAGCACAACAGTAAGTGAGATATTATTAAGAGTTTTGGGTCTCCTGTCCTTTTGTTTCCCTTCTGGTTTAGGAAGTAGTCAACATCATCATTATCATCATCATCACAGCCCTCAATGATATAAAAAGAGGGACGCATGCTGATTACCCCCTTCTAAACAACGCAGAACATATCGTGAGCGCAAGGAGAGATATGTCAAAGACCTAGAAAGAGCCGTGGCGGAGAGCCGAACCCGCGAAACAGAGCTGCTGAGGGACAACGAGCGGCTAAACGCCACCGTCCAGAGGCTGGTAGGATTGCTGCAGCAGCAGGGCGGGGCTGTTCCGTCTGACCTGCCAGTGGCCCTGTCCTATCCTCAAGGCCCTGACCGGGTCGACTTCTCTCATCATGCCAATACCAACAAACCTCTTCCTGCTTCGCCGAGCGTCTTCTCCGAATCCACTACTATCGACTCGGGGCCGAGCCCACCCCAGCAGCAGAAAGGGGTGTATGTTGCCGATGTTGATCATGTAGGCTTGGGGGTGGAGTTTGTATTGACGTAAGTTTCTATTACTTTGTCTTCTAACGATGTTTTAGAAGACGGAGAAAAAGAGAAAGGAAACAAAACATCCCCGGTCCCAAGAGGGGAGGAGAGATAACATAGAAACTAACCCAATATTTCCTTTCAGACTCGAGAGGCCTTGCCTCGACCACCTTCACGGCCACCCCGACAAACCAGACGATCCCTCCGGCCATGCACTCACCCTCTCTTCCCAAGTCTGCGCCATATCATCTCCCACCTGTGTCACCTCTCCTGTGCCCGCAGAACGCCTGGACTACCACGCTCTCCCGGCCGCAATGCTGGAAAACCTCTTGAGCCTGTCCAAGGCGCTCTGCTCCTCTGACCGTGAGGTCACGCCGGTGCAGGCTTGGGACTACCTGCGCTCGCAGCAGCAGTTTGAGATGTATGAGCTGCAGAGCCTTCAGACGCTGGCGCAGCTTTTGCGGGATACGATTAAATGTCATGGGTGAGTTTTTTTCCGTGCGACAGGAATAAGACGGCATTTTTTGAAGGGGTTTGCATTTCTAACTGCCAGTTGTTATAGATTCGGTGCTGCGATCGATCAGGAGACTTTTATGCGATTGGCTTTTGAGGTCTTGCAGCAGAAGAATACTGGCTCTTCTTGATAATCACCCCAAAGTTATTACTCCAGAGACGAGATCCTCGACCTCATTAAGGGCTGCCGTTCATCTACCATGATACTGAATATCCATGACTATTCTATGATAACCCTATATTTGCAATCATCTGTTATCAGGCGATCAAGTCCCAAGACATCCCAAAATACTATCACTTCCAGCTCCGGGAGAGCTTGTAATGGACAAGTTACAAACAGGCACCATCCACCAGAAATGAGTAAATCTTCATTCATGATGCATCGAAAAATTCTGCTTGATTTCATCAAAAACATGCTTGTCTATATGATCTCGCCCGTCTTCCCTTTTACATTATCTGAAGCCCAATTCATTCCTCAGCAGGAGACTTTTGTACCGTGACTATCGAGTCCTCCCCCATGCATGCAGCCTTTTCAAACTCAGACCTCATGGTCTCAAAGACAGCCTTCGTCTTGCCCCTTTCAGCATCCAGCTGATGGTCCACCGACCTGTTCTCGATCCGAAGCTGACGAACCGTCGCCTGCGCTTGCTGCAATGCCTTGTTGGCCTTGTCCACTTCCGTCCTCAGCGTAGCTACCTCTGCGTCCATGCGTTCCAATACTGATCCGTGTCGTCGATCGACGTTGACTGGTTCTTCCTCGTGCCTGGCCTGCAGCTCGTCATGCTGCCTCTGCAAAATCGTTAACTGCTCCCGCAGCGCTGCGGTCTGCTCTAGCGCAAGCCCTAACTTCGTCTCAAGCAGCGAGATGGTCGAGTCCTTCCCCGCCAGCACCCCGCCATGCTCCTCCTCCTCTGCCTCGCGGATCTCCGCCGCCTCCTGCAGGCCCTTGTTCGCCGCATCCAGATCCCCCTCCAGCCTCTGCGCCAGCGTCTCCAACTCGGCAATGTCCCGTGTGTACGACTTCACCGACCCCCGCAGCTTGTCCATCCCGACCTCGAGCTCCTGGATCCGCACGTTGCGCAGCTTCACTTTCCCTTTGAGCGTGTTGATCTCTTGTCGCATATCGTCCATGGCCCCGACGCGCGCGCTGAGCTGTCTGCGGAGCGACACCTCCACCGCCTGGTACTCGTCGATGGTATCTGCGTGCTCCAGCTTCTCCCTCGCCAGCTCACGAAGCCGCGCGAGCAACAGGTCCAGCACGGCCGCCCCCGACGCAGAGAGGGGCAGCGTGCTCTCGCCTGGCTCCAGGTACTCCAGCTCCAGCCGCGCCGACCGAAACGCCGCGGCGAGCGAGGCGATGACCTGGGGTGCGTCGCTGCCCCGAATCCCCAGGCTGTCGAGCGACGTGTCTACTTTGGCCAGGGCGGCCGTGCGGTCTCGGAATGCGCGGAGGAGCTGGTTCAGCTGCGCTTCGACCTTGACGGTTGGTGAGCGCGAGCCCAGGATCGCCTCGGCTGCGGAGCCGTCGTCGGGCGTGAAGGGGGCCAGCTTGTCGGACAGGCGGCGGGTCATGGCCTCGTATGTCTCGAGGGTGGACGTGAGCTTCTCGACTTCCAGCTGCAGGGAGGCGAGCTCCTCCTGCGTGGCCTCTCGTCCTGCCTTGTCGTCTGGCATCTGCACCTGCACGGACTTGTGCGACGACGTCGGGGTGAAGAGCTGACGCATGGGTGGTAGCGTGACAAGACGCATGACGGGACTGGTCGAGGGTGGCGTGGGAAACGAGTTTCTGATGTCTGCGCGCCGTCGTGTGGGCGTGCTGCAGGCCAGCTGGGCGATGGTACTCTCGTCGAAAAAGTGGTCGCCGTCGTCCTCGAAGTCAATGTTCATCGCCAGGCAGTTGTTTTCGTCATCGTCCTCGTTGTTGCCGCAACCATCGCCAGAAGATGAGTATGGACCGCCGCCTCCAGTCGTGGTGTCGCTCCAGTCGATCTGTGTGCTGTCGCTGAGGCCGCTGTTCGACGGCGCAGGGCTCTTGAGGGCGCGTCGGAGCTGCTCGACCTGCTTCTTGAGGTCGTCGATGCGCTCCTCCTCGTTGCCGTCCTCGTCATCACCAGTAGAAGCAACCACCGTCACACCAGAAAGGCGTCGGATCTCGACGTCCCTCGCGGCGATTGCGGCTCGGAGTGAGTCCATCTCTGCCTTGTCCTGCAGTGCCTTGCGTCTTTTCTCGGCACTGATGAAGTTCATCTCCTCACTCAGACCATTGCGCCTGATCCTCCTCTTGACGCGGCCGTCCAGAACTTGTCGCATAGGTAGGAATGTGACCTGGCCGCTGTAATATCCGGTGTCGCAGTCGGGCGTGAAGATTTTGTGGTCGTCATCATCATCATCATCATCATCATTATGAGAGTGGCTCAGGACGGTGGCAGGCCCTGAATGACGACACCTCTTGCGCCCATTCTCAGGACTTCTGCTGTTGCTGCTGCCGCTACCGCTGCCGAGCTTCGTACGGCGCATGAACGGTGTCAGGCCCGTGGATGATGGGGTTGATGATGAGACCGAATCGCCCTTCGCCACGGTGTCTCCGGCAGGGGCCGGGTCCGAGAAGCGAACTCGCTTCTTGTTCTCGCGGCTGGGCGTCTGGGGCAAGCGATGATGGGTCTGGGTCTCAGTGGGTCGATCCAGATGATGGGCCCTACTGCTGCTGCTGCTCACACCGCTCCGGCGAGGGCGCCGCAATGCGAGAGGAAGATCCTCTTGTTCCAGCATTGTAGACAGAAAACAGAACAGAACAGCGGGGCAAGCTCGCCGAATAGATTGAGCGAGTACAGAAGGAATAAATAAATAAATAAAAATAAAAAGACAAAAAATCTGGAGGCGAATATGAATTTGAAATAGAATTTGGGCTAATTTTATAAGTACTGCAAGTGAACTGACTGATTGGAATATTTACAAAAGAGACAAGAGAGAAGAAGGGTTCAGGGTTGGGGGAAGAAAGACTATAATTCTGGGAAGGGGGGGGGGAGGGGGAGGGTCTCTCACGGATACCTCCGTATTAATAAATGAATATCTTTGTGCCTGGGGGGGGGTGGAAGGGGGGAGAGAAGGAAAGAAGCTCGAAGAGGGGGACGAGGGGTGATTGTTGTGTCAGGGGTTGGACTGAGGAGAATAACAAATCGCGAAAACTGGAGTGCCCTTGTTTACTTTTTTCTGTTTTCCGCTTAGCGGGCTGGATCCACTCCTGTAAATTGCGCTCGTCAGCCAATCGTTGCATCGATGTGTTGGCGTTTGGATTCAATGTTGTCTTCCTCAGCCTATCGAGTTGTTTGTCTTGTCCTGTCTTCCTGTTCTCCTTCGTCCTGTTTATTTTATGGTCGTCTGAGGTGAAGGAAGAATCTTTTGTTTGCACCTCGGTTTCTTTTTTCTTTTTTTCTCTTTTTCCCTTTTTCCCTTTTTCCTTTTCCTTTTTTTCCCTTGTTGAAACCCTCCTCCGTTCATTGCTTCTCCTTCAAGTTCAAGCGCAGCATTGAATCAAAAGCCCCCGCATTGATTAATTAATTACAATTTACCGCGACGCGCAGCAAAAAAACAAAAAACAAAAAAAACAACAAAAACAAACAAAGAACATTCAAGACCCCTGAGCAAGCTGAGAATTACCTGCAACCAACGAACCTCATTTCGATCGACGATCTGCTGTTCTTCCGATGGGCGTAAAAAAAAATTACATTTGTTGTTCTTTTAAGGGTGACGTGGCGACGGGTGGCCCATGTCAGTCGACTATTTTCTTATTTCTGCGGCAACACAGGCTGATGAACTTGATAGGATGCAGTGCTGACAGAGTCTGCCAGCGCTGCTTTATGATTTGACCTGCAGATTGACCTTTCACAGTCGCCCACGTAAGTAGGCTGGGGAAACAAGTCCGATTGCGTCCAAGAGGTAGCATCTGCACAGAACTCGACCACTTCCTAGAGCCAAGACTGTGATTTAAGGTAGACGAATACACCTTGAGAGATAGCAAATATGGTCTGAGAAATTTGGCTGCTCATCTCACGCCGGCTCTGGGCACTTTCTTCTAATCTAGGTCGATATATCAATACAGGTTTCTTCTCTGCACCACGGCCAGAGTATAAAAGCTGTTGCCCTGGACACACAAACTTAAAAGTCCGCACTATAGGCCGCTTTCCGCGAAACCTCAGCATCGTGCCTCATACTTTCCGCCTTCGCCTCGATCCGTTCCACACAGCTCTTCCCAAGCGGCAGCCGCCGGACCTTACCCTTTAGCGCCCCGGCCTCTCCCTCGCCCGATACCACCTGGAAGATCACCTCGCACCCCTTCTCCGGATCTCCAGCCTGCTTGCCGTTCATGACGCTCCAGTTTGCCATCGCCTTGGTCAGCGCTCCGCTGGGTGTGTCCTGCCCGACCCCCTTCTCGTTGGCCACAAAGGCACCCAGGAAATTGGTGCGGAAGGGGCCCGGCTCCACGATCAGGACCGAGATGCCGAACTCGGCCTCCTCGCGCGCCAGCGCCTCGCTGATCCCTTCCAGCGCGAACTTGCTGCCGCTGTAGATGCTGCACGTCGCCAGCCCGTCCACGCCCGCCGAGCTGGACATGTTGACGATCGTCCCGGTCTTACGAGAGCGCATGCCGGGGAGGACGCCCTGGATGGTGTAGAGGGATCCATACACATTCGTCTCGAATTGAAGTCGGATCTCTTTCTCTCTGTGAGGTTTCATGTTAGCCTGCTAATTCCTTCCTTTGTTACATCCCATCAACACCTACGTGAACTGCGCGACCGGCCCCAGGATGCTGAATCCGGCGTTGTTGACAAGGACATCGATCCGCCCATAGACGGCTTCAGCATCCTGCACCTTCTTCACGATGCTGGCCTGTGGCTCCGTCATGTCCATCTCGATGATCACTCCACCGGCCCCTTCGATGGACTTAACCGCGTCGTGAGAGCGTGTCTTGCTGCGGACGCTGCCGATGACCCTGTGGCCTGCTTTCAGGGCACGGAGGGACAGGATGAGCCCGAAGCCTGCTGAGGCTCCTGTGATCAGCCAGACTGGTGTAGACATCTTGATCGGATAGTCGAAATTGAGTGTTTGTTGAGTAGCAGTTTGAAATAATCAGGTGGAGAAGATGCGACGGCTTGTTTGATATTATTTCACACAGTGGTTGAAAGAAAACTTGATGACTATGCATTTCCGTTCGTCAACTTTTATATCCCAATCATTACTCATTACCGACAAACGGCACTGTTAGCATGCCATGCAACTGCCGTCGCGGCCAAGTCGTCTAAGGCCGCAGTACAGAAGCCTATCGCCGATGCCCTACGGCGATACTTGATCGGTGATTGTTCTTATAGTAGGGGGGACTATGCCATTTTCGGGAAAGAGCACTTGAAAGAAGACGAGCCTGAGATCGATCACGCCAATCCCCGAAGGAGTTAATGTCTTTAAACAAAATTTTTAGGATATTGGAAACTGGGAATCACTACATCATATTGCATGGAATTGTTCCATCGTGAAGTTGTGTTAAGGCCGCTCATACCTGTACTGCGAGGCGTTAACAGAAGTGCATCAATAGGTCGGTGAAAAGCCGAAGGAAGGACTGGTTTGAATTGTCTTCGAAAGGTGATGGGGTGGAGGAGAGCTCTGTACACTATCCGCGAGAGGGTCAATAGAAATTGTATGAGCTTTCTCTTGCGCTCAGACCTTCATGGTCCAGCACATGCAAGGCCGCACCGTTCCCCTCGCCCGAATTCTGCGTATTATTATGATTTCCCCCCCTCCTCTTTAAGGTCAAATCAGACCGAGAAGATCAAAAGTGATCGATGTGTGATGGGCTAGAGACTTCATTAATACCTTCCAACATGGTCCGAAGTAACCGACGCTCTGGTTTGTTCGAACTAATTCCTTTTTTTAAGTGCAGTAAATGGAAAGGAGGGAGGGGAGAACGCGAACAAACTCGGTGCATGTTATAGTAATAAATAGCCTTCAGAAAAATTCTCGCCTGTCCACGGCACCCAGGGCGACTCAAGCATTTGGGACTGGCACAAAGAGGGAGAGCACTTCGACTGTCGCAACCCTGGTTCGTTCAAGATTTGGACGCCGACTTAGATCGGATATTTTCTTGTCCCAGCTGGCTATTGGTTTCTGCTGCACTAGCATTCGCCACATTATACCTCATTAAGTTTTGGCACAGCACTCTCTTAACATGAAAAAGCCGAGTGGCCGCCGGCTGCTTGTGGCTCATTCCATAATATTGGTACAGATCGTTTTTACTAAGCCTTGGGGTTTAAGTAGTTCAGACATATTTGAACGGATATGTTTACCTTGGTGACACTCGAGGCGTGGGGTCCGTTGTTCTACACTATTTACGCCGATCCCTTACACTGTTCCTCCCAGCGCTGCCTACAGACTCCTGTATAACTGATGACTCGAGGAGGTCCGCTTGTGCTGGCCGCATCTCAGTGTCCAATGTTAAACCACGCCGATCTCTCGAGCACAATGCAATCCTGCCCAGTACGAATGAAGATCGCGACAACGTCCTTATCAATGTCAACTCGGTTTGTAACGCAGGTCAACTACGACTGAGCCCCGTGACGCCGTCATCAAGTCGTAATACTCAGAGGGATCCCTGACGGGCGGGCAGACGGCAGGTTTGCGCCGGGGCAGCTTCGAATTGTCCAGATACAAACTACGACAAGTTGCTTCTGTCAGAATCCCCCAGCTCAAGCGCACACGAGACACTGTATTTGAATGTGCAGCGTGCGAGTAGCACTAGTGTAGGATGCTCGACCGCGTATGGCTCTACGGTAAGCCGCTGGAGCACTACGACGTGGTGGTACGGGATGGGGCCCACTCCAGCGCCACAGCACAAGGAAGAAGCACAAAGATTGGCGGGACCTTTCTTACTGAGCAAGCTCAGTTCAGGAGTCCAAGATGCCCACCCACCGATGGCAAGCACAGCTTCAAACTCGGTCCGGTCGTAGCAAGCAATCGAAGGACGGCGCTGGAGAGTGTCAAAATCACAAGTCTCCAAGCGTCAGTCTAGTGTGCATAAGTACTGCATTCTCGGTATATCTCGTGATATATAATATATAAGATTAGAAGCCCAAGATCTTGTTTACTCTTCGAATGACTTCTTTCTCCCCCTCGCTGCCGTCGACAGGCTCAACCAGAGGCTCGAGACCGACAGAAGCTGGCCCGTCCTCTCCAGCCACAGACCTGAGAAAGTCCTCGTCTGGCCGGTCCACATGCTCAGACTCACCCTTGCCGCCAGGGAAGTCAGGACCGGGAGTGCCCCTTGTCCATGCATCCCTCATTTGTACGACGTAGTTGGCGTTGATCTCGGTGGCTGGGCAAATGGGAATATAAAGCACGCTTGAGTCTCGTTTGCCCTTGTGCTCAAAGTCAACAGCATGGATTGCTGTGGTTCATTTTGATATCCGCTATCAGCCACGCCAGACAATTCCCTTTCGCCGGGTGAGGAATCTAACTTACTATCGCAATGCCATGCCACATAGTCCCCAGGCTTGATATGAGGCACATGTACCATCGTCCTGTCCAGCTCCAGGTGAGGATGCATCGCCAGCTTAGGAAATTCCATGCCATACCCAGGAGTCGCCCCTGGTATCTCGCTTGTCATCTCCTCACCGCTGGTAAACTCCCAGTTCTCAGGCGCCAGGAATCTCGCCCTTGCTAGACTCCCTGGCTTTGCCGTCTCTAGATCCACAATGTCTCTCGGTCGGAAGAATGGCCGGAGCAGTGCATATGTCGTGGCCAATTTCAGGAGCGGGTTTACTAGTAAGGTCCCCTCCTTGGGCCCAGACTCGCTGATACTCATCCACCCTTGAAACGTCCTGAACGCACTGCAGGCTCCCAAGCCGTTGTATAGATTGTTCACAGCATCGACTCTCGTGCTCGCATCCCAGGGGTCGTACTGGGATGCCCATTCCCCTCGAAATATGGCGTCATACGTACCGCCAAGGCCGTATCCGTCGGGCATCCATCTCTCCACGCTTCCGCCGTCTACGTGCGGACCAAGTGCGAAGAATGCGTCCCCTGGTTGCCGTATGCGCAGACGGTCGGCGTAGGACATGGGGTTGGAGATGGATACGAGAGATCTTGGGTCGGATGTATGCCATGTGGATCTCATGAGCGCCTTTTGCAGGACCATGAAGTTGGGATGTGTACGGGCGCGGAGTTGGGGTGCTGACCAGTACAGTTCCCATACCTGAGGATCGTGCGCAGGGAATCCTAGAAATCAACGTATGAGTAAGGAGGACAGACCATCAAGAGGTAAGTCAAAGACAGTGTTATGTAGAGAATTATCAGTACTTACCCTTTGTATGTGGGTTCTTGCGAATATATTCGTCCAACTCAAATTTGTACCCGCGAGCCTCCTCCTCCGGGATAACGCCCCTGACGACCACAGCGCCACGCTTCTTGATCTCCTCCCGGGTGGTGCTGAGGTCGTCCTGAAGCCGATCAAAGCGCAATTCGGGGATAACGCTGGACCCTTTCTGGGCGACGGTTTCGTTCTCGACTCTGAGCCGCTCGAGCAGGGCGTTCCAGCTTGCCTTGATATTGTCCTCGCGTCCCTCGACCAGCGACAGCTTGAGCAGGCGAAACTGGTCCGGGAGGGGCTCGTCTTTAATGCCAGCTAGAGATGCGAAAGAGTCTGATATGTCACCTTCTCGCTTAGGCTGTGATGTAGCTGCCATTGCGTCCATGGCGACTGTGCGCCTTTGGCTGCTAACGAGCGTCCATGATGGCCGGACAGCTCGTTTTATTGTGGTTTGGAGCATCGGCTTGGGCTAATGTCACGCAGCCAGGATAGATTTAAGGATTTATTTGTTATTATTGACACATTGGGGAGCATTCGTGGATGATGGTGGGCAAGGGCATTAGATTCTATGATAATCATACTCTGTAGGTGGTGGCGTTCGCCTTTATACGGATGAAATCAAGGACACAGGAGCGGAATTACCATTTTGAAAAAGTTACTAATACAGTCATTCATACAGGATTTCGATTCAGCGTCCCCCACCTTGCAGCTAGTCTCTCTTGGCCTGGGGCAAAATGATCTTCCCCGAGCCCATAAATGAGCGGAATAACCAGTCTAAGGATAGCGTGCTGTGGCTTATATTTACTGCGGAGATACTATAAATGGCATGATCCGGATTTCATATCTTTACC
This sequence comes from Cryphonectria radicalis, assembly GCA_014849355.1. Lineage (NCBI taxonomy): Eukaryota > Fungi > Ascomycota > Sordariomycetes > Diaporthales > Cryphonectriaceae > Cryphonectria > Cryphonectria radicalis. The sequence continues at coordinate 387,522 of JACWQW010000017.1, forward strand.
ACGATCTGTTCATTCTTTCTTCTCAGCATATGGATTCTCTTATGGATAGGTACTTCATGGTCAGGAGTTTGGAAACGGGATAGATCTTCCTCGAATTTGTGGATCTCGACATGCCGACGATTTACTACCTGTCTCTTTCCTTGTCTTTGGTGAGGCGCACCGTGGCGTCGGTCATACGATCATCAGTCCTCTCGTCCAGCCTAGATCTGCAACTCCGGCGCCGCCTCTGCCGCCTCCATACCGGACATCACAATGGATCTTTCGGAAAGGCCCAAACTAACATCACCTCTCTCTGGCCAGAAACGTCCAGTCAGATTTGTGGCCTCGGACGAGGATGGAATGCCTGTCAAACGCCGCCAGGTTCAGCAAGCTTGTGAGGCTTGCCGGAAGAAAAAGGTCTATCCCATGACATTGTTATTTTTCCATTATTAATGAACTACAACTAATACCACAGATAAGAAAAAATGTCCTCATGGATGTAGAGACGCAGGCTCAGTCCTGAATAGTCACCGAGAATCGTCACAAAAGCCAGAGTCGGCGCAACAGCAGGGACCACATGTCAATAAATCGTGCTCAGCAGCCCCGTCAGCTTCTTGCAAGACGACCTCGCTGGACATCGAGGCATCGGTAGCCTCGCAGCTGCTTGAGCTGTCAAATTCGCGGTTCATTGGTGACTTGCTCCCGGAAAGCGTCTTTATCCATGCTGGCGATGGACAACAGAGACAGCCATCGCTCCATCGACTTCACTCGGAAATTGGGACCTGGATGCGGCGCCCACCGTCCGGCTCAGATGGGCAGACTGCGACTCCTGATGCATCAGCTGCAGCTAAGAAGCAGGTTCAAGTCATTCTGCCTCTTGGTGGCCGCCTCCGGAAATCATACGACCGCAGTATTAACAATCCAGACGAGGAGGATCTGGCACTATGCCCGCCAGCTTCAGATTACCAGCACCTCCACCGAATCTACTCTGAGCGGATCCATCCTATCCTACCTATATTGAACGATTCAGACGTTGGCGCGATCAAAGATGTACACGTAGCATCCGTTCGACATAGTGTGTTCAGGCAAGCCATCTCCCTAGCCGCTGGCATAGAACCTTCAGCGAGAAGTTTTCTACACCTCGTCGACAGCGACGGTCCGCTCCTGTCGCCTTCCGAGTTCCACCACCGCCTGGCAAAGACTATATTTGCCTCCCTCGACGCGGACGTGTTGTACGACCGTGTAGACCGCATCCGCGTACTGCTTATCATGTTCCTCTTCTACCAGCCGCGCCACACTTCCGACAGAGACGTGTCGCCCTTGATCTTCAGCCAGGCCGTGCATTATTCGCAAACTCTAGGTATACACCTCCGCGGCTATGGCAAGGGCTCTGATGATACCGACGCAGAAAGACTATTCTGTCTGCTCTGGGCTCTTGATCGCATCAATGCTGCCTTTCACGGACGGGCTTGTCTTTTGCATGAGCGTGACATTGACCGAGATGTGGACGCTTGTATTGAACGACAGGAGCGGCCTGCCTTTAAACTGTTCCTCAAGGTGGCGGAGATACTTAACAGGGTGATCTCTCTGTACCGTCCTCGATATGAGGGCGTTGATTCGGTGGATCTTCCCGTGTTTGAGAGTGCCATTCTTGATGCCGGTGCTGAGAAGGTGCCGTCTTCCCTACTGGGTAAGTTTTGTTATGGGACAAGTACTTGTGAACGATGAAGAATGGCTGACGGTCGTCTCGAAGCCACCATAGAGGTCTTCTACCATGCCGTCTCTATACTATCCTGTCGAAGGCACCCACACCCCAAGTTCCAACTTCCAGAGACTACCAACGCCGCCCTTCCACACCCCAATGTCAACGCCCGTCGCTCCCTGTCAGCAGACCGCATCATCGACTCGGTCATATCGTCCCTGTCCCACCAGCTCTCCTCCTCCTCCTCCTCCTCCTCCTCCTCCTTTCCCTCCTCTGATAGCGTCTACTTCCTCCCTTTTGTCCCGTACGCGGTCGCCCTATCCCTGAGCGTCATGTATCTGAAGATGCGCCACTCCAAGATCTCCATGTACAGATCGAGAGCAAAGGCGCGCTTCATAGATATTGTCGGCTTGCTACATTCGCTGGGAGAAGTATACACCAATGCAAGATTCAACGCGGGGCTGGGCATTGCTATATTAAACGAAATGGACAAGACGGCCAAGGGGCTTGCCAACTCGAACGGGATAGCGGCCACGGGGAGTACGACGGTTGAGACGGGGGCTACGACGCCGCGCCAGGCGACAAGACTCGAAGTTCAGAGCAGATCAGGCGCTCAGGCGGATGAGATGGGCGGGGCGGCGGAGGCACCACGGCATGAGGACATAAGCTCAGGGGCAGCAAGTCTGGAGGGAGGGCAGCCGAGCGAGGACCCTCCCTCGGTCGTCTTCACATTGGGCGAGGTCAATAACGCCGAGACATTAACAGAGCCAACACTGACGGCGGTCGACGAGGCCCCTGCAAGCCAAGACCAGCAGCAGGCTGAGAAAGGTGACTGTGCGCCGCTGTTGCCACCATGGGATGACATATCGGATGTTGATCTTTTTGTACATTTCGATCCCGGCTTCGATTTGGATGCGGTGGATGCGGCTTTGGAGGCGAACCTTGAGATGGGGTATCCGCAGACGTGGTCTATGCAGTGGCCAGAATTACGATGAGGTGACAACTCAGGGATGATCTGGTGTTGATATCTGGCAGTCGATGGAAACATGTTAAGAAGAGACGGAAAGGAGAAGGCAGAAGAAGAAGAAGAAAGAAGAAAAGGATTAAAATTGACAACGCCGATGAATAGTAAGTGGAATACATGAGAGACGCGCTGAGCGAGATTTAAGAGTACGTCAAGGTTCTCATGCAAACATTAATTTAGCCATAGTCAAGAAATCCTGTAAGAAGGGCTTAATATCCAATCGCCAACAATTCGTAAGATAATTTACCACCTTTTTTTTCTTCTTCCTCCCCCCCCCCCCCGGACCCTTAATCAAAAAAGGCAGACCTGCGCCAGCATGGCCACTATGCTTATGCCTTAAGACAAGCATTGTGGGTAATTATACTCATGAGCCGTTCGCATTATTTGGTAAACCAAGAGCCAAAGTTGTCACTCAACCTCCCCAACAATGATGCCAAGGCACATATATATTTGTGTCAACTTTCCTAACCTTTGAAGACGTGTCTTGGAAAGTTACTGACGGCGATATCCCTGCAGAGGCTGAGCCGCCATACCAATGCAGCTGACTCTTTTCCCGTGCAGCTATATCAGCCACGTACATAAGCGAGTGTCAACAATCTTGCTGTGACTCGCAACTTTGCGGTCTCCGTTCCAGGCTCTCTCTCCGTAGCCAGGGACCAGCATCACCGGTGTCGAATCTACCTGCGGTTTCTCCCTGGCAAGACTAAATATGCTAACGAGTTGAGTCACGTAGCCTTCAAACGCAGATTCGTCATACCCAAAGTATTCAGGATCTCGCGCTTTAAGGAGAGTTTCCCGAGCGATCTCTCGGTCCGGATCCGAGGCGATGACGTGGCTGACTTCATCGGACTCAAATCCAACCTTAGCGGCCAGGGTAGCTATTCCGCACCACCTTCTCGGGTCGGGCCTTTCAGGCAGCGGGGTATCCTCGCCATCTTCTTTTCTTGGGGCTTCCGAAATGAGTTCCGTCCAACGACGCCAGGCGTACAACCATACCTGCCGGTAACCGAACTCGAACTGGTCTGAGGCGGGACCATGTGAGCACCGGAAATCCGTTTCCCAGACCTGGATGGAGTACTCATTACTGGGCAGACCAATACCCGTGAAAACACGCCACATTGCCTCACGGGTGGAAAACCTAGATGAGGGACATAGGTGTCTGATTATTTTGGCCGGGGCTTTGACATACTTGACGTCCTCGAAGAGACTGTGTAAGGAAGGGATTAGATGGGGGATGTATCGCAGATTTTCCTAATCCTCTTACGATCGCCCTGACCCTGTATTGCGGGGAACAGGTTTCCCTCTTGGAAAAGTTTTGCCACCACAGAGAAGTCATGGCTCGAGTAGCCAGGGGCCCTCAGCTGCAGGCCTTGAACGGTATGGCCGTTTACATGTCGTATTAGCTGCGTCTTACCTCCGCAAAATTTTGTCCATATATCTAGAATATGACGGAGATAATTATGGGATCTCCTACGTCAAGGTTAGTCTATGTAGCAAGGCGTTGATACTAGCTTTGAAGCATTGTATTGCTATGAACCGCTGCTCAACCCGGAACCTGACGAAGAGTCCAGGCAGGATGTGAAGAGCGTCGAATCCTGCGATAATCATCCGATTTCTGAGAGTTTGTTTGAGATCCTTGCGCTTATATTTACTAAGTCGTCCCCGCATCCACTCCTCTGCGAATATAGTCGCGATCTGTTTGTTAGTACCATTATCGTACTGGCGTAGCTTAAGGAATATCTCGCCATCGGAGAAGTTGATAGAATTGGAGTATCCCTCAGATAAGGCTAATTTGAGATCTGTGCTCGCATCTGGGTAGATAGTTAGTTTATATTATGGAATTATACAGAGCTAGATCTGAAACTGTACCGTCTAGACATAGGTCCACTGTCTACTACCAATCCCTTCGAGGTAGGAATTCTTTTCCCGCCGCGATCCGATGCAGACCCTGGAGACACTCTATAGTGACACTTCAGGAGGCTTCTAACCGCGATTTTCGAGGAGCGAGTCCTGGGATATGTTAACGGCTTCCAGGGTCTCCTGGCTGATGATGGCGGGTATGTGGTTCTTTGGTTCAAGCCGGAGACATCCTTCGTTCGAAAATTTCCCTTTCAGATATTCTATGACCTTTTTATTAGGCTCACGAGGGCAGAGACTTCCGAAATAGAGGTGTGCAAACCGGATCCGGGAGGTTCCTCCAAAGGAAGCGCCTCGGTCCTGATAGAGCCGCTTCTTAACACTCTCGACTTGATTCTGCTCCATGGCCAACAGCCATTACAGAGAGGAGATAACCGAGATATCCTGAGCTCTACGTCTCAAGCAAAGGGCAATTATTCAATCTTGACCCCGAGGGACCAGTTTTGGGTCCACCTTATATCTCCTTGTTCCCGATTCTGGGCCGCTTTGAGCCTGGTTCTAGGGCCCTGCGTAAAAAATACTTATATAAAAAACTAGAAACACTTTCTACTGTATTGATGCTGCAAATTTATTATAGTATTTCAGTCAGGCGAGAAGGCTCCGCCGCATAAATCTACCAGTCAAGCCGGCAACTTCCTACGGAGATCGACCGATTCCTGTCACAGAGGGCTCGCTGTGGAAGCACTATCGGAACGCTTATGGCCTTGAACTAGGAGGGCCTATAGCTGTTGTTTGCAAAACTCCAGCTACGAAACAGTTTTTTGCGATGCATAGCTTTTCGGGCCCGAGTAGGGAGGAGAAGCTTTATATGCTTCGCCAGCTGAAGCACGAGAATCTTCTCTGTCCAGAAGAGATATTTTTCTTCGAAAATTCGTTTTATATTGTCTCCGAATATACAGCGATTTCTCTGGAAGAACTCATACTAGTCCGTCCGGACGGGGTCCAACTTGCCGCCATCGTACATCAGGTAAGACATGTTTGGGTTTCAGGAACTTAGAGTCTGATACGAAAGCTAGATGTTGGGTGCTATATCGTACCTTGAATCGCAGAATCCAACCCACGGCTCCATTACCTCTTCAAGCGTTCTCTTGGCCACAGAGGGAGTTGTAGAAATTGATGAGCGTAAGGTTGACTTGCATACTTGCAGCTAATCCCGAAAATTGCTCTACCACTTCCGACAGCTCAGCCAGTGTCTTCTTCTGTCTATGCTGCTGCCTCTTAACGTCATCCATTCCACAAATGTAACGGTTTCGCTCAGTAATAGCGTATAGGCGGCCCAACTTGATGCCTCTTAACGTCATCCATTCCACAAATGTAACGGTTTCGCTTACTGTGCTGCTCGACGTAGCTTTTGTTGAGAGCGACTTTGAATCACCCCAAGCTTCAGATTATATATCCCTCTCGTAAGTTCGCTAGTTCGCTATCTTTTCCTTCAATGCTACACTACTGCTGAAGAAGAGGGCCAAATTCTCCTTTATTCCCAAAGCAGGCCGCTTTCTCCTAACTACTCTTTACATCCATCCCACTTTCGCTCCCGCTCCCAGGTCAGTATGTGGAGCCTCAGTGACGTTGACTGCTCCTTCGAGCTCTGGTTCAGCGATGGGGGGCCCATCAACGCTGTGCGGTCTCGGATTGGCGTGTCATACCGCTTGATCGTTGATGAGCTGGGATTTCTTGACCTGACAGAGATGCCTCACTGGATCCAGCCGCGCTCCATCATTGCCAATGACGAACTCTTGATGGTTCAGCCCAGCCCTGTAGATCGTTGTACATCCGATCCCAATGATCTTCCCATGAGCCTGCATCTCCAGATTGACGGCGTTGGTGGTTTTGTACTGACCTCCAAACGCCCTGCCGATATAAGTATAGTTGCAAATTTTACCAGTATAATCCTTACATATGCTTACGAGTCTCCAGGACACAATATCCCTTCGGCTGCATCGGTTTCCGGGAAGCTCAAACCACTGCCAAGTGTGTGCGCGGCTGATGCCGCCTTCATAGACACCATGATCGAGGGGAAATACGTGCCGTATCCGAAGATCCCCGATGCCCCGGGGAAGTCGATGGAGGAAATAGAGACACTGGGTCGGCGGCTATTCCCATTCACTCCCTTCAGTTTTCAACTTGCAATGTGTGTCTACGACTGGACGACGGCGTCATTTACTCGCATGGTCTTCTTGAAGATATTCGAGTACACGGGCATCCCACCACCACCATTTCCCATCGACCAGAACAGCATCGCAGCGCAAATCTGGGCCAGCGGTTGGGGCCCATACAACCCACAGGATCCGGACTATATGCATTCTTTTATGATGACGCCGGCAGACTCGCTGGACAACGTCAAGGCACAACTCGGTCGCGTCGCTGTCGACCTTCAGAAGTTCAGCGACGTGGAGAACCGGCTGCTCTCCGCCGCCATGCAGGCACTGCCCCGCACGTCCTTCTTTCAGCACCCGCAGCTGTTTAGCGGACAGATGGATATCTACCAGCTCGGACTCAGCCACTTCGGGATCGAGTTCCTCGAGTGCCCGCTCAACGAGGGCCCAGTCGGCAAAGAGCTCACAACTGCCTTCGCTGATGTGCTGGCTGATTATGTCTCTACGGGGAAAACCATCACCACGAAGATGGTTTGGAGCTTCACGGACAATGTCAAAGACGCTATGCATTACTCGAACGGAATCTTGCTGGTCGCAAACATCCCAGGAGACTCGTGGGTGTGGGAGCAGGCAGCGTACGTGACGTCTTTGTCGGATGATCCGAAGAAGACTGAGTATACATTCCCGCTGGGAACTCAATTTGAAGTTCAGTCTGTCTATGACACCACGGTTGATGACAAGAAGGTGGTTGTGATTATCTTGGGAAGCCCGTCTGGTGTAGCCCGCCACAAAGTCGAGAAAGCGCTCCCGGATGTGCTCGACGGAGACAAGATCCTAGAGCTCATCAGATCGGACACCCCTGTTACGGGCTTGCCTCATACCCCAAATGTGACAGGAGGAAGGCGATGTGCTTGTTGATGAGGGAATTCGGGGGTTATAGTGAGGTTCTGACGATAGTTGATTGTGATTGCCGCGACTTAGCTAACTTCAGTTTGATATTGTCTGCGGGAATTCTGGGTCCTGGCTAGGTCACGAGGGATGGCACGTGAGTTTTAGGAGGCCCACTGGACTGATCAATGGGCCGCCCGCGTGGAAAACTTTCAGGAAGGCAAGCATCAGTTCTTGGGGAACAAGTCAGACGGCAGATTGAGCAGCAGCAGGAATGTTCTCTTTGAGTCAGTCATTACAGCAAAGTTATTCAATTGAACCCCAATCTTCTTCTTTTCTAGGTATGTTGTTCAGAAAGCCATTGATCAACGGAAGCCGACCATTACTTCATCAATTGAGGCCCCTACAGGTCGCCAGAGGGTTCGCGGCTGTTGTGCGTAGGCAGACGCAACGGTCAACGCAGTGCGGGGTACTACGACTTGCACGGATTTGTTTGGGGGGGGGGGGGATGGTGCTGTTATCTGTCTGCAGATTCCGCAAACAATATCGGCTATTGCTGGTCCTTTTTGGATATTTGCGTGTGAAGCTGCGCCCGAAGCGTCTGGTAGAGCGGTTTACTAGGTAGGTACCTGGGTAGTATGTAAGTGGGCTCAGAGGTACTTGATGCCAGGAATCTCATTGCGATGCCGGGCAATGAATCACCCTCCCTCCCGGGCTACCTTCTCCCGACGCCGTCTGATTCTCTGGAGTGGGATAGGTTAAGGTGGAGAGCGAAAAGGTTCTATGGCAGTGTGGTTGCCTTAATACCCGGGCCTTAAAATAAAACTAAAGGCTTAATTTGAGCGGAACGGACTCGGTATAGTTGGAGCTACATATCACAGCCGCATCCGAGCGCACGTAAACAACATTTGTTCTCTTAGTCCCAGGCCTCCATGTTCCCCGAGTCCATCTCGAGGCTGTGGAGGAGGATGAAGCTGGTCAAAAAGATGGCGCACCACAGGTGCCGATGCTTCCGGAAGATGGCCTGCTGAAGCTTGGTAAGGATGTCGTCCTCGGGCTCGTCCATGCGCTTCTTGAACGCCAGATCCAGCTGCTGGTTGACGAGACGGTTAGGTAGCCAACTGCAGAACCCAATTTGACGCTGTTGCAACTGATGATCCACACTAGTCCTTTCCACACAGTCACTATCCTGTGCTGTACAATTTAGTGGTAAACTCTTCATATTCAGTTCTCTCCAACCCCATTTCTTGTCAAGGAGATGGGCGCTCCTCCTACCTCATCTATGGCGGTCTTGAGATGGTCACTCCTGTAAGTATATTGATCAACTATTATCTTAAAGGGAATTTATAGATGAGTACAGACAAGAACGGTAAACGCATGTGCATAATCTGTCTCAGCGCAGTCATTTGAAGCGATTTGCCCCCGCCACTGACCTCGGATTCCATAGCCAGAAACTTTCAACTACTCGTCATATAATTTTATCAAGATCCACAGCGCCCTCACGGTCCATCTTGATTTCTCACAACCTGCCTCCAGTACCTTCACCACTGAAGATTGTAGCCTTATTGGCTCTTCGTCTAGCAATTTCAGCGTTCAATTGTGTATAGCAGAAGTGGATAGAGGCAGAGGACATCTGAGCGCAGGCATTTATGTCTGCTCGAATGGCATAGCAGACCCCAGCTGTAGTGATATGTCAGCGTCGCTCCCGAATGTCACGACCACGATGACATCCTACACCCGGAAAGCCTGCATGATAAGCGACCGCAAGAACGACAGTATCATCTCTGTTAATACACTGACCGAAGCCGAGCTCGTCACACAGATCGATAACGTGGCGGCATACAAGGAGGCATTGCACTGGCTCCTGAACTACACCGCGGCCAACCACCCCAAGCCTTCCGCGGTCGTGGATGACTTCTGGGAGGCAGCAGCCTAACTGTCACAGCCAGACACGCACAGCCAGCTATCGCAGAATTTGCAGTCCATCCTAGCGTTTCCCGTCTGGCTCTTCAATGCGAATAACTACGGCAACGCCGCCCCGGAAGCCGATGAACCTGTGCAGAGCCTGTCTCCAGAGTTCCACACACAGGCGTCCGTCGTGGCGCCGTATGGGAGCATCAAGTTTGATTCTGCCAGGTATGACTGGTTCATCGCGATGGAGAAAGTAGCGCTTGTCTTTGTGTGGGCGGTGCTTCTGTGGTCTTGGGGTCTGTTGTTCGATAATGTCGCCTCGTGCGATGCCCAAGGTTAGCATGAAGCCTGCTGGTGAGATATACGAGAACAAGGTGTTCAATGCTGCTGCTGAGAAAATTTTGAAGCCTGTGGACGGCAGCGGAACGAGGCTGAAAGGGGACTGATGGTATTCATGACTTGTTAAAACGAGTTGTTATGACCCATCCAACATGCAGGTCACAGGGACAAACACACGGAACAACCCTCCGGAAGCTAAGGA